>JAOTON010000709.1:0-580000 GCA_034440635.1 Lepas anatifera | reverse complement strand
CGGCAGGTCCCCCAGCTCTGCCCAATATTTGGACGGGACTGGCAATTCATGGAGCATCAGTGGTGCGCATAATTCCTGCTCCAGTTAGCCATATCGTCACCTCTGGAATTACTTCCGCTGCCGCCTTCGCTCATCAGCATGCTGAAGGCGGCCACCAACGACGGCTGGAGAAACCTGGCTGCCTCCACCTGGCCCTCTTTGGACGCTTCCAGCAAACCCACCTACATGAACGTGCCAATCTACAGTAACATACCGCGCCACCCACCTTGGTCGGCTGGGCCTGTGATACCCCAATGGCCTAACACTTATACTTGTGGTATTCTCCTGATTTATCTCTCTTGCTCTGTTTTGTCTGTTTACTGCCTAACTGTTTTGTTCTATTCTTGTTTTTGGTTTCTTCCCACTAGTGCCTTAATTTGATCTCGCCGAACGCATCTTGTCTGTGGTTTAGACATATCCTGCTTTGTTTATGTATGATTTAGCTAGTTTTTGTTTTTTTAAGTTTTATTTGTTTTGTTTTGTTTGTTTTCTAGTTTTTTTGGTTTGATTGCCTTGCTTGAATGTTGTTGAGTTTGACTGGTTCCTGCTTTGATTAGGTATTTGTCCTTATTTCTCATATTTGTTCTTGCTTCTAATAACTAAATATTTTCTTAGATTCAATATGTTCAACATATGTGGGCCCTCTACGTATCTACTTATAACTTAACCTTATTAATTGTTGTTTTGTGTGCCGTTTTGTTTACTTGTAGCTTTATTTTGCTCTTTTAACTGTGTTTTGGCGTTATATTTGTTCTTTTCGTTCTCTAACGCTCATCTTACTTTGTTATGCTGTAAGCCTGTCAGTCTCTGTTTTTATCGCTTTTTCTGTTTGTTTTCTCGTTCCATGGCTACTGTCTCTTTGTTAGGTTTTTATGATTTGCTCATTCTGCCTATGCTACACACGTGCTCTTTTACACTCGTGGTCTGGTTGCTTACTTCCTTTTGTTTATACTATGTGCCTGTAAAGTTCTATTCTGTTGCTAGCTGTTCAGCCTTTGCTTTGCTTTGCCCATGTCTTATGTCTTCTTTTGCTGGTCTATTCATTTCTTCTGTCCCCCTGTTTGTATATGAAAAATGAAATAAAAAAAAGCTGATGATGATGTAGGTAGGTACCTAGGTACTTTGGCTTGGCATCTGGGAGGGAAAGGAATAGGTAATACCCAAAAATGTCTGGGAAAATCTTGCCTTTTGTATTATCTGTCGGGATGAAATCCCCATGGCTAAAACCAGGAAGTATGTATCATTCTTGTAGGGCCAGTCATCAGTGAGATGGTGATTAATTGGATGCTAAAATACTGCAACTTTATATCTGAATATTAGCCAGGTGGTTTTGAGCCAGGTGTTGGCTTGGTATTGGGGCAGACACAGGCCCGAGTTTTAGGGGGCCAAATCCATGCCTGCCTCTCCTCCCGGGGGGGGGGTGGTGGGACATGCAATTTTGGTGCTCGACAGACCTAGTATAATCTACCTCTCCAACTACATGAGCACTCCTGGGGGGAGGGGGACGGTGGGAGAGAAGATGTTTTGCTCTACAGACCTAGTGTAAACTCCTTTAAAAAAAAATTCCTGCATTTTGGGGTCCAAAAGATAGTTTGGCCCAGACCCCGTTCAAGTTGTTTGGCAGCATTACGTCATCATGGCTGGAGAGGCACTACAGTTACTATGCAGGGCATAGGAGAAATTGCACTTTTTTGAAGCTCTAAATAACCTATTTTAGAACTGTATCAACAGAACTTATATGGTTGAACAGAAAGCTAAAAGATTTTTATTTGTGAAACCATCAGACGTTTTGCAAAAAATCCAGTGAAGAATATTATTTTTACACATTTTCCAGAGCGTGTCAAAATAAGGACAGGTTCAGCACTAACAGCTGTTTGCAGTAAGACTAATCTCGATTTTGATTGGCTGTTGATTTCTGACCTTTGATTGGCTGTTGGTGGTACCTGCAGCAGAAGACAATAAACATCGGTGATCTCTTGAGCGAAGGTAAATTTATTTCTTTCGGCTATTAAGTAGGCCTGAGTTGATCAAATAAATGTATGCCCTTTCAACAAATTCTTTGAAGTGTTATAATTTTTTCGTTAGATTTACGTAAAATACGCTGCTCGCCGTTGAGATCAAGGTTACTGTCAAATGGGTGAAACAAGTTGATTTCGAGTTATACTAGATTGGTGCCAAATACGCCCAAACTTGGTATGTTCCTGCTGATCCTTCCAAAAACTTAGTAGAATATCCTAGAACTTAGTAGGAAAAGGTGGTGACGTCATCATGGGAGGACTATATTTAGTAGGAAACTTGGTTGTACCCGTAGTTAAAGTACCCTGGTTTGGCCCCCTCCAGCACTTTGGGCGGCCATGGCCAGAATCCCCCCTGCATCTGCCAATGGTTTGTTACTTTGTTGCTTTGCTGTCCAGGAGATACTGCTGGCTCATTAGGCACAATAATTGTTTGTATTTATATATATATATACACCAATGCTCTCCCAGCTGGGTAATCATATCTGTCAGTGTGTCACCTCAATGCTGTGTTGTATGGTTAGTGAGTCTTGTTGCGTGCTTTTCTCATGTTTTTCTCTTATCTTCCTTCACTTCTGTCCACCTGTCTTTATGTTAAATATGAAGAAAAGTTCATGATGATTTGTTTTCAAAGTGAAGCTGTCAACTATGCATTTACTAAGTACCTAAATTTTTAACATATTAACGTAGCAAAGGAACTTTGATTTGGGAAATTTGGGTGTTAACACTTGGATGACATGAACAGGGAATTTTACATGGAGCTTTTTCTCTAATTACCCTGATTTGAAACTAGAAAGGCAGTGAACATGGGTAGTGAGTGGTAAGTGCATGCTCAAAACAGGGTACCTAGGTACATCAGGAAAACTTTCCATTATTTTTATCATGGGAAAAGTGCACCATGCATAGATGTGAGCTTAAGGCTTGCGTTGACTTAGAGACACATTATGTGTCATGGAAACTGTATGCTAATGGCTTCATGCAGCTTGTTTGTCAGCTAGGCACTATGTATTTTCTGCTTCATTTAATTTGTTTTGTTCATCACACATAGTAGACAGTGGTAGTGGAGGGCCTGCATTTAAGGGGGTGGCACTATCCAATGTCTTCCAACATTGATCATTTTTTAGCATTAATGCAAAGAGCATAATTGTAAGCTGACAGGTTATTTAATGGCCTGCTTCCTCGAATCCTGGACGCAAAATGGATCTAAAACACTGGGATCCAATTCTTTCCAGTGAACACTGTATGGCTAGTCTTAAAATTGGTATTTTAAGGAGGACACTGTGCCCTGTTGCCCACTTAGTTCTGCTTCCTATGATGGTAGACCTTCATTTGTACATTATGAGTAACATCATCATCATCAAATTTATATTTCATTTGTTGCATAGACATGGGATAGAAACAAAAGGATGAGAACAGCAAAAAGGACATGAGTAAGGCAAAGCATGCTCATGCTACACATGTGCTCTTTTACACTCGTGCTCTGGTTGCTTACTTCCTTTTGTTTATACTATGTGCCTGTAAAGTTCTATTCTGTTGCTTGCTGTTCAGCCTTTGCTTTGCTTTGCCCATGTCTTCTTTTGCTGGTCTGTTCATTTCTTCTGTCGCCCTGTTTGTATATGAAAAATGAAATAAAAAAGCTGATGATGATGATAAAGCAATAAGGAGCGACAGAATAGAAAACACATTATAGGCATACAGTACAGAATGAAAGGAAGTAGGCGAGCATGTTATCAGATTACAACAAATTATAATGTAGGTAGAAGGAAAGAGCAAAAAGTTTGACTTCTTGTCTCTTAATCTAATATGAAACATTTTTCAGGGTAACATATCTTTATTATATCCTCTAGGAACCTATTTTGTCTTCAAATCTCCCCTAGTGGATTTGCACTCGATTCTCCCTGTTCATACTTTTGTGGTTTTAATCATAGAATGCTGTTATATTTTTTAACATTTATTGAACTGCCTTACATTTGCCTTCATCCTACTAGTATCTTTTCCTACTCCTCACAACCCTTTTTTCGAGATTGTATGGTCTTCTTCACGTGGGTTCGAATCCCTCACTGATGTTGCAAAAATCAGAGTGGAGTGACGTAGCCATGCTCTGCTCCAGGGGAGGAGGGGTAGCTTTGGATGATACACCTCTGAACTTTACTATACCAGGTGACTCAGTGAGAGGCGTCGTGTCTCGGATTCGTTACTTTCTAATTCAGATGTTGAAACCTCTGCTTCCTAAAACATCGGAAATTATTATCAGAAGGTTGTTCCTTGTAATAACTCAATTGCATCCCCCAGTGTTACATTGGCGCCCCATGAGCCACCCCCCCTTCCCACATTGTTAGCGAAATCCTTGATCGAGGAATGTCTCTGTGGATCATTTTGGGAACTGTCTCCAGCATAGCCATCACACCAGATGCGCATCTGGTGCCAGAACTGGGGAATGCGTGGCCGCGATTCTCCCTGGAGGACGTAATTAAATGTCTCATCAGTAATTTCTGCGTGATATTGAGCGTGAAACAGAAAGAAAAGAAAAAGGTCGTAAAGGTGCACTGCAAACTAGAGGGGGCCCTGTGGTTTTGGGTCAGCCTATCTCGGTAGGGGCGGCTGCGGGCCTCCAATTGGGTCTAAACCCCATTAAGCCCATCTTTTGGCTACGCCACTATCTTAACCGCGGAAAAATCCATCTCTATACCTTTTCCTAACAGCTGTTATTCCATTCAATTATCTATTACCACGGCCTCCTCAACCGCTGATGTTAATACATCAGTTGAACTGAGCTAGCTAATTCAACTACTGCGTGACTTTACTTGCGCTAGCACTTGTGAAGGGGGATTTCGATTAATGAGAGTCAGTTTTCTTTACTTAGTTTTCCCATAGCTGAGGGTCCAGTGCCGCTTGAGAGTTTACCTGGCCCCCCCAGCTATTCGCTGACAAGGTGGAGACGGACATGGAGGCTCTGACGAACATAGAGGCTCTGGCGGACTTAGTGGCTCTGATGGACTTGGAGTTGCTGGTCCGTTCTGTGTGTAAAGCTTTGGCCCGCAGAACCTTTAGCAGCTGCGGTTGCTGCCGTTTCAACGTTGGATGGGCCTGCACGCGGACCTCCGAGACAGTAGGTGCCAGAGCTGCGTTTCTTGATGACCATCCACCAACTGGATGGCCAACCAGGACTGGACTGAGAACTTGTTATCCGAGGTGTTTGTCTCGTGGTGTTGTGTCAATTAATAGTTGCATTACTGAATTTCTAAAAGTTCTAGCAATGTTCAAACTAGACCTAGCTCCCGGGCTGCGGGGTTGGCTTGTTCTTATCAGAGCCGGCTAGGATTCCGACTTTTAGATATCGACTCTACTCAGGCCTGCGGAGAAATTTAATATGTTACTCATGCAGAACTGATTCACTTTTCCGGATAATTACATTAAAAATATATGTTTTAACTTCCTTCATTCTGTTGCCACGTGAGTAGGTTTGGTGCTGGGTTGCTGAACTTATATTCAAATGATACTGACGGACTGCAGTTCTTAGAATTATATTTATGAAGAATATATTTATAAAGTGCTGAAACACGTTTTATTGGGTACAGGTTCCGGCAAATGACAGTGATGTAGGATCAAGGGAGGAGGCTGGACACACTATGTTACCTGGGAAGCCTGCTGCATCAAATGATGAAATTGTGCATAGCACATAGGGTAGAAAATGATTCACCTGTTGGTGTTTTTAATTCCGAGTCGATTCAAGCTCAGTCAAGAAATTTAAGCTTGTCAGAAGGCAAGGTAGGTAACGCTTTTGGAGGGACTCAACTCGCGCATTGACGGGGTCTGAGCCACCTTCGCTTTGGCGGGGGAGGGGCGGGTACCCGCCCCCCCCAAGATCTCGAGAACCGTGCTAGATAGCGAAAATTTTAAACGGCGTTGGGTAGGCTATTCACTTCTCTATCGAAATTATTTGAACCATTTTTTGTCAGTTCCCATTTAAGATCACTAGAGGCAGTGACGGTGGAACGTCCGAATTTAAGAGGGGGGCACCATGGACTTTCCAACCCGTTTCTTTCCAGTCAACACCATAGGGTTAGTCTTAAAATTAAGTGTTAGTGTTTTTGAATTAAGGGGGAACCGTTCCCCGCTGCCCCTCCAGTTCCGCCGCCAGTGGCTAGAGGTCAAGACTTGCCGTCATGGGGACAGCATGTAAATGGAGATTTTCGGTCATTACATCTGAACAAGCAAAGATAGAGCAAAACTATGTAGACCACTGGAATTTTCGCTGCAAACCGAATCGAATGATAAATATGACCTTGCTAGGTAAAATCAGGTCAAATATGAGATTTGACCTGACCCGAGGTAGTCCATCCATTACTAAGTTATTCAGTTAAAACCATTTTCCCATGTATTTCCAATGGAGGTCATGACTCGTACCTGACCTTAGGTCATCGATATAAAAAATACCGGAAGATACTTTAGAGAACTCGGTGGGCCCATTATGTGATATGAGTTTCGATTGGATAAGTTCTCCATGTTCTGTATATGCTGTGTTAAACTTTTTTAGGTCCGGTCAGTTGACCTGTACTGGTGACCTGACCTGAGATGACCTAAACTTAGAATTTTGAAAAAAAGTTGTATAAATGATCAGAGAAAAGGTATGTTAAGTACGGCGGTACTACGCGCCGCGGTTTTTGTGCTATCTCCAAAAAACCCGAGGGGCGTGTACCCACCCCCGTCAATGCGCTGTGAAGGTTGAAACATTTCATGGGTGTTAAATATATTGGAAGAGTATTAGAACTGAAGATTCCATTCCCTGGATGTGCTTGTTACCAGATATTTAGGTAGGTACACACTTTGCTCATCCTAGGTATACACTTTGCTTAAGATCATAGCTACTATACTGAACGTTTACTAGTTTATATTATGTTTGTATCTTGTGGAAACACCACAGTGAACGGCGTGACACCGGGTTCTAAAACACAGCACAAACAGGTCTAATTCCCGTCATACAGTGACGTGTTTGGAGTTTTTAATGATGATGAGGTGAGAGAGAGACTGAAAATGTGAGCATGAATGAATATATTCCCTCCGTTGCCCCGTCGGGCCAGCAAGCTAGGAGAAACCTGTTGTTCACCAGCTTTCAAGGGCGACGGAGAGAATAAATGATTTCTTCGTCTAGTTGTCGAGCCAAATGTCGTGTCAGAAACAGACAAGAAAAACGCCAAGTCTATACTCACCTCTTTTTAATTGTGTCGGGTGATGATGAGGTGCTAGCTACTGAGGATGAGAGCCTGACTTTGATGTTTTTAATGTGTGTCTTGTGTGGGAGCACCACAGTGTGATTTTACACTGGGTGCTGGACCACCGACGTATATGATATGCGTTATTGATAACGCGTTTCGCTTCGAGGAAAGATGCAAGGGTGCAAGGTCTCCCCGCCCGCAACCCGCCAAGCCGAAACCGGACGGACCCAGATGAGCCAATTCATTTAGTGCTGGAACATCAGATGTCCCTAACGAACATCAGTGGCAAAAACGATTTAAGGCTCCTCCCAGTCCCCCCGGAGAAGGCCCAACGAATCGCATCCAACGAGACCCAACGCTCCCACGCACACAGCCGCCCGTTAGTTGAACACAGTATTGAAAAACGGTGGACCGTTTGCTTACCGGATCAATTTTGGTACCTTTATCCGCCCATGATTAGTCGAGTTGGTCAAATATAACTCTGTAAGTGTTTTTGTCATTTGGTATCAGATTAAGCTTCTTAACACGCGCACTGGAGGGGGGCCTCGGAGGCCCCCCCCACCTGTTTTTCCAAGGTGGCCGGAGAACCGCTCGTAGCCGAAAAACGAAACCTGGCCACATTTAACAGAATTTAATAGCGCGTCGATTGGTGAAGACTTTTTGAAAATCGGCCGAAAATTTTTTGACTTATAGGCTTTCAAAGTCAGACCTGCATTTTGAGATCGCCGCAAACGCGCGGTCGGACCAGTTAGCTTGCATTGAAGACCGAGTGGTGACGTCATAACGTCATATAAGCGGGACTATATGTCAAGGTCACTTCACATGAAGGTCAAGGTCAAGAAGGTCACATGTCAAGGTCATATCTGCACTTTCAAGGTCACTGACCACTCTGCGTCCGGCCAAATGACGTTACCCCGTCTGACATATATTATGCTATGACGTCATCGGTAGGGTACCCCAATACAAAGGTCAAGGTCAAAGGTCAAGGTCAAAGGTCATTTGGAAAGGTCAATCCTCATTTCCCGCCAAACAGTGGCTAGGGTGTTAGTCAAAGTGTAAATAATAAGTAGTATACCATATGGTGACCTTAAAGGTCAATGACCTTGAATGACCTTGACCCAAAAGTTGTGGGGAAGCCTCTTTGAGACCTCTTCTCTATGAACCTTGTCCGCCTTTAGCTTATTCCCGCCATTTTCCTGCATAATCACAGCATTTACCAATCGATCCCAGCATGGCCAATATTTGACCTTTACGACCTCGTTTGACCTTGAAGATATTGACCTAGGTCAATGAAAATTGGTCATCATGTAGATCACCATAGCCCCCACCCACCTACCAAGTGGCGTTTTTCTAACCCTCTTAGTTTCCGAGATCTTAGGGGGCCTACCAGGCCCCCCTCCAGTGCGCGTTAGTGCCAGACCCCCCTCCAGTGCGGGTGTTAACTCACGACGCTGGGGGGGGTGGTGTTTGAACACTCCCCCTCGGGTTTTTCCGGCGTCACGAAAAAACGGCGGCGCGAAGCGCCGCTGTACTTGGCACACCTTATCCTTGATAAATTCCGCAAATTTCCCCCCAAAAGTTAGGGGTGGGTCATCTCAGGTCAGGTCACCAGTGCAGTTCAAGTGACCTCACCTCCAAAATGTTTAAGGTTGCATAAGTAAGAAATGAGTGAATCGATCTGATTACCACACAATGCGCCCACCAAGTACAAATATATATTCCAGGATTTTCCATATCGATGACCTGGGGTCAGATATGGATCATGGCCTCTCCATTAGAAATGCTTGTGGAAAACAGATATTGGGCTGTATTTGTGTAGATACAGCTGATATACTTTCATATTATCCAAATCATAATATCCTGGCCTCTTTCCATGCTCATGCTGCAATTTTTTTACCTGTTACCTGTGAGAGGTCATCTGGGGCTAATTAAGCAGTTTTCATACTTGGGTCAATAACTTTGCTGGAAATGATGGTACAGCTTTTATTTTTGACATCCTTACGTTTTGGTTTCCATTGCAAGTCGATTGATATGCATATTGACTATGCTAGATCAGATGTGACTTTAACCTGACGTCAGCTCAGGTTATTTTTATGTTTTTGATACGTCATTCGATTCGCCGTAACGAGAGGAAGCGAATAGTGCCTAGAAAAGGTTTCTTGTTCCACTGTCAGACGCTAGAGCCCGGAAACTTTTCTCTAATATGTCACCATCTTTGACCTGTCATGATATCAATATTGGCCTGAGCCAAAAAGTTATCTATGTAGTTTCTCCATGAACTGTTATGAGCTATCTAACAGTGTTCGCGATTTTTCGCTATCCCGCATAGGAGCTGAGTTCGAGTTCGAGCCCGAGTTCTCCCCTTGCCAAGGCAACGGTGGCTTGGAGGGGCCCTCTTAAGCCCTCTTCAGCGCTCTATTCTGTAACAATCAGGGCCCTTTTTACCCATCAGGGCCCTTTTCGCGCTGTCGCAGGGACCCTTTTCGGGGCGCCGCCCCCCCTCCTCCTCTCCTGAGCGAAATCCTGGCTACGCCCCTGCCTGGACAACTTTCATTCACCGGCAGGAATATGATAACTGGGCGGCCTGAGGTACCCCGCGTTGTTATATATCCATGCTACCCTTAAAAGAGTGCGGGAGAGAACAACCACAGCCCCCCCTTTCCCAGAGGGAGTCTGGCAAAAATAGGCTTTGCCTGCAATCTCTTCTTCCATAAGTTCGTTGTGATGCTTTAAAAAATCATAAAAACGAAATTAAAAGCTCAAAGCAAAGGACCACTGTATTAAGATTCGAACCGGGGTCCACAGCGTGGAAGGCAAAGACGATAACCACTACACTACCGCAGAGGAAAGCAAAGCGCCCGGTATTGAGAGTTTGGGAGAGCAAGTTTTTTACGTTAATTTTATGGCACTAAGGTGGAAAATGTATTTGCTTTCACTGGATACAATTTTTGGTGTGAAATCCAGTTGCCTACCTTTAAATATTGATTGATAAGAATTGATTTGCTTTTCTTTCGAATCTAACTGTCAATTTACGGTATTTTAATTTATTTTGCTTGCTTAAGACAGAAGTGGCGCTACAAACCACTTTTGTCGCATCTTTTGAACATTGCTGTGAATAGTCGCAGCCTGGGCTGGTGACACGAATGGTGATAAAGTGCCATTGTCACCATTGCCCCCAGGCTATGTCACCAGCCGTATTCACTTCTCCTTCCGTGGTCGAACACATCACTACTATAATCAGCTGAGCGGCTCGGCCTTCACCGCACTGCGCCAGCCGCCGCATTAGGCGCGCTGTAGATATTTATTTATATTTTTAGGCGCTGGAAAAATATACAGAGCGGAAAGGCAAGGAGGAGGAAGGAAAATATCGGCTGCTGTCTTTCTTCCGCATGTGGTGGCAAGGTGGTCAGAGTATAGGTGTTGATCAGTCAGGTATGTTGGTATTAAGTATGATATAGAAATACTGCTTAAACCTAATATATGTAAGTTCTGCAGTGAAGGTAGACTTTGCCGCTGTGCTTACTGGTTATGCCGAGTCGAGGACTCAAGTGGGGCACTTGTAACTGGGTACCTAGGTACCTATCTCTCTAAGCCCGTGCGTGGAAATCCTTGGGGGTCGGACCCCTCATTGGCGGAACCAGGAGCAACTTTTGGAGGAACGAAATCAATGTTTGGAGGGGGCTCCATCAAGAAATCCCAAAAATATAGTATTTTAAAAGGGCCTAAATTTGGATCTTTTGGTAGTCAAAAGACACTATTTTGGGCTTTGTTGGGGGCAACAGCCCCTTTGGCCCCCTTGGATCAACCCTCGGACCCCCTAAATTTGGGTCTCCCATAGACTTTATATAGGGCTTGTAGTGCTGTGCCAGTATCAACTCACAGAGACCTCCAGGCCTGCCTCATGCAGTGCCTACTTGAAGCAAAAATATTTTTTGTTTCATCTTTGGAGTGTGTTGGGCATCAATATCTAGATTTAATAACTGAAAAACATCCCACTTCTAGTCTGCAAAAAGTTGTGGATTGGCACAATGACAAGAATAATAACTTGTAGTTTGAGTTGTTTAGGAGGTAGCTTTTGGGGGTGGCTATGACTAGTAGGGATGGGGATCAAGACCAGTGTGGGGCAGTCTGTGGGGGAAGAACAGTAGGTAAGCAGATTGTGTCAGGTTTCAACATCTTATTAGGGTGTAGTGAGCAGTTTTAGTACCTGCTTAGCTCATGCATATATGATAAATCATGTGAAGCATTGATTTCATATATGGATTCAGACCTACCATCTTGAGATAGTTTTTTCTGTCTTTGGGGCACCACTAGCACACTCTGGAAGGTGAGCGCCACGGCGAACTCATGCAAGCATCACAAATATAAAATCATTTAAATGTGACAATAATGATTTTTGAGGTATTTCCATGGTGAAGGTATGTATGTACATGCAAATATTTGTGCCATGAGTGTAAAATTTCAGCAGTCTGCCAAATATTTTTTCAGATTGGGGTCAGCAAAAGAAACTGCAGGGCACAAACATACTTGGGGGCAGAACTTGTGGTGCTGGGGCAAGCAGGGATACACCACCAGATGTATATTTTAACATGGTGGATAGGTGAAGTATGTTGGTGGTTGTGGGCATTTGAGGACAGCATATGTGATTTATTGTGGCTTTTCATTTGCAGGTAAACAGCAAATGTGTATTACTCCATATAGGAAAAGAAGGAAGGAGTGCCACTGCTTCAGTTAAAAAAAAAACATTTGCCTCCCCAATGTCCTTTGGCTTGATAATGCTAGTGAATTAAAAATGATAGAAGTCTGGTTTGAAGAAGCGTTTTGGGAGATTAAGCAATGATTAGCATGATGTGCTTTTCTCTAGCAATGATTCAAAATGCTTCATAAATGTGAATAAACTATTGAATGAAATGTTTAAAGCCAACATAATGATAACTGTTGCATGTTTGGCTGTGTTCAATGATCAACAACCTGCAAAATGTATCTTGATATTAGTATGTATATTATTTTAAGCATTTAGAAAGAGAAAATTGATCTTGGCTGGCCAACTGTAGGGACCTAAAAATGTTTGACAAATCAAAGAGCTGCCATAACAAGATTTTATCTAGACAAGCCATGTTCTTTCTGCCTGTGTCATACACAGACAGGATTGCTTGGAACTGTAGTGCATTCATTAGATCATAAGTTAAAACAGAGTCAGTGTAATTGGCTGATAAATGACAAATATTTTCATTCAGCATACCTTTACAATCATGCAAAAAATCATCTTAATGTGGCTCCTGCCTTGTCTGTGAAACATTGTAGGTGTTATTAGTTTTTGCTGAAGCAGCAGGTGTAGAGGTTTGGAATGGGCTTAAAGCATTTGGGACTGTGGGAGAGGGGATTGGGGAAGTCACTTAAACTTTATCAAATACAGGCAAATTTTTATGACAGCTTTAAGAAAGCTGTCTAGATAGAAATATGAAGGGAATATTCATGATTGGATGGAAAGTAAGCTCACCCACATATCTGGCTCAATTTAGGTGTATTGTGCAGGATGCAAAACTGTATACATGATTTTGCATATTTTTTGCACTCTTAAACTCTTGCACATTTTGGGAATGGTCAGGTACAATGTTATCCCTCAATATGCTATCGCACAATCTTTCACATGTAGAACTATCATTTTAGCGAAAAATTATGTTTGGCCTGCTGCCTATTGTGCTGGTCCTCATTTGGCACTCTTTGTACGCTGAGATGTTTTGGGACTTCTTGCTCTATTTTTTATGCCACTGCTATTTTAAAACTGACTTTAAAAGCTCTTAAAGTATGGAGTAAGTTTTAAGAAAGAGGATACAAAATGCTGTCAATTCAGTTACATAATCCCTTTCCTCTACGATGCCGACAACTAGAGAACATGGTTGCTTGGGGCCTGCTTTGGCTTGATACAGGTGGGGCTGGGGCAATGGCGTAGCCTAGGGGTCCGTGGACACCTCTTGGGCTTACTGTTCACTGTAAAGCAGGAATATGGGTGTCGGTGCTCCCCCTCTCCAGCTTGGTCTCGGGGACCCCGATAATCAGTCTTGGAGGGCCCCAGAGAATCGCTCTCGGGGACCTCTGAGCATCTGTCTTTTGGGTTCCCGAACATTCTTGGGGCTCCGAGCATCCTTCTCAGGGCCCCGATCTTTTGGCCCTCGGGAATCAGTCTCGGGAGCCCCTAAACATTGGTCTCGAACATCACTCCCGGGGCCAGGGACATTGGTCTTGGGAGACCCGAATATCGGTCTTGGGAGCTCCCAAATATCACCCTTGGGGGCCCCGAGACCACTGCTCGGGACCAAAATCAGAGGGTCTCGGAAAAAGTGCTCGGGTAGATGTGCCTGTGTTGAGAATATGTTGCTCACTGAGGTGGATTTCCTGGGATTGATAAAGGTATACATTTTAGGGGCATCGAACATCTGTCTGAGGCCCCCGAGCATTGCTCTTGACTCGGAGACCGTGATCATCGGTCTCCTGGACACCCCCCACACTCAACATCTTTCTTCGAGGCTCCCGAGCATCACTGGGTCCCTCTGAGCTTGGTCTTGGAATCCCTCGAGAATCCGTCTCGGGGTCCCCGATATCGGTTCCGAGCATCGCTCTGGGGGGAGGGAGGGGCGAGACCAGGTTTTGGGGGTCCCGGAGCGATTCTCGGGGCAGCGAGGCAGATCTTCGGGGCCCCCAAAGCGATGCTCATGGAGTCCGAGACCGATGTTCGGGGGCCTCCGAGAATGATTCCCGGGGTCCCAGGAGGTCAAGTTTGGGAGCCCCGAGACCAATGCCTACGCTTTCAGGAACAAAGTCAGCTCAAAGCAAGTGAAGTGCTCGTTTAGTGAGCAAGGTCAGTTCTAGCATCGCGCTCAGAAGCCACCGTGAACCGGTCTCATGGACCCCTGAACACCGATCCCGAGCAATGCTCTCGTTGTGTCTCCCGAAACTGCTGCGCGAGAGCAAGCTGGGGGATCTAAGAGATGTTTATGAACATCAAGTGTGCGAATTTGTTTGTTTTATAATGTCGTTACTGTATGACCCTTAAACTATCACAATCATATTAATGCGTGATAATATCTTTCTTCACGGTAAATATTCAGCGGTAACACTTAACTGCTACCCTCTCGCTGCGAGATTCTTTATCTATAATTTTCTAAGAATAATCACTGAAGTGACATTGGAATATTTCGCTGCTCAGCAGGCACAAGTGCGTGTGGTGAGTGGTGAGAGCCGCCAACTGCGAACTCTGAAGATGATTCTCCTCCAGCAAGTCTTTCCTCATCTGATCCCGTCCGTCCAGAGCGGTGAGCTTTTCTCCTTCCTTCCTTCCATGACATGTTCATAAGATATCCAGATATCACAATTATTTTTAAATATTAATAAAGTGCACCTTTTCCAATCCTTAAAAGGAAAATCCTGGGCGAAGATTACTGTGCTTATTGGAAGAAATATTTACTCATTAAGAGGTGGGTATGGAGGGAGGCATTAAGCTATAAAGGGTCCATTCTGAAGATTAGGCTCCAAGCCAAATCCTGGTCGCGCCACCTGCCTCCGCCATGAGGGGTCCGTCGGAGTTGGCTGCGGGCATGCTGGGATCGTGCGAGCCACAGCGCGCAGCTCCCTATCGATGGTGTCGACAGTAGCCGCGGGGAGCCATGCTGCAGCTGCGAACTCTGTCACTTCGCGGTTGTAGCCATTAGCCACTGTCCGCAGCTTTAGCTTCCGCTTACCCTAGGATCTTTCGGTTAGCTGTGTAGCTGCGTTACCCCTGGCTTGACTTTCGTGCATGAACGATAAAATGCAAAATTTATCCTATGTGTGGTCCTGATTTCCAGGGGCGTATCCAAAGGGGGTAGCGATCGGCCCCACCCCCTTGGGCTGACCTTAAGCACTGGAAAGAAACGCCTCCCGCCGCAGCCGCTGGGCCACCACAGGGTGAGCCCTGCGGCTTTAGCTAGGCCCCGCAGGCTTCGAAATCAGGGGAAATAAAAGTTGATTTACGCCGAGAAACCACAGCGTAAAATTTGGAAGCTCCGGCCATATGGGTAAATTTACCACTCCAGAATACATACGCAAAGATGCGTACAGAACAGAGCGGTGGCATCGTCGTCAAAACACACAGGGCGAACCAGTCGAAGTCCTCTACGTTTCCCCTAGATTTTTGGGTATAAAGTGTGCAAAAATTCGTAACGTAAGATGGGACTACTTTGAAATCGTGGAAAACTTCCAACAGTGTTAAGGATTGATAAAAATATTCTTTGATTCGAAAATTGTTCAGTGGAAAGTGTTGCAGAATTATCAAGGAAAAATAAAAAATATATAAGGGAAGCGTATTTACTTAGTATTTACGAAAATGCACAAAAATTCCATGGATTTCTAACGGTGCATAAATGTTCTAGTATGGCGCACTGCGGAAAATTGATAATTGTCTGAAAGCCAACTGCGTAAGAATCCTCACCCAAGTATTATGTTGCTCCTGTTCCAAATGTCACCCGAATTCAGGTCTAGGGGCCCATTTTAATATATTTCGTGGCCTCTGAAATCGATTTCAGGGCTCCGAATGGTTGTCGTTTTGGATCTCCGAGGGTTGCTGTCGCAACCCCCCTCCCTAATGCTGGTTTCCGGGTCTCCAGCTTTTGGCCTCGGAGGCTCCCCGAGTGGTTTCTTTTTTTACTTTTCGGCGCCTGGCCTTTGCCAACATCAGAAGCTACTGCCCAATTCCCCGCATATGCGGAAAAATTCCGGGAATTGATGACTGTTTCTCTATGTCCCACCGTGCCGCACAAGGCGGTTGGCAGTCATTGCCAGGACAAGGCTACGGTTAAGCGTGAGAGCCAACCCTGCGCCCAGCGGGTCCCGGGATTTGAACGCGAGACCCTTATCTCAGAAGGCAGGCGCGTTACCCCTGAGCTACACTGGTCTCTACACTGGGCCCCTGAAAAGCTTCTGGGCCTCCTTTGGTTCACTCGGAACCTCTGAGTCTGGGACCGGGGCCCTCACAATTATCCCAGGCCCACTGCTGCCGAAGTCGGGCCCCTATTCTCAGCAGTTGCAGATAATTTCCCTGTTTTCCATTCGGGCTCCCTGTGGTAGAAGCCGGGCCCCCAGCGGTTGAGCTGGGCCTCCTGTGGCTATCCGGGCAGCCTGACATGCTTCCGGGCGCCCTTTAGTGCAATTGGAACATCTGAGTGTGCGACCTGGCTCCTCCGAATTACCCCCAGCCCACTGCTGCCATAGCCGGGCCCTATTCTCCGCAGATGCAGATAATTCCCCTGTTATCTACCCGGGACCTCAGTGGGTCCAGCCGGGCCCTTTGCGGTTCACCCGGACCTCTTGTTACTATCCGACCCCCTGAAGTGCTTCTGGGCCCCTGTGGTCCACTTGCGACCTATGTGTTTGCGACCAGCTCCCTCACGATAATCTCAGACATGTTGTGGCCGAAGCCAGTCCCCTACTTCTAACATTCATGCCCTCCTCCCCCATGGTCTACCTCGGCCTGACTACAGTCGGCCTCTGCCTTGCTTGCGGTTACCCCTTTGGTATCGGCCCTCTGTGGCTGCAACCTCCGTCTTTGCTTGGGAGCAATAGGTAACTCTTTATTCAAACAGGCCACAGAATATTTGATGCGATTCGGGATGGTCCTGATCACTGATCCTAGCGGACATTTGGTCAATCCCTGTATTTGTGGAGATCCAACCCAATGTTGAGCGGACCTCAACGTATTTAACGCTGGTGCATAGCTTTGTGACCCACCAGAGTTCATAAAGTTGTCTGCCTCCCAAAACGGAAGTTAAGGTTTTTTTCCTCTTCGAAATATTATATATATATATATATATATATATATATATAAATACACGTTTTAATGAAAATATATTCCTTACACGGTCCAGCCCCCAAAGCTATTCCCGACCCCCTGTCAAGGCCCCCTTTGGTAATTCCTGGATCCGTCCCTGCTGATTGCTCACATACACTTCCTTCGGCTTCAAACGTTTGATAAATATATCAGAACTTTTAGCTCTGGTTTATATTGGGAGCATAATACACAAGAACAATGAAAAACTGTGTAACAACTCAAAGAAATAAGGGTTTTGGTAGCATTTTTTAGTTTGGTGACACATTCGTGATGTGGAATTTCAAATGGTGACACGCCAGCAACTTTTTTGACCCCTGCCGCAGGCCACGGCATAACATGGGACCACATCCAAGGGTGTTTTTGTACGCCTAACAAATGTGTCCAGTGAACGCAGCCCGTCAATATATTGGGATGGTGGATGCAGAATTTCCAGCAACACCGTAAATTAGTCGGACCGGCTGTAGTTCTGAAGAGAAGATAGGTCAGCGTTAGCGAGCGCACCACACAAGGACGACTGCAATGCCTCCAATCGTTTTCATGTGGGGCAATGCGAAGGAGTGAACATGTACTGTGCTGACCTCAAATGGCACACAAGAATGCATATGTTTATATACGTCTTTTGTGTGCAGCTGCAATTGCAGAATAAATATTTACATGCGATTTTCGTATAAAAAAACCTGACTCCAACCAGTGGATAGACACGTGGGATAGCGAAGTCCAGGTCCTAAACCCCCTGAATTTTCATTATTTTGCAATGTTCGTATTGCCATGACGATGGTAAGCCATGCATGACCCTCTTGAATCGAACAGGGCTGGCATGCCCGCAGCCGCATTATTTGTCAGGCCCCTCGGACAAATCAACCAATTAGATAAATGAGCTGCTTCATCTGGGTGGAAGAGCCATGAGTTCATCACTCCGGGGATTGTTGACCCGCAACATGAGATGAAAACGTGCAAGTAAACAAACTGCCGCCACATACAGAAATAGACCCGGAAATCAATCCAGCGAACTGATGGCCTGGTACGTTTCAGAAAGAGCGGCAGTGAACTGTGCCAAACCACAGATTTGATTAAACCAGTATGGTTTTGCATGCAGAAAGCTGAGGCTTACTTGTGCAATATTTTACCACGTTACTTCACACTATGTTTGAGTCCATAGTTTGCACGATTAGAAAAACGACAACACAAATAATTATGATCCAACATAGAAATTGAAAATATTGTCGCCGATTTCGGACAGCACTTCGTCTGACACGCGTTTTGTGCAAAACAAGGTCAGGTTCTACGTCACAAAGTAAGACAGCATCCTACTGATCAATAGATGTCCGCATTGGACCGGGTTTCAGTATCCATCTTGTTTTGTCCCATTTAAATCTGTCCTGCCCCACTCGGTCCCGGAATATTCAGCAAAAAGTGGTACCGTCCCGTCTCACCGACATTCCCGCTGACGTGTTAAAACCAAGTTGCCCCGTTTCCTGTTAAATGAGAATGGGGCATTTCGGGCCACCCCGTCCTACGACCATCTCTCCTTTCGCATCCCGTACAAATGGCTCTATTGATGTATTCTCAATCTATGGCATTTAGTTTCCTTTCATCTTATTCATTTTTCTGGGTTTCGTTTCGATCATTTGTCTCACCACACGTACTAACCGTTCTCACCTTTCTCGCATGGCTCCTCCGCCCTCCCGCGCCGTTGACCTACCTGTGAACCTGCCGGTCATGAGGACGCTCTCGCCTTCCTTCACCACCAGGCCCGGCAGCGGCTCGGTGAACTTGGGCGGCTGCGCCGGCGCCGGCGACTGCACCTGCTGCGTCGTCTCCTCCTCCATCCTGGAGCTGTGCTTCTTATCCGATCGGGTTCGGTTGACCTGCGACGTCACCTACCGGTCAGCCCCTCCCCGATCGATACCTCTCCCCTGGCGTTTATCAGATCATCGAGGAATGCTTGCTTACATGGTATCATATGTGAATGCTTGCTCGCGATTAAAAAAAACTTGAACTGACTCGATTTCGTTCGATGCACGGAGGGATCCGGGTGTTTATTTTCCACACCTCTACGGGGAGGTCCGGCTGCCATATGACGGCGGCCAAACACAACTTCCGAGCGGAGCCCCGGGGCAAAATGCCGCGCCGAACGGTGCTAAACACCGCAGAATATATCTCGGCAGCTGACGCCAACGTCCAAGCGGGGCACGCAAACAGCCGGGCCACTCTGTGGCGCTAAACGGGTCGCCCGTCCGGTACCCACGCCAACCCTGCAAGCCTCTATAGCACAACCCGCAACGAATGAAACTCGGGGAGGCCGAGAGCCAAGGCACAAGTACAACTGACACAGGCGATGTTAGACAAGGCTGGGGTTAGTGGGCTGTGCTCACTCTGTCGCGGCTCTCGGCAGTGGTGCTCGTTACGTGCTGTTCGGTACTATCTAAAGTGGTCGACCCGGGCGCCGCCTTCTCCCCGTTCAGCGTCTGTGAAACCACGCAGAAGTCGGGTGTTGAGGCACAACTCAGACAGGTTTCTTCTCAGCGGGCGGTCAACTATCCAGATGAAATCCAGGCTCATGACCATGTCACAGTATTTCGCCAGGCGATCTGAGGGTGCTAATGCCGATGCATGACTCAGTGGTAGAGCGCCTACCTCCCGAGTCACAGGTCACGAGTAAAGGCTCGGCGGATTATCTGAAAACTATAACCTGATCCCCAAAAACACATCCCAACAGGATGGGGCAGGCGGCACCATATAACCGTAGCAGTTGGTGCGTCGTTCAAAGCTAAAAAAGTAGTACTATTGCTCGATTTAACGACACAGGAATTGGCAGGATTATTTGACAGTGTCAAATATATATATGTTGTAACTACTTCAGAAGGATAAGCTTTTTCCTAGCTCAGGGAACCCCACGGGCCTCAAATACATTTCATCCGCAAGGAAAGTTTGAATGTTAAACCAACCAACCCAGACTAGCTCAAATAAATGTTTTTAACGCAAATTTAGGAAGTCCGAAGGATAAAACGCCATTGAAGCCGTAGCAAAGTGTTCCACATCGATGCCTACTCATTTCGGCGAAGCAGTTGTGGTGTGTGAAACACATCTGATCATTTACTGGGTGAGCACCCGCGCGCTGCCAAAAATATCACCCGAGTAAGAAATGGCGGGAGTAGTCGGCACTGAACACCGTGCAAAAAGCATAGTTCAGTATATTCTGAAATATAAACCAGACACTCCTCCGGCAAGAAAAAGACTGGGAAACCCCTCACCATTCACGAAAGGAATTGTCATTCATGGTTGGGTTCAAATAAGCCCGTGGATGGAAATTCACCGACATTACAGTGATAAAATAGAATTGGCGTGTTTGGCTGGGTTAATTAGACTGAATGAGACGGTTGACTTAAAATTTTGCATTGCACGGATACGAAATTGTGCTTTACACTTTGATTCATTCGCCTTCTGATTTTGAGACCAATTTAGTATGACCGTACAAAGTCAAACTGAGGTAGCCTTGGTTCTTCAATGTTCATAATCATACCCTTCAGAACAAGGGGACCAGGGGGCCTGCCCTCCCATCGCACCCCACTTTTTATCAACAAAATTCCCCGCTTCAACCAAATTGGGAATAAATGGAAAAATCATTGTAATCTGCCACTGCAGAAGGCGACAATGAGCACAAACCGATTAACTTTGGGGTCTAGAGGAGAACGTTACTGTCAGCAGCAGATCAAATACTGACCGGCCCTGATACCATTTTGCCGATGCCGACTCTTATGCCCATACTAACTCATATTTTGTCGCGACCTTAAGAGAATATATCACATGACGTCGTCTTCAAGCGTACGAAAATTGCAGCGACGCTCAAATAACTTCTGCAGTTTACGCTAGAATAAGCTAAATGTAGGAGAACCAGCAATTTCCATTGTACATTCAAGGCGTTTTTCTACCTCTGGTGAAACTGACATTGACTGGACCTGACATCATTGACACCGCCAGGATTCTTCCAGGGAACAGGGTTTTGATGGCGTTGGAAATGTTGTGAAGCTTTCAGGGAAACATATACCACAGACGTACGAACAACTCCCCATATTGGCATCGGACCCATGGTAACGGGGTGTTGATGTGCCAAATTTACCGCATTAATTGCATTACAAGCCCTAAAGAATGCATGTAATCTTCCATGGATCGAGAATGGAACGCCTGTGGTACGTTTGCGATACGGCTATTCAACTTGCCCGTTTTTAAATTTCACGGCTTAAACATCCGTGCGTCCGGTCAGAAAATAAGCAATCAATTACAGGGTCTGGCGGCGGCGTGCAGCGATTGGCCAGCAGGCACGGGTAGTGGCACCTTGGCAGACCGGCCGGCCAACCCGACAGGTGGGCAGAAACGCTGCCAGACGCGAGGTCACGGCCAAAGGAATCCGGCGTAAAGGCTAGAGCAAAGGCAGCCGATCACCCGTGCAGCTGCCGATCGCCCGCGGCGGATCACATTTCACGCCTTAGGCGTGCATGGTTTTTAGGCAAAAGAACTGCCATTATTGGAATATGCTACTAATATTCTACTAACAGTGGACCTGTATTTCGAAAGGGGAGAAGGGGTGCTAGGAGTGTTTGCAACTATCCCACCTTGACCCCAAACAACTACCTACTTACAGTGTGATTGATATAGGCACTTGGAATTTTTTGAGAAGGAGTCTTGAGGCCCTTAGTCCCGTATTTATTCACCACTGTCTCCCAATCCTATATTAAAATACAAAAATATCGTTCATATCCCCGGTTACGCACGTGATAAGACGGTTTTAGACGCACGTGTTTTAGACGGTTCAACGTCTCAGACACGTTGATGGTGAAAATTTATCAGGCCCGATACTAGTTACGGACATCCTTAATAAACAGCGGAGCACATCTCTGCCAATTGACACACCTGTTAGCGACTACAGCCTGGAGTCGTCGGGCACCCACATGGGCACCCCCCTGCAGAGGTCATCTCTAATCCCCCCCACACATACACACACTATTTCAGCAATGAAAGGAGATAAAAAGAAATGGAAACAGAGTTGAAAAAGTCCCACCGTCTCCTACTCTTGTATGTACCAAGTTTGAATAGTATATGTCGAAAAAGCTGTGACGTCACAGTGAGAGCGAAATGGATCAAATTGAGGTCAAAACCTTGGAAACTTTAGACTTACAACAAAGCCACAGGCTCCAAAATGCCCGTCTTTAGCCAAGGTGATTCATTATATGTACCCTGACCTTAAACAGTCCTTCTCGGACATTGACCTAAGGTCAAGGAAGCATCACCTGGAACATTCCGGTCACTATCATATCCAAATTATTCATATGTCTTGTTTCGTTCAAAAGTTATGGACCCAAATTTATTCGAAATCGTCTGCTGACCTCATTATTAAACCGACCTCAAATTGGTTGACGGTATACAATTTGTTCACGGTATTGGTTTGACGGTATACGGTACTAGAGCTTTCGAATCATGTTTAGAAACTTCATCTAGCTCTTCTGGGACCCAAGCTGCACCTTAGTTTGGAATACCTCATTTTGAAATAACAAAATCGCCTTACATCGGTTTAAAAATGACGTCATACCGGGTTGACCTCTCCTGACCTGAAATCATCGGCCAACAGCTGACAGGGTGATTATTTAAAAGGTGTGCAAAGCGAAGCGTCTCTGATAAAAATCCTGCCATAATGACTATGATAAAAATCATGACAAAAAGAATGACAGACATGCACCCATTGCTATAGTTAGAGGCACACAAACTTTTCAGGTGCCCTCACACACCAGCTTCTCTCACAAGCATGCCAGAGAAAACCATTGCACTCATTTAAAATACCAATATATGGCAGTGTCTCTAGTTTTGGGTTATACCTAGATATGGTGAAATATATAGATCAAAACTATTCTAAAAAATGTCAAGCATCAGGAAGCCTCACTCTGAACGAGAAAATGCCTCACGAGCACTCATTAGCACAGCGAAGTAATTGGCGCCGGTTTGGGAGCCCCTGGTACAAGTGGCCCTTCTCCAGCGCGATCGCAGGCCTAAGGGAGGGCGGCTATATCGGAGCGGCTCGTACCCACAGTCCATCGCTTCAGTGGCTGGCGGTGCAGCCAGCACTTCCCGGCCAAAGATAATACCCCCGCCGTGTGCCATGAGCAAATTAGCCGGTAAAATGCATTCTGAGCAATCCTGCCGCGGCGATGATAGAGCCGACGAGCCGATCAGTCGATTGTGGATTCTACGGCGGTGTCGTTTGGCAGATACTACACCATGACATGAAGTCAATGATACTTGGTTGGTTTCTGTTGTAGTCCATTGGCGAATATAATCATCAAGACTTTACACAAGTCAGGCATTTTGATAGAATGCAAATTTCACCTCGGTGTGCTTCTGCGAACAGACAATGTTATTATGGTAAAATAATCAAGTCCTGAATATATATTCTGTAAATGAAGCGAACAAGGAATACTTACGTGTGTTTCCTCGACAGTCTCCCTGATGATGGTTTTCTTGGACTTTCGCGAGCGGTGGTGATGCTGTCCCGGTGTCAAGTCCACTTCTTCCTCCTCCTCTTCAGGACCTGCTGGCGAATACATGCGCTTGAAGTGGGTGAGGTCATTCTCATGATAAATAATAGGGGAAAGTGTGTATTGCGCCCCCTAACTAATTGCGCCCCCTGAAAACAGAGAAAGGTACAAGTGGGAGTTTTGTTTAGGGCACCTTAATCCAGTTTCCAGCTCTAATCCATACATTTTCCCAACGTTTCGATGAATTCGTGCATAAGAATGTATTTTAGTCAGCCAGCGAAGTAAATTCAGTACTTCCTTAAATCTGCACGGTTTTATGGACCCGAAAAATAAGAACACGGCTGTTACATTCCGAAAACGATCGTTTTAATTTCAAAGCCAGAAATGTATCGCATATTCTGAAATCAACATCTATAGATTATCCCTGGTGGGAGATTTTTAAAGAAGAGATCTCCGATTTAAATGCAAAAAAGTAATTGCGCCCTGGTCAAATGCGCCCTGTCAAAATATATGTTGAAAAATCAAACCCAAACCTGTATGAGTGTGATTTTATTATTACAAGTCATCATGAATCCAAGAATACCATATTAAAATGACTTCCAGACCCTCCAGATGAAAATCTTGGAAGGCAGCCGAGCCCTATTTGCTCTTACACTAGTGTTTATTTTTGCCGTGCCATTGACTCAACGATGGTATGAGGGAAGGGCGCAATTAAATCTAAATGCGCCCTCCCCGGGCGTAGTTACCCTCACACTTTGGCAAATGCGCCCTTTGCATAGTTTCACTTAAATCGGAATTCACTCTTAGAATAGGCTATCTTCAGGTCAGGAATTTGTTTGTCAATAACAAAAAAATTATCAAATTGTGTAATTTGATCTACACTAGCGAGATCAAATAGGAGACATTCGTCTAGCAAGTGATTTACCTTAGGGGGGGGGGGGGGCAATACACCTACTTTCCCTGCAAAACCAGTAATGTGTTTAACCGATTACTTTTACCAGGAACTTCCTCAAAATTAGATCGATGCAATGAAAAGGAGCCCAGGATACAGAGGTAATTTTTTCCTAAATGAGCAGATAAAACGCCTGTCATGAACCCCCTCCCCCACGTGACCTCTGACCTTGAACAGTGAGCCGGGCAGCGCAGGTGGCCTTGCCGAGACTGTTCTCGGCCACACACTTGACCTGGCCGGTGAGCGCCGGCTCGGCAGCGGAGATGACCAGCTGGTGGCGTCCGCCGTCCGAACGGGTGGTGCACTGGTGCGGCAGCACCGGCGAGTCCTCGTGCAGCCACTCCACCTGGCGGAGGCACGGGTTAGATAACCTGCTGCAGCCACTCCACCTGACGGAGGCACGGGTTAGATAACCTGCTGCAGCCACTCCACCTGACGGAGGCACGGGTTACATAACCTGCTGCAGCCACTCCACCTGACGGAGGCACGGGTTGGATAACCTGCTGCAGCCACTCCACCTGACGGAGGCACGGGTTAGATAACCTGCTGCAGCCACTCCACCTGACGGAGGCACGGGTTACATAACCTGCTGCAGCCACTCCACCTGACGGAGGCACGGGTTACATAACCTGCTGCAGCCACTCCACCTGACGGAGGCACGGGTTACATAACCTGCTGCAGCCACTCCACCTGACGGAGGCACGGGTTGGATAACCGCTGCAGCCACTCTACCTGACGGAGGCACGGGGAGGTGGCTGATACGTAACCCGTTGACACCACTCCACCTAGAGCAGACAACGTAACTTCTGTAAGCCAATCCACATTATAGGGAAAAAGGAGGCCATACTGTCAGCAAAGGTATTATGTCTGCGTGAGCTCCGCAGTAGCTCTATTACCGGAGACAGGCGGACGACTTCACCAGGTATCAGTCGACTGAACATTCCAAAACACTGGGCCGACAAAAACTTCTAAAAAAGCACCATCTGCCTTAAGGGAAATTCAGAAAAAGAGCATGAAGCCCGTCCTCCTGCGTTTTA
Organism: Lepas anatifera; assembly: GCA_034440635.1. Classification (NCBI taxonomy): domain Eukaryota; kingdom Metazoa; phylum Arthropoda; class Thecostraca; family Lepadidae; genus Lepas; species Lepas anatifera. Next base: position 554,352 of record JAOTON010000709.1, on the reverse strand, counting down.
CGCACACCTTTCTCATCGCTCTGCATATACCACATTGCTACACCGAGCTCCACAGCCAGAAGCGTGGGCTGGAAGGTAACCCCGCTCACCCATCAGCTGCTGATTATCGTGGGTTTTCCGGACTGTTCACTTTTGCTTGTCTCGCAGATACCGTTTTAGCGAGTGAGACTTGACAACTGCCGACACTGGTGACCGCTCAGGTGTGTGTGTAACGGCCGCGTTAGCGCCGGTGGGACTGAGAACAATGCCCCCACCGACCCGACTGAGTACCCGCCCGTTCCAGCCAAAACAGCTCCAAGTCAGGCATAACAATGAGGTGTGGAATAGGCGGCCTCTGTTTCCAAAACTCTGGCTCCAGGTAGCCAGAGCTGGCGCGAGCATAGCCATTTGGTTGAACGACTATGTTAAGCGGTATCTCTCATGGCTGGGACCTAGCGAATTTCATTACGCACAGTGGAGAGGGGTCCGGCGTCAACGCGCAGTGGAGGGGGTCCTAAAGTCCCTACCCCTGAGATCTCGGAAACCAAGAGGGTTAGACAAACGCCCATTGGGTGTGTAGAGGCGACGGTGATCTACCTTATGGCATAGTTCAATTGACCAAGGTCAATATCTTCAAGGTCAAACGAGATCGTAAAGGTCAAATCTGGGCCGTGCTTAGAAACCTATTGGGAAATGCCGTGATTATGCGAAAAAAGAGCCAGGAACAAACCAAAAACGGACTAAGGTCATAGAGGGAAGGTCCCCAAAAATGCCCTCTGCAATTTCGAGGTCAAGGTCGTTCAAGGTTAATTTTTAAAATAAATTTGGCCAAGTTGTTCTCAGTTCGACTCTGGAGCCGGAGTCTCACTCATCAAGGGACTTGTCACGGAAACCGACCCACCACCCGAACGAGCAACTCCACAATGAAGGGTTGATTTAGAAGCCAAAGCTAACGTCCCACAAAGCACAGGGACGCCGCCCCGCTCAGGTCACCCTCTCACCAGTCAGTTGCCAGCCGACCTGTACGTCGGGTAAACTATTGAGCGCCGGAGCGTCTCAGGGAACCGATCCAAGCCGGACATGCACGCCACTGCATGTTTCGAGCAGCGGGCCGGAGCCAACGCTCTACCAACTGAGCTTCGGGCGCTATTAATGACCTGTGACGTAACAATATGACATATTCCCAAAAATGTGCAATATAACTGACACTACAGTAGGCTTTGAGCATGAAATGGGAGTTTGGCCTTGAAAAAGACCTTTGAACTTGACCTGTGGCCTTGACCTTGGGTAGCTTTAACCATGAAGTTATAGCACAACATACGGCATACTGAATAATGCCATCTGACCGGAATATTGAGGTCTGAACTGTGACCTTTGACCTTGCCCTTCATATTGGCTAACCTTGACATATTACCTAATTTGACTCCACCACTCGGTCTATAGTGGACGCGAACTGAAGTGACCGCGCGATTGCGACGGTCTCAAAATATTTATCTGACTTTGAAAGCCTATAAGCCAAAAAATTATAGACTGATTGCAAAATTTCTTTACCAATCGACGCGCTCATAAATTCTCGCAAACTTGGCCAAGTAGCGTTTTAGCGTTTTCTGGCAGCGAGCGGTTCTCTGCTCGAAAAAATAGGCCACGTGGAAAAATAGGTGGGGGCACTTTAGGACCCCCTCCACTGCGCGCGTTAAAGACACATTTGAACTTCCTGCTCCTGGCTAACAATGTTTTATTACGGTCAAATCAACAAAACTCCAGAGAGAGGGCATGTGACCTTTCAACTTATTTGTGGGCGAACGGCATCAATCTCTGAGAAAAAAACAACCCTCTGTCAAGTGCATGGTCTCGAATTCTGACTTTGATGAAAATCTAGACAACGTTTCTAAGCCTTTTATTCTAGACTTAAGCCTTTGTGACGAAATGTTCTCTCTTTTATTCTAGATTTAAGTCTTTGTATTTCTTTCAATACACACTTCTCAAGATTGTTTGTTAAAAATAATGCTTCTGCATATTTGCTTCCATAAATTTACCCATAAAAGAAACAAGCTCGGTGCTAGCACGCTGCAGGTGCGAACGCAGACCCGAGTTTTAGGGGAGGCAAACCCATATCTGCCTCTCCTCCTGGGGGGGGGGGTGGGATGTGCAATTTGGGTGCTCGACAGACCTAGTATAAGCTACCTCTCCAAGTGCATGATGGCTCTCCTGGGGGAGGGGGTGGGAGCGAAGATTGTTTTTTTTTTGCCCTACAGACCTAGTGTAAACACCTTTTTTCAATAATTTCTCCGGCGTTTGGGGGAGCTAAAGATAGTTTGGCCCCCTCCAGCGCTTTGGGGGGGCATGGCCGGAATGCCCCCCCCCTGCGTCCGCAAATGGCAGGCTGTCACAAATTCACGGTGTTCTCTTTTTCGTGGAGGATCCAATCTCAGTAATGAAAAGCTTTGATCAAAAGAGTACAAGCTTTATATAAAAAAATCAGAAAGCAAAGAACAGGATGTTAATGAGTGTTTTCTATTGGCGATCGCCAATGTCTTCCCGAGAAGAAATTGGTGATCTTATCATTCGCTACGCTGGCTAGTTCCTTCCAAATTATTCAATGATCCTGCGGTACAGTGTAACATCAACGTCTTGAAAAAATAGCAGATGCTTTGCACGCATACCGTATCGTAATACCGATGTGGCGCGATGAATTCAACTACTTTACATACAATACATTCGCCGTTAAAAATAGTACTATAATAGTTTCATTATATGCGAGGTTTTCGTTCTAAAGCTGTCATTTCAGTTCTTTAACTAAATTGGGGAGCTACAGGGGCGTTTCGCTGCTGTTGCAGAGTTTCAACCCTATCCATGAAGATGCCGTTGAACCATTCTTCTACGGGATATAAACGGAACAATAATAAGTAGAACAAGAATAGAATTAACAAAATTGATTTTACGTGAATTTTCATAGTATCAGTTGCAATTCTAGAATTGAAAATCATATATGAAAAAGATCATAATAGAAGGAACCGACTAAACATGGCACCCCCGTCACCATGCTGGAATCTGGCATAAACTAGGAAAGCTGAATATAACGAAGGAACTGTGTATTTCCATCCTGCCAGGTCAGTTTTGAAACAGGTCAGTTTTAGTCGGCTGGTGCTGCTGTGATAAATTGAATGTCACCGTAAATAACTCATGAGAAGCTCAACGAGACATGACACGTCTGTTAAATCACTGGGCGCCCACGTCTGGCACCTGAAGAACCAAGGTCGCTAAACAAACAGCAATGGCCCAGCCAGAATAAGCTCCACCTTGAGGAAACACGACAAAAAAACTCCCAGTGAAGTTTGAGTTTTTAATGAGTTCGAAACATGAGTCAACCGAAGCGACCCTGAAACAGTTCAAAGGAAAGTGAGCGCGTAACGTTCCTTATTATAAAGAGCCAGTTACATGAGGCGGGACACTGATCTCATCCCGTTTACTAACGCTTCAAAACCTATCAGCCAGGGTCTATGACTTGTATCAGACCAAACATGTATTAATCTACCCCCTCCCTCTTCCAAGCTACCCATACACGTCAAGTGTTTTTGACTACGACAAAAACCAGCATTCACACACGCGCGCTACAGCTCTAGGTTGAACGGTGTCGGCAGGAGACTGCTACGAAGGCGCTGGAGCTTCCTGAAGCTGCCGGCATTTTGACCAGTTGGGTGGGCGGGCACGTGATTTGCCCTGGGGGCAGAGGGGGCGTGGCGCGAGGCCAGCTGGACAGGAGCCGACACGGCCCCGGCGCCGGGCCCGGCCACAGGCAGCCGGCGCTGATTAGAAAACAATTCATCGTCGGTATTTTCCGACTGACCGAGCGCCAACTGAAGGTCTGCATGATCGGCGCGCGCGAGGGGTCTTGCACTGCAACAGTAGCGCAGCTATTGTGTTTGAACACAGACTGTGGGTGGAGATTCCAGGGGAGGAGGGTCAGGCCCCCTGGATTTTGGGTCTCCCATAGGCTTTGTATAGGGTTTGTAATACCATGCCAGCGTTAACACATCCGGGACACCCCTAAGTCGAGAAGAAATCTCCAGCTTGACACAGACCAATATTTGCTTAACGAAATTATGCTGTGAAGTTTTGACTTGCAGTTGTTGGCTGGCGCTGGCTCAAGCCAGCCATTACTCGGTATAATTATACTAATATGTCAACGTCGCAAACACCGTAGCAAAAGTCTTAATCGCATTCATACGTCCGGGATTAGGAATAAGCCTTTGTTGAAGTTTAAGAATCTCGGGTAGGATATCCTGGAGTTCTAGAGGCTTCTATCGGTGGGGGATCTTGTGGAATGCATACCTTTTTTCGCAAGTTTGGGTACCGGCACAGAAACTGCAGTACTAAAAACAAGCCTACACTGCACAAACAAGCAGCGTTTGATCCTTTTCTTGTCGGAGGCAGTGCCACAGGTAATACGCCAGCAGCTTGATTCCTTCTCTTTTTACTCGAAACGGTACAGACATTCCTCACCTCACTTAAACAAAAGCCGATGATTTTTCAGAATTGTAGAACTAGGTTTCCTTAACGTGATCTTTCATTTGCGCAAAGGGCAAAGAAATAGTCCCAGTGATACCAACTTAATCGACAGTATGTGATTCAATCCCTCCTCACGCTGATCACTAGTCAAAACAGAGAAGCTCAAAAATATGAATCAATGGTCAAGTCACTATTATTAATAAATAGCTCGATAAATTTTCTAAAAATAGTCTTAGAATTATATACAAGCAAATCAAGTACCTTATAGTAATCGATATTGGATAATAAAGTATCGTTAAGTGCCTACCGAAGCATCATTCGTAGAACTAGCTCTAAATATAGACTGACATGGCCTGTTCACTTCAGACGACGAATTATACTTGGATCAATGTTTGCGAAACTCACCACCTCACATAAGCGTGGTGCCTTTCCCTTAACCTCCACCGGGGGATCGATGCCCCCTAAGGTTTTTACGGGATAGCAGAAAAAGACGAGGCGCAGCACCGCGGTTGAGGGCTCTACCTCTCACTGCATCATTTTTCCATCATCCCTGAAATTTTTTCCCTGGGTCAGCCAAGGTCAGGTCACCAGACGAGGTCAACCAAGGTCACCTCACTTCAACTTTAGAGCTCTGTAAGAGCTACATTTCAAAATCGATCGATTTGAAACTCCACACTTCATGACCCCTCCAGGGTCTACAAGGTGTATATCCGGGATTTTTCGATTTCGCGCCCTGAGGTCAGGTCACGAGGCGACCTCTCCCATTGGAAAAGCATGGGGAAAAGCTGTTTCATGATATAAAAGCCACAAAAATGATTGCAAATACTCAGACTGCTCAGAACAGCGTTTTGGACACCCTTTCACGGATCCCAGGGGTTATATTTGCCCTTTGACTTTTCCTAGGTCATCCAAGGTCACCAGAGGTCAAAAACAGTATTTTAACAATAACTTTGACCTAATTAAGCTAGAGCGGTGAAACAAACACCATCGTGTTTGTCTTGTCACTGGCTTTTATGTGATATACGGCAAGGTCACTTTTGACCTTTCGTGACCTCAGGTCATATTAGGTCACGAGGTGACCTCTGGAGGTCAAACCACTGGCGGGAGGTCTTTACGTTCCACATAGCGGAAAAGTACTGGCAATTTGCTATCAAATGTACTTTACCAGGCCTCAATAGCTCTAATGACATAAGAGTTATGCCCAGTTTGCTTAATCATTGCATATTTGAGTGAAAATAGCCGATATCGACCTAATTTGACCTCTGGAGGTCAAACCATTGACCTGAGCACTAAAACATGTGAAGTAATTTCTTACTGAATTCACGCGAGCTTTCTATTGCACTTTCAGATTTGCGCTAACGCGCATATTTTCGGAGTTAGAGGGAGGGGCCATCGATGGCCCCCGTGGTGCGAAGGTGGCGCCGGACCCCGGTGGGGCGCGGGTTAAGCTATGTTCTCCATCGGGCACCCTTTTCCACCCACGATACATCCCACGGAAAAGATTCAAAAAGAAACTAAATACAATTGAACCTCTGTTGATGTCGCGGAAATAATCACAGTACAGATTTCCACATATTTTTCGCACCTCCAAGGCATACATCATCCCGTCCAGACGTACACATCTCTATCGACGTCATCACACATCATATCGACGTCATTGGGGTATCGGGTGCACTAGTGTTTTCAGACTGTTTGCATCGTACAGACAAGAGTAAATATGACATCAGAAATGTTCTTTTCTGAAAACACCATAAGAATTTGGGTAAGAATACACCAAGCTCTACTGTCTCAGAAACTCAAAGAGAGGAAGAGGGGATGTCTAACAATTACCTCGTGGTGGTAAAGGGTGGCGAAACATTTTGATCAATATCTTCTCCAATCCGTTACAACCACGCCATAAAAAAACAAAGAACACATTCGTACAATGGGATCCGCAAATAAACTGGCAACAGCTTCCAAGTCAATTCAACAGACTTTAAAAATAGCCAAGACGTGCCTTTACACCGGGGAGGGTGTTTTACTTACCAGATTTCCAGAGCACCGGCGCTTCACTGGCAGAGGCTCGGAGGTGCGCGGGCCCCTGCCCAACTAACCGCCGTCGATTGCCAGTTCTGCCCCCTCCCCCTCCCCTCCTCCCACCCCTGGAACACCGGCACGCCCTGTCCGCGACAGGATCCCCTGTCTGAGCAGCAGGCTTCCAATGCGATTGAAGATTTTAATCTGGTCATTTACCAGTGTCATATTTAGGTACATATTAAGTTATATCAAATCCCAAACTGTTTACAACCGCAACTACTCTACTGACGATTTGAATCAAATTCCGGTGGTGGTTGCGGATTTAACGCCTTTGAAGATTGAACGGTCGTGATATTTCGTTACAGGATGTGGTCTGACGTCCGATCGGCAGAGAAGTCAGGCGAATGACGTCTGGCTGAATGACGCCCATCGACGGTGGTACTGCTTCAGATGTAATTAGTTGAAACAAAAGCGTGGACAGGGGCGGATTCAAGGGTGAGGCGGATGGGGTGGTCACAAATCCCATCGTCGCAGGGCTGGCCCTCGGAACACTTCGGGTGTATGTGGTGAGCGCCGAAGGCACTCCGCATGGACAGGCAAATTCCTGCGAAAACCTGAGACTGTGAGGCAGCCGTGTTTGTTTATGTTGACTTTAGGAAAGCACACAGAGACGCCGTCTGCCTGTATCCTGCTGATGACGGACATTCTCTTTTCTTCAGTGCCTTCAGAGAATGTCTGCTGATTCAGACATTCTCTTCTGTTTCACACCACCCCTTCACAGTCGGCCGCCACTTCACCGGCAAACCCCCGCTGCATACTCTGGCGCCCCTCTCCAGCAATGGCGCCTTTCTAGCAAAATCCTTTCGCTGATTTACGATGATGCTTTCAAATACTAAGTACTCCTCTTAAAAAGTATGAAACTAGTATTGTCTCATTGCAATCCCGTCGTATTGTCCAAAACGGCACCTCTTGGTTTCATATCGGTGCCTTCCTAAGGTTACATCTTGAAGCCCCAGGAAAGAAGCATTATACAAATATACAAACAGCCTGTTTAAAAATGATAAAATTCAAAATTTTACTTCACCACCAGCACAGGTATCAAAACAAATATTTTGTGCAAGTCACAAGCAGAAGTTTGATCAATTTTCTACCAAAACAAGAGAGTCGCCGAGGCAAAAAGAGATTCGTGGAGGCAAACACAAAGAGGTGTTTCCAAATATACGAGAAACGTCAGGATCCGATACATATGTGCTACCGTAACATTTCAACGCGCTCCCATCTATTGAAACTGGTCAAGAGATGACTGGCGATGCATTCGATTAACTGGCTCCCGCAAGGTGTCCTCCACCTACGTTGGTGGGACCTCTTCTGACCTATGCACCCACATTCCACGAGGTCGTCCCTGAAAATAGTGTTTTATCGGGCGATCATTTAACACAGCGACCAGCCGGGTAAGTGTGTTGTAACACGTCCTGACAGCAGGCTTAAGTGCGTCTATTATTTATCGGGAAGCTTGTTTTCGCCAGGGGCGGCGGCTTTACAAATGTTGGACAGGCGTCGCGATCGTCTGCCAACCACCCCCACCTCCGAGCTCGGCGCCCCGGCTCTCCGCAACCATCGGAGCCGCCGCAAATATAGCACGGGCTCTCCAACTCCGGCTGGGACAAACACAAGCCGCTTATTATGATCCCGTACTCGCGCAAGCTTGGCAAGCATGACTCCTCAACTAAGAACCATGCTTGCTATACCATGGAAGACATGGCAAGTTCCCGCGGAATAACGTCCTATTACCGAATAGTATGACAAGTCTATAATAATATATTCAGGTGCCGCGCATGTGTGTGCATCCCTGTGGACATCTGCAATATCTACTTGCGAGAACCTGTTGCAGATTTGACGCCACACACGCCGGAGTGCCTGCCGCACGACGGGCCCTGTCCGTAAGACGGTGAAACCCGGCGGCAGGTGTCCGTGGAGCCTGATGTTGACGAGGGCGGCTGATGACACTGATCAGCCACGTCATGCCGCGGGGGAACTGACGCTGACAGGTGCCGTCACGGACCGGGGCGACATCAGATGACAGTCACCGGGGGCGGGGTCAGGTGACAGAGCCCGACATCGCCCCGCCTTGTCAGCCAACGGGCCGGCACGCACACAGGCCGGCAAACAACGACAGCTGTGTGCGGCATGTGCCCGTCTAGCAGTGTTGGTGGGAGACAACACTTGTGTCGCTCTTCCACTGCGTTTAAATAACGTAAGAACGCTGAAAATAAAGCAGAAACAAACCAATGTTTTGAAGTGACATAAATATGTGACGTATGTATTCCCTTGTGGCCTATTTAACGACATTTTTGTCATTTGTTGGGCAAATCCCCAGCAAACGAAAGTTTGTCAGGTTTTCTCCACAACTTTGACGGTACTTCAGACATGTCTAAAGGTCAAGACCCAGGTTTCTTCCTCTCCCACTCACTTCTCCACTCCCTGCATTTCCCCCAGCTGTATTCCGGGAGTTCGCGTCTGCCCGACTGACCTTGCACTGAGGGCGCGCGTCGATGAGACACTCGAACACCACGTCTGCGCCGGGCATCACCGTCTGGTCCTTGAAGATCTGCACGAAGGTGGGGGCCGGCGGCGCCGCAGGCTCAGCGTCCGGCTCATGCCGCGCTCCGGGGTCGGCTCCTGACGTCACGACCGTGACGTCACACGGGGACATTGCAACAGAGACTGCTGAAGACGCAGGACAGCGGTGACACGGGAACTACCCCGGCATCAGATAACGGCATCTCGGTCTGCTGTTAAAAAGTATTTTCTGGTGTTGTGTTCTGGAACAGTGTGAAAATCGTAGGATTGTCCAAGAGAAAAATTGGAGATTAAATAACGCTAACGAAGTAAGCTCACTAATACCCTACGTAAATCTCGTGGCTTCCTGAAATGCTAGTAGTCGCCTATTTTTTTCGTGGAAACCACGGAGAAAATCTACTAACCCCGAGTAGCTACTAAAAGCATGGTATTTCTTTTTCACATAATTTAGCAGGGAGTGGGGTAGCCCTATAGCGTCACTACTAATATTTCCAATCTAGTTACTATGGACCTCTAACAACTGGGTCGCACGGGTTTAGGAAATAATAAATTAAATTTTAATAAAAAAAAAACTAAAACTTCGACATAACACTCCCCAGCGGATTCCTTCTCCCCAGCAGACTGGCGTGAACGCCTGTGTCTCCTCTCACCCTGGGAGGGGCTGGTGTGACGACCACCTCAGCGAAGGAGCGCGCCTCTCCGCCAGGGTTGGAGACGACGCAGATGTAGGTGCCGGCGTGGTGGGACTGGCAGGAGGCGATCTCCAGCCGACACAGACCACCCTGCCTCGACAGCTGCAGACAGGAGACCAGCTCACTCAGGGAATGGGGTTCAAGTCACTAGTTCAGCATCGTGTTCCGACGAGGTCAGCTGAGAATACTTTATGAGAGCTCATCGCGTGAAGGTTCATTTTCGCCAAAACGCCAATGCCAAGCCATGTCGTGATACTGCATAAGCTCGATAAGTTGTAGGTACTACAGTTTTGGCCCATATCTTCCAATGACAACAACGAATAACGTCTAAACGGGTAAGAACTACCGATAACCATGAAGCAGGAACTCCCTAACCTTCATGCCTTCAGAAGGCTTCACCCGATAACCATGAAGTAGCATCTCTTTTACCTTCATGCCTTCAGAAGGCTTGACTTGACATCCATCCTTGAGCCAGAGAACAATGGGTTCCGGAACGCCGGTGACCTCGGCCTCCAGAACCAGCCGCTCCCCCTCCAGGGGACAGGCGTCGCTCAGGGAGCTGGTGAACTTGGGCGACTGCACGCCAGGTTCAGGGCGCGCTGCTTCTTTCGCTGTGTGAGGGAGATCCCATCGGATATCAGAATCACGTAAGCACTCATCAAAAACAGCAGTGTGCAGTTAAAATAAAACGACTTCAGTGAAAAACCAACACTCCGACAGATCTGAGATTGCGGCTCGTTCACCCTGACACTGAGGTATATACTGAACACATCGCGTCTGACACAAAGACCGCTTAAGTCTACCATTGAAGCTCAGTGCAGTGACCTCAAATTCAAGGTTAACCCACGTTTGAAGCTGAGTTGGGTCAAGTTTGATGACACGTTTTACTCACGTTTAACACTTTGTTGACTCACATCTGACGTGAGTCAAACGCATAACGCTGACTCTGTCTCACGTCTGACACTTAGTCGGACTCACGTCTGACACTGAGTCTGACTGACGCCTGACACTTAGTCTGACTACCGCCGGCCACTTCGTCTGACTCACGTCTGACACTTAGTTTGACAATTAGTCTGACCCACGTCTGACACTTAGTCTGACTCCCGTCTGCTAGTCTGACTCACGTCTGACACCTATTCTGACTCACGTCTGACGCTGAGCAGACAGCTGGAGGTGGCCCGGCCCGTTTGATTAGTAGCGATGACCGAGTAGCGGCCAGCGTCCTCGGGGCGCACCGGCGACAAAGTAAGAACACTGCGTCCGTCCTGAGAGCGGAGCTGGCGACGGGCCGACTCCTTCAGAAGGGTGCCGTCTCTGTACCACGTCACCTGGGAACGGGGGAGAGAGAGAGAGAGAGAGAGAGAGAGAGAGAGAGAGAGAACGTCAAACAGTGGTACCAGTGGGCCGCAGGCTGTATTCATCTAATAGAATTGTGATGAAATACAGATTTGTTGCCTAACATAAGCGTTTCCTTTCGTGCTACATTATGACAAAGTTAATTTGTTTTACTATCGAACCACATGTCTATCAAGAGCGATATTGGGCTCAAATGGCGGCATACCATTTCGCACAATAAGCAAGATAGGTACATCGTGAGCCAGAGCTGCACAAACAGGATGCCAACAATACTGTGTTCGCAGTGAAACTAGCCAAAATTAGTATTTCAAACCGCACAACAGGAAAAGCAAGCCCACAATCGACTGGTTATCGCGCCTGTGATCTCCGCGCCTCCCCTGAGTTTGTGCTTGTTGCAGCAGAGGCCTACCTGGGGCGAGGGGTTTCCAGTGACCACACAGTCCAGTGTGGCGAGCTGACCCTCTTCAGCCGTCACGTCACGCAGTCGCGTTGTCACGGTGGGCTTTTGCAGTCCCGCAGAACCGGCCGAGTCGGGTACCTCCACCTCAGTGGGGATCTCCCTCTGCGATAGAGGGGTGGTGTGGCAGATCGGTATCTTTCTTTATTGTTTAATCAGTGTTAGGCATTCACCCAGTTAAATGTAGATACCTACAAAACAGCATATATATTAAGTTAAAAAGGATATTGTGCCACGCACCACGTGTCCATCCATAAATCAAACTTATCATTTTTATCTACGACAGATTGGTACTTAACAACGAGCTGCGGTAAAAAGAATATGGAGAGATTTACCTGTGATTATCTTTCAAGCCTGAATGCAGGTAGAATTAAAAAAAACTGTTCCGATACATAATTCATGGTATCAAACCTTTTCTCTCGCCGCTACATCTTGTTTTCACAAAAGAGCGCACTGGCGCAAAAGCCCTCGCTTTCAGTGTTCATCTATGCCCAAGTCATGTTATTTCAATTAATAAGAACATTTCAACACTCCATAGCGTTAAAGGTATATAACAAGCGTATACTTGGTACGTGTAATAACATGTATGCGCCTTCTTTTTAGATATAATACATAACCATAAAGTACTTTGTGTACAATCCATCAGTTCTCATCTGATCTGCCGCTGGAGCACACATGTAGCGGTACGTCTGCCCTCGCACTGACCTCCAGTGAGACGAGGCAGGAGCTGGTCACTTCCCCAGCCACGTTCCTCGCCACCAAGGTGTAGGTGCCGGCGTCGGTCGAGAGCGCCCCCGGGATGGAGAGCGTGGCTCGCCTACCATCGTAGGCCACCTGAGGCCGGAGACGGAGGCGGGTCACGGCAAGGCACTAACACTCATATCATGTAGACGTCAACGTCATTTTGTCTTTTTTCAAAACTGATAATGAATGAACTTAATTTTTAGAAATATCAGAAAATACATTTTTATACCTTTCCTGAATTTCAAGAATATTCCCGAAAAAAACTAATGAGATGATTCAACACTCACACAGCTCGGATTTATACTACTCATAAATGAGGAAAATCAGTTTGAACAAGTATACAACCCTACCCTTAACACTGACACCGTCCATATCTACTCCACCGTGAATAATCCACTCCACCGATCTGCCTCCCCTATACAGCTCGCGAAGTGACCCCACTGACCTTGGCTTCGGCGCGGACCGGCCTGCCATCCTTGAGCCAGGTGAGGTCGGGTGGTGGCCTGGCGCGCACCTGTCCTTCCAGGCGCAGGGGGCACCCGGCTGACCCCTGACGTCACTCAGAGGGGTCAGCAGCTGCGGCGGCGTTCCCGTCCGATCTCCCGACACCCGCGCTGCCGGAGGGGGGGGCAGTGTCAGCGACCTGAGAACGTCCACAGACAGCGACTCAACAGCGTGGGAAATAGTCTGGAAGGACGGCGCTAGTGACCAGTAGTGATATGTCGCAAAACGTCGAGAGGAATATACACAGGAAAGAAATTACGTTGATAACAATGAAAATTCAACGATAAGACAGGAACGTAATTAAATGGATAGTCATGAAAATTCAATGATAAGGAGCAAAAGCAGAAGAAGAAATTCCGATTTCTCCCCGTTTTTTTCGAAGAAGCATCCAGCATGGACGGATAAGGAACTCGCACTTATATCAACAGCTAGTAATGGATCAGATGTTATCTAAATGTGACGCCTGACACTTGTCTGGGGGGATCTCCTAATCAGTATCAGAACACACCTATCATACCACACAGTTTGGTATAAAATTGGCTTCATTCAAGCTACCGGTGTCATTCGTTCAAGCAGACCCAGTGGCCTCCACCAAAAGCCACAGCCATGCTTCAGCTGCCAGCGTTTGCCCTCGTCTGTCTGGCGCTAGCCTCAGGCATCGAGGCCAAGCCCACCCTCTCGGTGAGGACGGTGGATGAGGCCTTCGGAATGCTCGACACGGACGGTAACGGCTGTCTGAGCCACGCCGACCTCGGCGACGCCGTCAACATCAAGGTGGGCGGCATCAGCGTGGGACGCCTGCTGGACGGCCTCCTCGGCCTGAAGGACAGCAGCAGCTGTCAGACGCTGGACGCCATGCGCACCAAGGTTGCTGAGATCCGCGGTGCTGGCCATGTCGCTGGTGCCATCGGACACCTGTTCGGCCAACTGTGGAAGGAGTCTGCTGAAGGTGCCTCACGCATCGAGGTGAGGACGGTGGATGAGGCCTTCGGAATGCTCGACTCTGACGGTAACGGGTGTCTGAGCCACTCCGACCTCGGCGACGCCGTCAACATCAAGGTGGGCGGCATCAGCGTGGGGCGCCTGCTGGACGGCCTCCTCGGCCTGAAGGACAGCAGCAGCTGTCAGACGCTGGACGCCATGCGCACCAAGGTTGCTGAGATCCGCGGTGCTGGCCATGTCGCCGGCGCCATCGGACACCTGTTCGGCCAACTGTGGAAGGAGTCTGCTGAAGGTGCCTCACGCATCGAGGTGAGGACGGTGGATGAGGCCTTCGGAATGCTCGACTCTGACGGTAACGGGTGTCTGAGCCACTCCGACCTCGGCGACGCCGTCAACATCAAGGTGGGCGGCATCAGCGTGGGACGCCTGCTGGACGGCCTCCTCGGCCTGAAGGACAGCAGCAGCTGTCAGACGCTGGACGCGATGCGCACCAAGGTTGCTGAGATCCGCGGTGCTGGCCATGTCACCGGTGCCATCGGACACCTGTTCGGCCAACTCTGGAAGGAGTCTGCTGAGGCAGCCTGAACAATCTGCTAGTGAAATCCCAGAATTAACTGATACAGACTGGTGGAGAGCTTCCAAAAGGTAGAGGAATGGGGCTGATCCTGCTGGAGTATCTGCCGACGACTGCTGACCACTGGATGATGATATATGTTGTTACGTCCGTTTGTGTGCTTTCCCTCTAATATACTATCATCTGAGCAATGAAAAGGTCATCCATTCTCGACTGCACAGAGTCACTGAGGGACAAACAGAGAAAGCGTTTCAGGAGCATTCGAATTTGCAAGTTCACAGCAGAGTTTAAAAGTTTCAAAATGTATAATATGCCTTATATCACGGGCCTCCAAACTCACATTACAGTGAGCATACCCAATATAGGATCGCTCCGTTGGGGAAAACCTCATCGCCTTGGAGCAATCACACTCACCCAGGTAAATTAAAAAAGACAACGATTTTCGCCTATATGAAGTAAAACAAAACAACTCATTTTATCTACAAGTCTGAAATTCATGCACCAGCGAAATAGATGTACATATATGACATGTATGTATATTTTAACAGTCTACCAAACCAGAGTACCGGAAACCCCTAAAACATACGCATTTAATATACTGTTGCGGACTGGATACGTCGGGACTGTGTCTCCGGTCGCTCCGCAGGTTAGCTCAGTCGGTTAAGGCGCTGTTCATTAGCAGTTACTCAGCGATGGTGAGTTCGAGGCCGAGCGGGCGCTGAGCTTTTAGCTCTCGTGTTAGTTTGTGGGTAGAATATTCGGGAAGGTTTCCAATTGTTCCCGCCCCGTGTTAATGTGTCATCGAATTTCATTGGTCCTCGTGCGTGAGCCGAGCTGAGGTCGTTGTGCCAGCGGGGTCGGGAGGTCAGTCCAGGACCGGACTCGGCCAGGTGAGTCGCACTGTTCCGCCTCTCCCTCCCCTCCCTCCGAGTTGATCTCAACGATTCGGTGCGTCACAGCCCAGGGCGATTCTCTGGGCTTCCTTCCTCCTGGGCTTGATCGAAACAAGCTCTTTACATTCTTGCCATAATGCTGGATAGTAACTAGCATGTCCGGGTCCGATTGGTGGCTTCGATTGGATTCAATCCTTCTCCCTTTACCGACCGTCTCGCCCCGTTGCTGGCTCGTTTGATGTGCTATTGCCATGTTCCGTCTCGGTGTGAATGCACAATACCGTTAGGGGCGAATGGGCCTGGTTTGTTTGATGCCGTGTCGTTTGGCCATGCGGTTTTGCTTGAATAATTAGTTACCATCTTTACACACACTGTTTTCCTGCCGTCGCTTTTCCCCAAACGAACCCCAGACAAAAGGTTCGTAACAATACATACATTTTGTCATAAACAGTCTGTTTCAATATGCACTAAAATAGGATGGAACTTTAATTCCCGGTTCTGAAGGTCACCGGTCAGGATGAAAAACGGATTTCAAGCTACGGTTTACATGGAAAAAAACTTAAAATTTTATGTTCGATAGTTTGTTTCCAATATACCTGCTCCAAAATGCAATTGATTGGATATCTCTTCTGAAGTCAGAGGGAGGTGTCCTGTCACAGTTGAAAGTGCCAAGATAAAACAATCTCTGTGGTAAGGGGTCAATGACTGGCAAAAGTCACCAGTTTTCATATTACATTCTCCGGAATGTTTATTGGATAATTATAGGTAATTATGCATAAGTGCAGTTTTTAAACTTTAAAACCCCCTCTCCCAGTTGTTGCCACGGGCAATTTTTCAATATAGTGCAAAACCCTATTTTTCCAATAGCTAAATGTCCTAAACCAATAATGATATTTGTATAAAACATACGTGGTCAGAAGTCTTAATACCTAAATAATAATGTGCAAGGGTCAAAATTTAAAATTTAAGAATACATACATAAGTTTGCCTGTGACCTAGGGTCAGGTCATGTGATTTCATAACGATGACACTAAAAATTTGACAGTTTTTCTTGAACTTGTTTCATTTTATTATGAAATTTCTATTGCAAACACATTATAGCCAAGCATTGCGTGCTTTCACCCATCGCCACCTTTGAAATGCATAAAATGCTTGCATTTCTTACAGGCGAACGATACAGATCGACAGGACGCACATGGATAATTGTATGTAGATTTTATATAGTACATAACATTACTTAAGGATATCAGTATATTTACACTATTTTCGTTCTGCCATAACCCTGTACTGGTCTGTTTTATCAGCATTTTTTAAACCAGCCCCGCCCTGAGCAGCATCACTGTTCTGCTCACATTTATTGATTCAAACCTTTAGTATGCCGGAGATGGCGAATAAGGCCATAAAACCAAATACTTGTCCTAGCGTCTTTGTTTGCCCGGGGCGAGGAAGAGGTGCCACCACAGCGGGCGAACGTCACAAGGGCGCGAGACGGCTGACGTTCATATGATTCTTGTCTAGAAAATACCTGCTGCACGCTGCATGATAGTGCTCAAAAACGTAGAATCATTATCCAGGCATACACTGGCCTAGCAGAATTTAGAAAAGGCTTAAGTGGTAAATATCAGGCCATTCGCTGACCATTCACCACCGGGCCTGCTAGTGGTGAAGCCACTGGTACCGGAGGTATCAGAGGAGGGATCTCAGCCGGCCGGCAACGAAAACCAGGGGACATAGGTATGCTATAGTTGTCACTCCGTCTTCATTTACCAGAGATACCTGAGCATCCTCGGTACCAAGGTCCTCGGTGCACACTATGACGTCTTGTACATGAGCCAGACGAAATATGGCATCACCCATAGCAAATATGGTGACGCAGAACAGACCGTTGTAAAGAAATTAATTATTATCAATTTGTTAATTGAAACGTTTACTTAGCCTCATAAAAGACCTTTCCTCTCTTGTTCAAATATTTATTGTCGTCTACAAGATGTCCAATAAAATATTGTATTTCAGATCCCAATTTTGTCAACGCTGTTCTTGGTCAATCCCGAAGATATGGCTAATAGAAAAGTAAGGTTTTTCATTGAGTCCAAAAACTGTCTGAGACCATAACTCAAAACCACTGGACGGACAAAGCTAAAAATATCACCGCGTTAATCTAGGCCCTGGACAACCCCTATGACAATTTTTCATCAAAATCGGAGATGTAGAGTGTTATCACTTAGTCAATTTGTCGTGGAATGCCCCGCCTGCAAATTCGAATGCTGCTGAAACGCTTTCTCTGTTCGACCCTTAGTGAGTCCGTCTAGTAGAGAATGGATGCCATTTTCATTGCTCAGATGATAGTGTATTAGAGGAAAAGCACTCAAACAGACGTAGCAACATATATCATCATCCAGTGGTCAGCAGTCGTCGGCAGATACTCCAGCATGATCAGCCCGATTCCTCTACCTTATGGAAGCTCTCCGCCAGTCTGTATCCGTTGTCTCTGGGATTTCACTAGCAGACTGTTCAGGCTGCCTCAGCAGACTCCTTCCACAGTTGGCCGAACAGGTGTCCGATAGCGCCGGCAACATGGCCAGCACCGCGGATCTCAGCAACCTTGGTGCGCATCGCGTCCAGCGTCTGACAGCTGCTGCTGTCCTTCAGGCCGAGGAGGCCGTCCAGCAGGCGTCCCACGCTGATGCCACCGACCTTGATGTTGACAGCGTCGCCGAGGTCGGAGTGGCTCAGACACCCGTTACCGTCCGTGTCGAGCATTCCGAAGGCTTCATCCACCGTCCTCACCTCGATACGTGAGGCACGTTCCGCAGACTCCTGCCACAGTTGGCCGAACAGGTGTCCGATGGCGCCGGCGACATGGCCAGCACCGCGGATCTCAGCAACCTTGGTGCGCATCGCGTCCAGCGTCTGACAGCTGCTGCTGTCCTTCAGGCCGAGGAGGCCGTCCAGCAGGCGTCCCACGCTGATGCCGCCCACCTTGATGTTGACGGCGTCGCCGAGGTCGGAGTGGCTCAGACAGCCGTTACCGTCCGTGTCGAGCATTCCGAAGGCCTCATCAACCGTCCTCACCTCGATGCGTGAGGCACGTTCCGCAGACTCCTTCCACAGTTGGCCGAACAGGTGTCCGATGGCGCCGGCGACATGGCCAGCACCGCGGATCTCAGCAACCTTGGTGCGCATCGCGTCCAGCGTCTGACAGCTGCTGCTGTCCTTCAGGCCGAGGAGGCCGTCCAGCAGGCGTCCCACGCTGATGCCGCCCACCTTGATGTTGACGGCGTCGCCGAGGTCGGAGTGGCTCAGACAGCCGTTACCGTCCGTGTCGAGCATTCCGAAGGCCTCATCAACCGTCCTCACCTCGATGCGTGAGGCACGTTCAGCAGACTCCTTCCACAGTTGGCCGAACAGGTGTCCGATGGCGCCGGCGACATGGCCAGCACCGCGGATCTCAGCAACCTTGGTGCGCATCGCGTCCAGTGTCTGACAGCTGCTGCTGTCCTTCAGGCCGAGGAGGCCGTCCAGCAGGCGTCCCACGCTGATGCCGCCCACCTTGATGTTGACAGCGTCGCCGAGGTCGGAGTGGCTCAGACAGCCGTTACCGTCCGTGTCGAGCATTCCGAAGGCCTCATCAACCGTCCTCACCTCGATGCGTGAGGCACGTTCAGCAGACTCCTTCCACAGTTGGCCGAACAGGTGTCCGATGGCGCCGGCGACATGGCCAGCACCGCGGATCTCAGCAACCTTGGTGCGCATGGCGTCCAGTGTCTGACAGCTGCTGCTGTCCTTCAGACCGAGGAGGCCGTCCAGCAGGCGTCCCACGCTGATGCCGCCCACCTTGATGTTGACGGCGTCGCCGAGGTCGGCGTGGCTCAGACAGCCGTTACCGTCAGAGTCGAGCATTCCGAAGGCCTCATCCACCGTCCTCACCGGGAGGGTGGGCTTGGCCTCGATGCCTGAGGCTAGCGCCAGACAGACGAGGGCAAACGCTGGCAGCTGAAGCATGGCTGTGGCTTTTGGTGGAGGCCACTGGGTCTGCTTGAACGAATGACACCGGTAGCTTGAATGAAGCCAATTTTATACCAAACTGTGTGGTATGATAGGTGTGTTCTGATCCTGATTAGGAGGTTCCCGGAGACAACTGTCAGGCACCATATTCGGATACCATCTGATCTACTTAGAGCTGTTGATATAACTGTGAGTTCCTTATCCCCAGGTGCATTTAATTGTGACTTCAAAATTAGCTAGCCATTGTGGGTATTACTCGTTCAGATGCTGGGGTCTGAGTTTCTGAGACAAGTCTCTTATTGACTTTAATGAAGCTTCGATCCCAAAGGCAAACCTGCAATAATTTAGCCAAATAAAAACAATAATTGCTTTTAAGCTACTGCTTCTCAGCGAATTTCTAGCGGGTCCTGGCAAGTGTTTTTTCGTTTCCATTGTTATTGACTTTTGGATGTGGAAAAAAGTACTTTTTGGAGCTGGGCCAAAAAGGAGTGTCACAAGTCATTTAAAAATGTAGACAGGGCTTAAAGTAATATTTTTATAATTCGATAATCTCTGGCTATAATATTTTGTACTGAGAGAAAGCAGGGGTTTCCACACATATTTTTCAGAGCATATGGCGTGTACCTCCACCATACATGCAAGGCATAACTTGACGCTTAACGGGATGTGAACCTCTCATTTAGGTTCAAGGATATGAACTGAAAAAAATTAAGTGAGCTTCAACCAATTCGTTCTCTCTTAGCTACAGGCCTGAGTGTTTGGTGTATTAATTCAATAATATTTTTGTCAGAAAATATCCAATTCTGTCAAAAAATCGTTTCTTTGGCAGAATGCACCATTTATTTATTTGACGTCGCCCACGATGACACTTTTTGACCCCGCACCAAGAAATCAGTCATGATCAGCATAAGAATCGAACCTTATTATCTGTAAAACCTGACCTGGCAGACGACGATTTCTCAACCCGACCAAACAGGAGAGAAGTAGTTATAGCCCGGCTGCGGCTAGGACATACGAGACTGACTCACGGCCATCTTTTTTCACAGGACCCTCCCCCTGTTTGTAATGTAAGTAACTGTCCTATTACAGTCAGTCATATACTTTTAACCTGTGTCAAATTTCAGGTCCATCGCACAAGCATCCGTAAAGTATGTGAGGAAAACTGCGTAGAGTTTAGTTTGAAAAGTTTGATAAAGTTTAGTGGAACTATTTTTCAACAAGTTGTAAAGTACCTCAAGGACACGGATATGTTTGCTAAGATTTAGGATTGTGCAAGTTAGTTCTCTTTCATGTCAAGAAAGTATCATTTTGCGTCGCTGCATTTATTGAATATCTTTATTATCGACAAACTAAGATTTTTTGTGTCGTATCATATTTTACCATTGTTTCGGCAATTCTCAGGCTCCAGAACGGGTGCTTCCACGTTTCGGGGCTTTCCTTAGTATGTAGTTGTATATCTGTATTAACCAGACCTTTTCAGAGGACCGGCAGGACAACGAAACACTCCACAAAACGGTATATTTCGACATGTTTAAAGACGTATATATATTTATCATGCATTTAATAGGGGATCAGTGAAACTTACTGACAAATTCAACAGAGCATACCTATTGTCAGCGTCACCTGATTATTGTACATGTCCCCAATTGTTAACTGTCCTTAGCTAATCAAGGTTTAAAAGATATATCGTTTCTCTTCGAGGGAAGTAATAAGTTAGGTTGGCGGCACTAGGAATGTCTTATTGTCTGTTGTCGCCATCGGTTCTGGTTCTAGCTTAGACTGGAACCAGAACTGGTGCTCTCACGGACCGGAAGGTTTTTTCCCCCATCCTACAGGTTATAGGCGCCTGAGTCATCTAGGCTGTGCGCCTTCAAACACCATCATCATCATCACCAAGAAATCAGAGACTATTTAACAGCTGAAAGAGCCGAAAATGCAACGGACTTCATCTGGGCTCGCTTATTTAGTTAGGTAAGACTTTTTATTTAAAAAAAACGACTTTAAAGCTATCACCGGGTGAAGAAACAATTTTAAATAGCTGTAAAATTTAGCCTGATGGTAAAAAATACACCACCGATTTCAAATCAATTGGATAAGCTTCGTTGATAGGGTATATTCGCTTATTAGACTCGGTTTGGATGCCGATTAACACTCGCATCAATGTGTTCTCTACTGTAGGATTTTTTACTTGACCAGTTGAGGTTTTCTAAAGCTGGAAAATACAATCATACAGAATTGATTAGTAGTGTGCAGTGAGCGACCCAGAGAATGAAATGTGAAAAATATTAGCTTCGCCACTTATGATGGAGGTGGGCGCCGCTACCAAATTATTTAAACCGCATTCGTCATTTCCGCTTGGCTTCCGCAGCCTTGGCTAGTAGAAACCACTATCACCAAAAACACTTCTTTTTCATAATTGCTAAACTGCCACCCGCTACCACTACCTTTATCGTACAGCTCTAGTAAAGTCCTGCCCAAAAATGGCTTATTTATTTTTTTAAATCTATATTTATAGAATAATTCTGCCTATATGTATAGTAGGGTGCATCAAACGCCCAGACTTTTGAAATTAGCTACGCGGCCCGGCCCAATTTTTTGCCTTGGACCTAGTGAGTCCAAATATGAAATATTTTGAAATTTCGAAAGGGGCTAGGGGTGCCACCTAGCGGCCAAAGTTTTCAGTTTTGACAATTTTTGGATATACTTTGGATTGGCCGCAGAAGTCGCCTCATTTTATTAGTGGACTGTTTTGTGACCAAACACTGTTGCGCTGGCCTAAAAGCAATTGCATGGCCAATTTCATGGATTTTAGACATCTTTTAGGGGTGCCTCCTAGCGGTGAAAAATCAATTTTGACAGTTTTTTACAATTTGTTTCATTAAATGTGTGGACAGAATCATTGTGTATTTTGGTCCAGCTGAAACGAGATTTTGCTGAATCGACCTCAGGGTACTTGCGAGACGGATTTCATGCATTTTGGATTTCTTTATATGGCACTACCTGGCAGCCGAAGTTAAAAATTTACATTGGTTTCTGTTCATCCGTTTTTATTTATTGAGGACACTGGTCCTGCTTGCAGCTAATATTTTGGGCGATAAACTACCGTTTTACTGTAATTTGATGCCTTCTCGTACACACAAGGCTAAGAACGAAGAAAGGCGGAAACAAGTTGTGGGGAGCGGACATGGAAACTAATTGCTGGTTACACTGTGGTAGAGTAAGAGAACGAATGGAAAATACGGCTCCCCCATATCGAATTTGACGGTTGAGCTTCTTGAACGGCAGGAGTGCTCAGACGCAGTGGTGAACATGGTGTTTGCCTCAACAGGGTCGAACACAGGTCATCGATCAGCCGCCTGCATCCAAATCCAAGATCGGCTGAACAAGGCTCTGCTCTGGTCTGCGGACAGGCACTAAGTCGGGGAAAAGTCCACGTCAGTGTTTTGAACAAACTCGATATTGAGAAATTCTGCTTGCCTAACCAATAATTCTAACAAAAACCGACTTACGTTCATTATACACTGAAGAAAAACGGGCCAAAAAAGTTAACAATATTTCGAAATTGATTATTTATCAAGATAAGCGAAATATGAAAGACGGTTGAGTTTATCTTTCAAATAAACTCAAGTTCACCAGAAAGTCGCCCGTTCCTGACGGAACTCAAAGAGAACCTCCTTCAAACTGTCTGTCCGAAGCAAAGCCGTGATGACCACGAGGAGTTCAGAGAACTAGGAATTACTTTCCTTGGCTCAAATAATCCAGATGTATATTTTCGACGCTCAGGAGCAATGCGTAGAGCTAGATGGATGAGCAGCCTGCCTTATGCGATGAAGATATGCACGTCCGAGCACCACATTCCAACGTTCAAGACAAAAAAAGCCCCAACGCAGGAACTAATGTCAAAGCTTTGGCGGTTCGGGACCTTCATCTCCTTCGTCTATGGCTTGTAATGCATGATATGCCAGGACGCAGTGGATTCCCCATGGCATGATCTGAATCTTAATCAGCACTTGTCCTGTTATGGGGACTGGGTGAACAAGGTTGTTGGCACCGGTACACTGCTGGCTTTCAGCCATCAGCGGTACTTCACCTTAGAGATGGTTCTCTTGCTCTTTTCAGCAACTTGACATCTCAGCCTGTGCGAAGACAGCTTGCAAAACGTTTTCTGGTGGTGAAGCTCAAGATCATACCCGAGGCACCTCTCAGTCGTGAAGGAAGTGGGTCCGGGAAACCATGTTTTTTATTTATTTATTTTTTATTAGGGCCACTCCCAACAGGTAAACTTGCCCAATTACAGGGAGTATTGGCGTGGGTGTTAAAGGATCCTCTCCACCGGGTCAAATCGGACACGGAAGGCGGTTTCCCGCCGTGGGAATTGAACCCACGTTAATCCATGCTGTCCGATCCAAATACTGGCAACAAAGCCACTGGGCCACCCCGGCCCCAGAGTTTGCAGAGATTGAGCAAAGAGACTAAGTTGGTAGACCTGGCTGAACCTGAATCGTGGTCTAAATTCAGACTCCTGAAGCTGGACACCGGGTTCCTAGAGCTGGATGTCAGTGACGGGCCTGACTCATCTACCTACCAGGCATCAAGGGTAAAGCCCCGGGCCATACATGTTCCCAATGATACCGCCGTAAAGGGAGGAAAGATGGCCTCGGACTTTCAAACGACAGCGTAGTCTAAGCGACACTTGCAGAACATTCTGCAAGCGGTCGGGAAAAAACCGAAAAGGCAACCTGATCTACGCTCAAGGAACCCGAAACACAAGTAATCTGTGCGCTCAAGAAAGGGGGTTGTGTGAATAGTAGAAATAGAAAGTCAAGTGTGACTATCAGTGGTCAAAACTAGCGCAACTGAACATGACGTCTTGTCGAGGCCATGAGTTGTGAGCGCGGCAGTGGAGTGGTCAGCGCAGCTGGCTTCCACGCAGCCGACCCGGGTTCAAGGCCCGGCGACTTACTTGAACGAGGAGCAAGCGGGCTCCCCAGAAACCCTTCCAAAAGGGAAAGAGTAGGCGACGCCGTATGACCCTGGCAGTTGGTGCGTCTATAAGCCCCAAAAATCAATCAAACAGGCCGTGAGCTGTGCTATGAATGTCTCTTACAAATCTCGTATTTGTTATCGAAAGATCGGTGTTATGTTAACTACAATAATAACATAAGCCATAACCCAAAGTAACATGATTACAATAATCTTAGACATTTGGTGTCAATTTGGAAACATCGGCTCTTGGCGTTAATCATCGTACATGAGCTTAGCTTCCACAACGGTGCTTTTCATGCAAGGTACTTAAGCTGGAACCTTCAAGCATTTCAAAGATTGATGAATCAAGATGTTTTGGTCTCAGCATTGTATAACTGGCCTTGTATTGTAATAGGAATAATACCTCAAATCGATGAACGATTGGGTACTTTCCCGAAATATCCCAACTTAGCCGCCCACTGTGCTCCGGTGGATTACTGAAATGAGAGGAGGTCGTGCGAGAACTCCCAAAAACTATGAAAAACTATGGAAGAAAATGGATGATTTGTTGAAAAACAACGAAAAAGGAAGATTAAATATTGGTCCGGAAATTTTGAAGGTGATATTTGACACTTGAGAGGAATTTGCAACACAAATTATCGTTGGAACTCAACCAAAACTTCTTACTCATTTTTGTCATAGTCATTAATTTATTAAAAACTTAGAAATTAATTTCGGCCACCAGATGTTACTCATTGCCAAAAGTTGTAAATGCCTTTAACAGATACTTTGGACCTACAGGAGTAGTTCATAATTACAACAAAGTTCAAATCCAGGATGGTTCAACAATTATTTTCGATAAAAACTCACCAAAACGCCAAACGTTGCAAACTTCTACCGTCAGGTGGCACCCCTAGCTGGCGTCCAAAATGCGCGGAAGTGACTGCACAGGTAATTTGGAGCTTGGAAAACAGTATTTGACCACTCCTGGGTCCGATTTTATGATAATACAATTTCCACGGGCGATCCAATGAATATTAAAAATTGCAAAAATTTGAAACTTTGACCGCTAGGTGGCACCCCTAGCCCAATATAGATTTTCAAAAAATTTGGGATTTCAGGTTTTCATGTCTGAAACAACAAAATGTGACGGGCCGCTAAGCTAATTCATCAAAAAATGAAAATCATGGGGCGTTTGATGCACCCTAATGTATAGTATATCCAAAACAAGTGGCTTTCTCGTAAAGCATGCGAACAGAATCACAAAACAAACAAACCTATTTAAACTGCTGTTTATTCTGTTGAAGAATATTATTTCTCTCAATATCCATCTATTTTAGGTGCAGAGACGTTGGCGGTCCCCTAACAGGCTGCAGGTAGCTGTAGCGTTTTTTAATCATTAAGTCTGCTACCCGCTCCTCCGCTACTTTATAGTGACAGAAACTGCTAGAGCGGTTCACCCAAGTCTACTTATCAATGCGCCCTCCTATCTCCATGTTAGACTCAGAGAGAGAGGCCCTTACGGGATCCTGCTTGAATATGAAGCTCTAGTATCATGGGTGGGTCCAAATTTTCCGATCGGAGGGAGGGGAGCACGTGGCAGGGGGAGGTCATCTGGACATAGGGGTGCAATTTTTGGGCGGGAAAACATATCAGGTGGGCGTCAAAGCATATCGTGGAGGTGACGATACCTGCATCCTCGGGGATGTGCAAGATAACGTTTCATGGGAGGGGGGCGCATCAACCTATAAGGGGGCGCCATGACTATTTCAGAGGGCGCAAAGGGTCAATCAGAATGGGGAGAAGGTGCAATCACTCATACTCTACTCTGAAATAGTCAGGCATTGAATCTGAGCCTCAACCATGAGCTCCTCAGAGATGGACTAACGTTTGACCCTGGGCTCATCAGGCATGGTTTGTATGTGGCAGGCGTGGGCGTTTTATATGGGGCGCCAGATGTCTATAGGGGCACCGGCGCGGGCACATAAGGGGTTCCGCCCTCTTTCCTGGATACGTCCGTGATCCCATGTATGATAGTGTTTGCATATGAAGGTTGCATTTAAAGCAACACGGAACCCTTGGAGGGACTAAATTCTGGCGACGAAAGCCGTAAAGACATGAACGTTTTATCAACATAAATGTTTGTCCTGTGTCAGCTCTATGATATCATTATTATCGTCCAAATCGAATATCCTGTTGAAGACGGGGCTCGGCTAATGAAGGCTCTTGGTTCCACATGGTGGATGGATTTTTGCCGTCACTAGTAATTTTTATGGACATTAACAGACATACGTTTCTGTATTGAACAGGCTGTTACAATATGTACTAAAAATACGGTACAGTTTTGATTTTAGGCTCTGAAGCTGCCCGGTCAGGAAGAAAAATTGCTTTAAGCCACAGTTTACCTTGGAAAGAATCGTCTTAGAACTGTATTTTCGATATTTCATAGTCCCAATTGTATAGTCCCTACTGTAACATGCGATTGGCTGGATATGTCTTCTGAAATCAGGGGAACTGGTATCCTGATCCCGTTCAAAGTGGCAAGATAAAACGAGGTCCGCGGCAAGGGGTCAATCTTTAGCAAAAGTCAACAATTTCAATATAGAAAACGCTATAATATATTGGAGCATCAAGACACACTAAATAACATTATCAAAGTTACACTTTTAAAAAAACGTAATCCCCTTCCTCCTCCTTTACCATATTTTTACTCCATATAGGTTTCCAGAGCTTTTCCACAGATACTCGCGGCCTGAGGTACCTTGCCAGCTCAGGGTCTGACATAGGGTCCCGTGAGCACTGGGAAGTCAACTCTGATTTCAATATTGTCTTCTCCGGAATGTCCATCGGATAATTGTAGGAGATTCTGTATACAGAGTTTTCCAGCTTTAAAAACCCCCTCGAGATAGAAAAAATAAACCTATATCCTTCACTGCAATATCCGACAACACAACTGTTACTCGGGAGCCTAAAATGGGTCGTCTGATATCTAAATATGCCTTACCGGCTAAGCTTATGGCCCGTATTTCAAAACTAAAGTCCATTTTTCTTCATCAGGCCATTTCCCACCATCACGTATCCTCCTCGATACCTGCAAAGTGGGAATTTTAGCTTCTCTGGGGTGGGAATAACACTCAGAGCTGCCCTCTGAGAACCTTTAATACGACCAATGGACTTTCTCAATATGCTGGTAGCGTCTTCAAAATGGCTGGGGTGCCCGGCTTCGACTGGCCTGGCGCTCTTAATATGGGTCACTGTGGCTTCGAACCGAAAAATTCCAACACAGCAACAACACAAGAAGGGCGTTTGTCGTTGCACTACGACAGGACGGGAACTGAAGGAAAACCGAGGTCTCGTGGCTCCAGTGGGTTCCTTCCAAATTTAGCTTTCGCTTGTGTACAAATTTACATTACGATAGAACTATGGTACGGGCCTAAGCATCTTCTGTCAATGTGTAGGTTTGATGGCTCTGCAAAAACATAGTTTTCTGAGAAATTTTTGCAGGAAAAATAATGCCACGTAACTGATCCACTGCTAATTAAAGATAACCGTTATACTCCTATGGACGCATGATTTTTTGCTAGCATGTTTTACCACATGTCGGCAAAATTCGTTGTCTTCTTAATTACCTGGGTTGTGTGATTGATCCAGTGCGATGCAATTTTCACAACGGAGTTATTCTACATTGTGTATGCTCGCTGCAATGTAGAGTTTGGAGGCCCGTGATATAAGGAAATCATGCATTTTACACATTTTGAAACCGTTGACTCGGTTCGGGGCCTGCAAATGCGAATGCTTCTTGAGCGTCTTCTCTATTTGTTCGTCAGTGAGTCAGCCTAGTCGAGAATGGATGCCATTTTCATTGCTCAGATGAAAGTGTATTAGAGGAAAAGCACTCAAACAGACGTAACAACATATATCATCATCCAGTGGTCAGCAGTCGTCCGCAGATACTCCAGCATGATCAGCCCCATTCCTCTACCTTTTGGAAGCTCTCCGCCAGTCTGTATCCGTTACTTCTGGGATTTCACAAGCCCACTGTTCAGGCTGCCTCAGCAGACTCCTTCCACAGTTGGCCGAACAGGTGTCCGATGGCGCCGGCGACATGGCCAGCACCGCGGATCTCAGCAACCTTGGTGCGCATCGCGTCCAGCGTCTGACAGCTACTGCTGTCCTTCAGGCCGAGGAGGCCGTCCAGCAGGCGTCCAACGCTGATGCCGCCCACCTTGATGTTGACGGCGTCGCCGAGGTCGGAGTGGCTCAGACACCCGTTACCGTCCGTGTCGAGCATTCCGAAAGCTTCATCCACCGTCCTCACCTCGATGCGTGAGGCACGTTCCGCAGACTCCTGCCACAGTTGGCCGAACAGGTGTCCGATGGCGCCGGCGACATGGCCAGCACCGCGGATCTCAGCAACTTTGGTGCGCATCGCGTCCAGTGTCTGACAGCTGCTGCTGTCCTTCAGGCCGAGGAGGCCGTCCAGAAGGCGTCCCACGCTGATGCCGCCCACCTTGATGTTGACGGCGTCGCCGAGGTCGGCGTGGCTCAGACAGCCGTTGCCGTCCGTGTCGAGCATTCCGAAGGCCTCATCCACCGTCCTCACCTCGATGCGTGAGGCACGTTCCGCAGATTCCTGCCACAGTTGGCCGAACAGGTGTCCGATGGCGCCGGCGACATGGCCAGCACCGCGGATCTCAGCAACCTTGGTGCGCATCGCGTCCAGCGTCTGACAGCTGCTGCTGTCCTTCAGGCCGAGGAGGCCGTCCAGCAGGCGTCCCACGCTGATGCCACCGACCTTGATGTTGACGGCGTCGCCGAGGTCGGCGTGGCTCAGACACCCGTTACCGTCCGTGTCGAGCATTCCGAAGGCCTCATCCACCGTCCTCACCTCGAGGGTGGGCTTGGCCTCGATGCCTGAGGCTAGCGCCAGACAGACGAGGGCAAACACTGGCAGCTGAAGCATGGCTGTGGCTTTTGGTGGAGGCCACTGGGTCTGCTTGAAGAAATGGTGTCGGTGGCTAGGATGAAGCCAATTTTATACCAAAGTGTGTGGTATGATAGGTGTGCTTTGAAATTGATTAGGACATTCCCGCTGGCAGGTGTCAGGTGCCACACTCAGGTAACATCTGAAGCATTAATAGCTGTTGATATAAGTGTGGGCTCCATATGCCTACAGGCCGCGATGCACTTTCAAAAACAAAGAGGGGGAGAAGCTAAACGTTGTCATGTTCATTTTTTTCGATAACATCTGCCGCTCCAATAGCTCAGTTAGTAGAGCGTTGGGCTCCGACCTACTTAGAAATACCTGCCGGGTCAGTGCACCGATGATTGCTTGGGATCGGTTCGCCTCAGACGCTCCGACACACAATATTTACTCGACGTAGGTCGACTGGAAACTGACTGGTGAGAAGGGGGACTGAGCGGGGTGGCTGTCCCTGCTTTTGTGGGGCACCACGTGCCAAGACAGGTTGTAAAGATATCCACAAATCATAACAGAGAGTGGAAGAAGACGATCTAGTTACCACATTGCGCAATGTAACAGCCAACTCCCACTGCGTCACAGCAGATCAACCAGCCTCCTGCACGCACACCCGAGAAATGCGCCCTAGCTTGTAAGCGTGTGAGAATGGATGAGCGTTATGATTTACCTCATACCTTTAACAGTGTGATTTTATATTGTGTGTTTAGTAGCATACTGACGCGAGGCATGAAAAACCAAATGTTTGGATGCTCGCATGATATATACAATACAATACAACAGTGGCATCGATGTATACTGCATTGTAAGATTTTATATTTGGCAAATTGAGGTTTTTGAAATGTGAAAAATATAATTATTTAGAATTGGTGAGAATACTATCCAGTGAACGTCCCAGAGAATGGAATGTAAAAATTTTACTTTTTTCAACTTATCGGGAGAAGAAGACGCCGCTACCATGTCCGTTAAAACTCTAACTTTTCAACCGCATGCGCAACATCCGCTACCTTGGCTAGGTGAAACCACTACCGCCGCCGGCGTTTTTTTCCCCAAATTTCAAAACCGCTACTCGCTTCTTCACTCTACTATACTACGCTACCGCTACCGTTGTCATAAAGCGCTAGTAAACCGCAACAGAAAAAACGGCCTAATTGTTCACATATATATATATATATATATATATATATATATATATATATATATATATATATATATATATATATGCAGACCTGTGTCTACTGTTGCTGGACGAAGTGCGCTAGCACTATTGTTATCGGTGACGTCACTGTGCCGCATCCTGTGACGTCATCGTGAGCCTCTGCCGGCTAGACAGCAGATGTCGCTCAAGTCTTCCGGTTGGAAACTGATTTTCTGAAAGATAGGTTTATTTGATTTCTAGGCTTATGTGGTGAACTTCTCTTGTCAAATGTTAATACAACTAATTAGTCTCCGCACTTATTTTCACCGTGAGCATTTATTACTGCCCACATAACTTGCCCTTCCGGCTCTGCCCCGACTGCCGCCTGGCGGCCAGGTCAAGCGTTGACCCCGGGTCATTTCCGCTGCAGCATCGAGCGAGAGCGCACGTGTGTGTGTGGGTGACACCTTCCTGTGAACGTAAGTGTATTCGGAAATGCTGTTGCGACTATTTGATATTTGATATGGAATTGTAAACGAGTTTGCGTAAAACCTGATTGATTCTAACGGTGTTAAATTTAGATGTGATTTATATTGGCTTGTGATTTATGATTTACTTGTGGTTTACTGGGTTCTTGTCAAACGAGTGTTTGAATATTTGAAATGTTTCCCAGGGCAGAGTTATGAAGATTTGAAGTCACGAGATGTTATAAAATAAAACCAGAAACGGCATCACTACTTTTGGACAACCGAAACAGCGGAAGCAGATTGAGCATGCGGCTCATACTGACGGGGCCATGAGGAGACCCCGTCTACATTTTGGTGACAGAGTCGGTACGCCCGACTACATATATATATATATATATATATATATATATTACATCCAAAATTAATAGCTCTCTCGCAAAGCATTGAAACAGAATGACGCATCAAAAATATTTATTTGAGCTCCAGCTGTCTTTTCTGGTGGAAAAAGACATTTCTCTTGATAGCCATCTATTTGGGGGAGGGAGTTCGCAGTCCCCGAAATAGACGATCGGCAGCGTACGGCTTTTGGAATATGGAGACAGCCACCGTTACGCCGCTACTTGTTAGCTACAGAAACTGCTAACGCTTCTGCGCTACCATTTGAGTAGCGGACTAGTGCGGACTTGAGCAGAGGATTAGTGGACTGGAGTATTGGACCGTCCAGCTCTGCTTATCGATCCTGCCTCCTCTTTCCAGGTTAGACTCACAAAGCAGAGAGCCGTTCCCTCTCCAGGAAGTGTGAGATCATAGTATCATGGGCGGATCCAGAATTTCTTATCGGGGGAATGGGAGCACGTGGTGGAGGAAGGCCCTCTGCACCTGCGCCAGGGAGTGCCACTGTTGGGCGGCAAAACTTATCAGGTGGGCGTCAAAGCATGTCGTGGGGCGCTGATACTTGCATCCTCGAGGGAGATGGTAAGCGACCTTTCAGATGAGCATCGATCTTTCAGGGGGTGCCGTAACCATTTCAGGGGGCGCCAAGGGTCAATCGGAAGGGAGAGAAGGGGCAATCTGTCATACACTACTCTGAAATTATCAGGCATTGAATCTGAGCCTCGACCTTGAGCTCAACAGACATGGACTCACGTTAGACCTTGAGCTCATCAGATATGGACTCACGTTTGACCCTGGGCTCACCCTGCAAGGACTTACGTTAGGCCCTCAGCTCATCAAGCATGGTTTGTATTTGGCAGGCGTGACCGTTTTATATAGGCGTCAGATGTCGGTAGGGGCACCGGCGCGGGCATATAGGGGGATCCGCCCTTTTCCCTAGATCCGTCCGTGATCGCATGTAGGATGGTGTTTGCATATGAAGATTGCATTTAAAGCAACACGGAACACTGGTGGGGATTAAATGTTGACAATGAAGCCCAGACGACATGAACGTTTGTCTCAACCTGTTTCTTTGTCCTATGTCAGCTCTGCGCATGGGCGCCAAGCGCGGGGGGACGTGAGGGACGTGTCCCGCCCTGTTGGCTAACCAGGGGGACGTCCCCCCCGAAATGTTTGGGTCCATCGTCATTAATGCTTGCCGGTACCGAATATGCTCACAATTCGTCATTCGCCTCCCCCCGGTCAGCACCAGCCCGGGTCCGTACCCCGTGTAAAATTTCCGTGGCGGCGCCCGTGGGTCTGTGATATCATTATCAGTGCGCAAATCGAATATCCTGATGAAGATAGGGAACGGCTAATGATGGCTCTTGGTTCCACATGGTGGATGGAGTTTTGTCCTTACTAGTGTTTTACAGAAATACGTTTCTGTATTGAGCAGGCTGTTTCAATATGCACTACAAAAATACGTTACAGCTTTAATTTTCGGTTCTGAAGCAGCCCGATCAGGAAGAAAAATTGTTTTTATGCCACAGCTAACCTAGGAAAGAATCGTCTTAAACTGCATTTTCGATATTTCATAGTCTCCATTTACCAACCCTAACATGCAATTAGCTGGATATCTCTTCTGAAGTCAGAGGGAGGGTCCTGGTTCAGTTGAAAGTGCCAAGATAAAACCAGCTCCGTGGTAAGGGGTGATCGCTGGCAAAAGTCAATAATTTCAATAGTACATTCTCCGGAATTTCCATCGGATAATCATAGGTAATTCTGTATAAAGAGTTTTCCAGCTTTATCGCCCCATCGGGGCCATCGATGGCCCCCACCCCGTCTAACTCCGAAAATAAGGGGTTAGCGCTTATCTTCAAAGTGCATTAGAAAGCTCGTGTGAACTCAGTAGGAAACTATTTTTTCATGTTTAAGTGCTCAGGTCAATGGTTTGACCTCCAGAAGTCAAGTTAGGTCACGATAGGCTACTTTCACTAAAATATGTAATGCTTTAGAAAACTGAGCACAACTATTATGCCGTTGGAGCTATTTGGATCTGGTAAAGTACATTTGATAGGAAAATACCAGACCTATTTCCGCGATGTAGAAGCTAATGACATTCTGTGTGACCTCATATGACCTGAGCTCACGAAACGTCAGAACGCGGCCTTGCCCTATATCAAATAAAAGCAAGTGACGAGACATACACGATAATGTTTGATTCAGCGCTCTAGCTTAATTAGGTCCAAACTTATTGTCCAAATATTGTTTTTGGCCCCTGGTGACCTTGGATGACCTCGGAGAGGTCAAGGGAAAAAATATGGCTCCTGGAATCCGTGAAAGGGTGTCCAAGAACGCTTTTCTGAGCAAGCTGAGCATTTTCAATCGTTTTGGTGACTTTTAGATCATAAGACAGCTTTTCCCCCTGCTTTTTCAATGGGAGAGGTCACCTCGTAACCTGACCTCAGGTCAAGAAATCGAAAAATCCCGTAAATACATCTTGTAGACCCTGAAGGGTTCATAAAGTATAGGAAGTTTCCAATCGATCCCCTAAGAAATGTAGCTCTTATAGAGCCCAAAAGTTGAAGTGAGATGACCTTGGTTGACCTCCTCTGGTGACCTGACCTTGGGTGACCCGGGGTCAAACATTTAAGGGATTGTGCAAATGATGGGGTGAGAGATGAGCCCTCAACCGCAGTGCTGCGTCTCGTCGTTTTTCTGCTATCTCGAAAAAAATATTAGGGGGCCATCGATGGCCAATGGTGGGGCGAGGGTTAACCAGGAGCCAAAATGAGTCTCATATTTAAATATGCCTTACCAGCTAAGCTTTTGATCCTGATTTCAAAACTAAAGTCCATTTTTTCATCAATCCGGCCGCGTCCTCGACACTGGCAAGGTGGGAATTCTAGCTCTGTGAGGAGGAAATCAGACCGAGAGCTGCCCTCTGAGAGCCTTTAACCCGCGCCCCACCGGGGGTCCGGCGCCACCTTCGCCCCACCGGGGGCCATCGATGGCCCCCCTCTAACTCCGAAAATATGGGCGTTAGCGCAAATCTGCAAAGTGCAATAGAAAGCTCGCGTGAATTCAGTAAGAAATTACTTTGCATGTTTTAGTGCTCAGGTCAATGGTTTGACCTCCAGAGATCGAATTAGGTCAAGATCGGCTATTTTCACTCAAATATGCAATGATTAAGCAAACTGGGCATAACTCTTAGGTCATTAGAGCTATTGAGGCCTGGTAAAGTACATTTGATAGCAAATTGCCAGTACTTTTTCCGCTATGTGGAACGTAAAGACCTCCCGCCAGTGGTTTGACCGCCAGAGGTCACCTCGTGACCTAATATGACCTGAGGTCACGAAAGGTCAAAAAGTGACCTTGCCGTATATCAAATGAAAGCCAGTGACAAGACAAACACGATGGTGTTTGTTTCATCGCTCTAGCTCAATTAGGTCAAAAGTTATTGTCAAAATACTGTTTTTGACCTCTGGTGACCTTGGATGACCTTGGAAAAGTCAAAGGGCAAATATGACCCCTGGGATCCGTGAAAGGGTGTCCAAAAACGTTGTTCTGAGCAGTCTGAGTATTTGCAATCATTTTTGTGGCTTTTATATCATGAAATAGCTTTTCCCCATGCTTTGTCAATGGGAGAGGTCGCCTCGTGACCTGACCTCAGGGCACGAAATCGAAAAATCCCGGATATACACCTTGTAGACCCTGGAGGGGTCATGAAGTGTAGGAAGTTTCAAATCGATCGACTTTGAAATGTAGCTCTTACAGAGCTCTAAAGGTGAAGTGAGGTGACCTTGGTTTACCTCGTCTTGTGACCTGACCTTGGGTGACCCGGGGTAAAAAATTTCAGGGATGATGGGAAAATGATGCAGTGAGAGGTAGAGCCCTCAACCGCGGTGCTGCGCCTCGTCGTTTTTCTGCTATCCCGGAAAAACCTTAGGGGGCCATCGATGGCCCCCCGGTGGGGCGAGGGTTAATACGACCAATGGACCTTCTCAATATCCTGGTGCCGTCTCCAAAGTGGCTGGGACGCCCGGCTTCGCCTGCCCTGGCACTACCAATATGGGTTGCTGTGGCTTCGAACCGGAAAGTTACAACAAAACAATAACACAAGAAGGGCGTTTATCGTTACACTACAGCAGGGCGGGAACTGAAGGAAAGGTGGGTCCCGCGGCTCCACTGGGTTCCTTTGCATTTAGTATTCCCCTTATCTAACACTCTACATTACCATGGGGCTATGGTACAGGCTTTATCATCTTCTGTCAATGCGTAAGTTTGGTGATCCTGCAAAAATCTACACCATTTTAAATTCAATTTAAAATAAGTGAGTTCCGATAAAAATAACTCAAGTTAAAACAAAAAGCGATAAACTTTAAGTAAAAATTTCAAGTTACCGCCGCCCCGGTAGCTCAGTTGGTAGAGTGTTGGGCTCCGGCCTGCTGCTCAGAAACATGCAGTGGCAGGATGTCCGGGCTTGGGATCGGTTCCCCTGAGACGCTCCGGCGCTCAATTGTTTACCCGACGTACAGGTCGACTGGCAACTGACTGGTGAGAGGGTGACCTGAGCGGGGCGGCCGTCCCTTTTAAAGTTTGCATCGACAATAATTTCAAATACCCGACACCCAGCTAATTAGAGGTAAGCGTTATATGTCTATAAACGCAATATTTTTTGCTAAGAAAATGTTTTACTACATTTCGGTGGAATTCGTTGTCTTTTTTAATTTTCCTGGGTGGACGTGATTGCTCCAACGCGGTGAGATTTTCACAACGGAGTGATTCTATATTATATATGTTCACTACAATGTGAGATTGGAGGCCCGTGATACAAGGAAATCATGCATATGATACATTTTGAAAGTTTTGACTCTGTTCGGGACCTGCAAATTCGAATGCTGCTCAACCGCTTTTCTATTTGACCGTCAGTGAATCCGTGCAGTCGAGAATGGATGCCATTTTCATTGCTCAGATGATAGTGTATTAGAGGGAAAGGACTCAAACGGACGTAACAACACAAATCATTATCCAGTGGTCAGCAGTCGTCGGTAGATACTCCAGCAGCATCAGCCCGGTTCCAGTCTGTATCCGTTACTTCTGGGATTTCACTAGCAGACTGTTCAGGCTGCCTCAGCAGACTCCTTCCACAGTTGGCCGAACAGGTGTCCGATGGCGCCGGCGACATGGCCAGCACCGCGGATCTCAGCAACCTTGGTGCGCATGGCGTCCAGCGTCTGACAGCTGCTGCTGTCCTTCAGGCCGAGGAGGCCGTCCAGCAGGCGTCCCACGCTGATGCCGCCCACCTTGATGTTGACGGCGTCGCCGAGGTCGGCGTGGCTCAGACATCCGTTACCGTCCGTGTCGAGCATTCCGAAGGCCTCATCCACCGTCCTCACCTCGATGCGTGAGGCACCTTCAGCAGACTCCTTCCACAGTTGACCGAACAGGTGTCCGATGGCGCCGGCGACATGGCCAGCACCGCGGATCTCAGCAACCTTGGTGCGCATGGCGTCCAGCGTCTGACAGCTGCTGCTGTCCTTCAGGCCGAGGAGGCCGTCCAGCAGGCGTCCCACGCTGATGCCGCCCACCTTGATGTTGACGGCGTCGCCGAGGTCGGAGTGGCTCAGACAGCCGTTACCGTCAGAGTCGAGCATTCCGAAGGCCTCATCCACCGTCCTCACCTCGATGCGTGAGGCACCTTCAGCAGACTCCTGCCACAGTTGGCCGAACAGGTGTCCGATGGCGCCGGCGACATGGCCAGCACCGCGGATCTCAGCAACCTTGGTGCGCATCGCGTCCAGAGTCTGACAGCTGCTGCTGTCCTTCAGGCCGAGGAGGCCGTCCAGCAGGCGTCCCACGCTGATGCCGCCCACCTTGATGTTGACGGCGTCGCCGAGGTCGGCGTGGCTCAGACATCCGTTACCGTCCGTGTCGAGCATTCCGAAGGCCTCATCCACCGTCCTCACCTCGATGCGTGAGGCACGTTCCGCAGACTCTTGCCACAGTTGGCCGAACAGGTGTCCGATGGCTCCGGCGACATGGCCAGCACCGCGGATCTCAGCAACCTTGGTGCGCATGGCGTCCAGCGTCTGACAGCTGCTGCTGTCCTTCAGGCCGAGGAGGCCGTCCAGCAGGCGTCCCACGCTGATGCCGCCCACCTTGATGTTGACGGCGTCGCCGAGGTCGGCGTGGCTCAGACATCCGTTACCGTCCGTGTCGAGCATTCCGAAGGCCTCATCAACCGTCCTCACCTCGATGCGTGAGGCACGTTCCGCAGACTCTTGCCACAGTTGGCCGAACAGGTGTCCAATGGCTCCGGCGACATGGCCAGCACCGCGGATCTCAGCAACCTTGGTTCGCATGGCGTCCAGTGTCTGACAGCTGCTGCTGTCCTTCAGGCCAAGGAGGCCGTCCAGCAGGCGTCCCACGCTGATGCCGCCCACCTTGATGTTGACGGCGTCGCCGAGGTCGGAGTGGCTCAGACAGCCGTTACCGTCCGAGTCGAGCATTCCGAAGGCCTCATCCACCGTCCTCACCTCGAGGGTGGGCTTGGCCTCGATGCCTGAGGCTAGCGCCAGACAGACGAGGGCAAACACTTGCAGCTGAAGCATGGCTGTGACTTTTGGTGGAGGCCACTGGGTCTGCTTGAACGAATGACACCGGTAGCTTGAATGAAGCCAATTTTATACCAAACTGTGTGGTATGATAGGTGTGTTCTGATACTGATTAGGAGGTTCCCGGAGACAAGTGTCAGGCACCATATTCAGATACCATCTGATATACTTAGGGCTGTTGATACAAGTGTGAGTTCCTCATGCCCAGGTGCAATTAATTTTGGCTTGAAAATTAGCTAGCCATTGTGGGCATTACACGTTCGGATGCTGGGGTCTGAGCTTTCGAGACAAGTCTCTTATTGTTTTTAGTCAAGCTTCGATCCCAAAGGCAAACCTGCAATAATTTTGCCAAATAAAAATAACAATTGTTTTCAGGCTACTGCTTCTAAGCTGATTCATTTAGCGGGTCCTGGCAAGTGTTTTTGCGCTTCCATTGCTATCGACTGTTGGAGGTGGAAAAAATATATTTTGCAGATGGGTCAATAAGCGGTGTCACAGGTCACCTCAAAGATGTATACAAGGCTGAAAATGATATATTTAGAATCCGATACTTTCTGGCCATAATATTTTGTATTTACAGGAAGCAGGGGTTTCCACACATCTTGGTCAGAGCGTATGGCATGTAGCTCCGCCATACATTCAAGGCGTAACTTCATGCTTATCGGGATGTGAACTTCTCATTTAGGTTCAAGGATATGAACTGAAAAAAATGAAATGAGCTTTAACCGAATCGTTCTTGCTTGGCTACAGGCCTGAAAGCTTGAAGTGCTGATGCAAGGATATTTTGGTCAGAAAGTATCCAATTCTACCAAAAATCGTTTCCTTGGCAGAATGCACCATTTATGCATATTTGACGTCACCTGTGACAACACTTTTTGATCCCATGCGAAAAAATCAGATATTATCCAACAACTGAGAGAGCAGAAAATGCAACGGACTTTATCTGGGCTCACTTAGTTAGTTAGGTGACATTTCGTATCCCATAAACGACTTTAAGCGTATCACTGGACGAAGGAACAAATTTAAACATCTACAAAATTTAGCTTGATGGTAGAAAATACACCTCCGATTTAACCCTCGCCCCACCAAGTGGCAGAAAACAACGAAAAGCAGCACCGCGATTGAGGGCTCTATCTCTTACCCCATCATTTTCCCACCATCCCTGAAATTTTTCACCCCCGGTCACCCAAGGTCAGGTCACCAGACGAGGTCAACCAAGGTCACCTCACTTCAACTTCTGAGCTCCATAAGAGCTGTATTTCTTAGTCGATTGATTTGAAACTTCCTACACTTCAAGACCTATCCGAGGTCTACACGATGTATATCCGGGATTTTTCGATTTCGTGACCTGAGCTCAGGTCACGAGGTGACCTCTCCCGTTGAAAAAGCATGGGGAAAGCTGTCTTATGATCTAAAAGCCACAACAATGATTGCAAATGCTCAGCGTATTCAAAAAAGCGTTCTTGGACACCTTGTCACGGATCCCAGGGGTCATACTTGCCCTTTGATCTCTCCAAGGTCATCCAAGGTCACCAGGGGTCAAAAACAGTATTTTGACAATAAATTTTGACCTAATACAGCTAGAGGGCGGAATCAAACATCATCGTGTATGTCTCGTCACTGGCTTTCATTTGATATACGCAAGGTCACTTTCTGATCTTTCGTAACTTAGGGTCATATTAGGTCACGAGGTGACCTCTGGAGGTCAAACCACTGGCGGGAGATAATTACGTTTCACATAGCGGAAAACGTTCTGGCATTTTCCTATCAAATGTACTTTACCAAATCTCAATAGCTCTAATTGCATAAGAGTTATGCTCAGTTTTCTTAGGCGTTGCATATTTGAGTAAAAATAGCCTATCGTGACCTAACTTGACCTCTGGAGGTCAAAACATTGACCTGAGAGCTTAAATATGCCAAGTGATTTCTTACTAAATTCACACGAGTTTTCTAATGCACTTTCCAGATTTTCGCTAACCCCCATATTTGCGGAGTTGGAGGGGGCGGCATCGATGGCCCCGGTGCACATAGGCCCTAAATGCCTCCGTCCGTGGCCAATATTACGAAAATGCAGCTTTTTCTAAATCATTTCCTGAGCACATATACTGATAGAGAATTCTTCACTGCACTTGAAACAGGCATGGAAAACACAAACCGTGCTACGGAAGTCTTTGTAGAGTTGCCTGAAGTAAGCACTCGGGTGCGCCACCCGCGGACCAGAGATCTGCAGCGAAAACTACGTACATTTCATGATGCTTAAAATCGACCATGAAAGCAAGAACAGGTCAAAGTATGGCAATACCACTGTTGTGTGAGCCCTTTGCGATGGGTTTAGGTATAAAATAATGCAAAAATAGTTTTGACAACTATTTTATAGACCATTCTCTCAGTATACTGCATATCTCAAAAACTGTTCGATTTACAAATACAAAGAGAGGGATTTAAAACTTGGCCAGCATCGGCCCAGCATACGACTACCATCAAACGATTCCCCAGGATGTGCTCTACAAGGGCAAGTCAAAATATCTTGCGTCCACTTGCAGCCCCGTGCTCCAGATGACATATAACTCAGGTTGTGACTCCAACCAGGCCGCTGCGGTGCTAACGCAACGCCGTGGGCTACCGAATAGAGGCATGGACCGGCCAAGAATGAGCAATATGAGTTGACTATCAGAGAACAATGCTATAATAAATGCCGAGAAGTGCAGAAGTTAGTTTATACAATTTCAAAGCACTATAACCGTCTAAATTTGTGTATTGGCTGCTGTGTTGACTGTTATCCAAATACCCGGAGGGACTGCCGACAACGAACCATTTATTGCATGAGAAATGTTCCTGCTAGGTATGTCAATCTCGGGATTGGGATCCCGCTATTTTCAAAAAGCCTTAATCACGGGATTAAGCCTCTCGTGATCCCGGGATTCAGACATTTATTATAACACCTTCAAGCAATGCCGGGACAGCAAAAAACGATACCTAGGAATCCTGTTTTGCTGCATATCACACGTTAAACCACATATGGTGAATACCAGTCATACATTTTCATTCAAATGAACGGTCTCCGTAACCATCGGAGTTCCGAGGTGTCCTAGGGATGCAATCGGGAATCGAATTTCCTCGCCGTTCCCACTGTCATAAGCTGACGCAAGATGACGCTCGGGCTGCTCAGGTGACCTACGTCCCATAGTTGGCGATACCAGGGTAGTAAAGGACGGGTACTCCAAAGTTGTGAGGCATTGTGGGTAATATTTCCCCTGATCGCAGTAGACCCAGATGCATTCTGGGTAATATTTCCCCTGATAGCGGTGGACCAAGATGTATTGTGGGTAATATTTCCCCACGATCCGTTTTTCCACCGTTGTGTGTAGGGGATCTTCAGGCTGTTTCTGGGAGGTAAACAATTTGTTTTGAAAACCATTTTCTACGAAATCAATTGGAACAATGCCATAAGTAGTACCAACCATAATGTGCCAGTAGTGCTGTCGGCTGTAATTGAACACATCTCTATTTCTGCGGCGAAGTCACTTCAGTTTGTGTAGTGTGTTTATTTGTTTGTTTATAAGGCAAGAGTTTGCTTTAGTTTGTGGGTGCTTTAAGAGAAGGCAAGAGTTATTTCTTGTCTCTCCTTGTTTATAGGACAAAAGAAAAAACGTGGAACCAATTTCTTGTGGTCAGTGTGCACTGGTATTTCCTACAGTCAGTGGAATCAGAATGCTAATGCAGGCGCCTTTTTACGGGCAGTATCTGGCTGTGGTTGGGTTGTAGTATAATGGAGGGTATTGCCAATATCTGCCCATTTTCATTTAAGCTTGCCACAAAACAATCTAAAAATGAGGGTTTAAAATATTCTGATATTTAGAACAATTTAGAACGAAGCTCGAAAGGTACTTCAGACCCTCACTGTTGAAGTGAAATTGAAATTAAAGCCTGGTGAATGACTTCATGGCAGTGCTGGAAGATAAGTCTCCTGCTGTCCATCCAAGCCTCAGGAAGACATCGCTTTCAGCTATACCATGGTGAGGCCAAACAGCCTTAATGCTGCTCGCCAGTATGTTGCTTAGCTGAGGGCTGCGGAGAAGGTCAATCAGTACAAGCAGTGATCTGGCAAGGCGCACCAGACCAGTCTGGCAAGGCACAGTAGTTTGGTATTTTGGTATATTGCAATTAGTTTGGTATTTTGTCTAAAGATTCTCTGATATTCATTCAAGGTTCATTTTGCTGGCACATGCCAATTCTATTTTAGGTAATTGCTGTCTAGGGTACAAAAATTATGTTGGGTGCTGTAATTGCTGATTTGTAAGGTCATTTACCTTACCTTACCTACAATTATCAAGTTAATTTTGGAGGTGCTTGTGGTTTGTTGGTTCCATTCTCTGACAAGCTCAATTCATCCTGAGTCTTCACTTTCTCTTTCTCGTACTTTTAGGTACTTTTTTTTACTTTTTCTCTTTCTCCACTTTATTGCATTTAAAATAATTATTTCTTGCATTTTTGTGTTGCTGACTCTTTTTAAAACTTCTAGTATGGAGAATACATTTCAGGTAAATAATCATGTAGGTATAAACACATTTACATTCTCAAACACCCCAGATCACCATGGAAACAACCTCCATCTATGCATTTTGTATAGATGCTCCAACGTATTGGGGGAAAACTTAAGTCTCCTAGCCCCAACTCCTTGCATCCACCTCCATATATTGTTATCTGAGGCCTTGACTGCCGAGTTTAATGCTTGTTTAATATTCTGAAGTTAACATTGCAGTTTTCCTTCTATGAACATTGGTTTAAACTTCGGTTGGTAATTTGTTAAAAAGTGGATCAAAGTAGACTACTTTCGGTTGTACCTTTATCTTTTTCTCTCTGGCAATAAGTAGCGCAACATTCATGTTTGTATTGCCTTTCTTGAGGTATTTCCTATTGTATTGTCTGCAATTAGTTAATGGGAGTGGCAAATTTCATAGAGGAGTTCATTTGATAAATGTTGATAATTAAACAACCATCAAGTCTGCAAAGTATGGCAGCAGTCCAGACGAGTCGCACCAGCCATCTAAAATTCTCGCACCGCCAGCCACCAAAAATTCGCACCAATCTTCCCTATACCAGGGAGAAAAAACGCACCCATTCCTACCCACAAGATGCAATGCTACCTCTCTTATTAGTTAGTTAGTTGAGGACTTTTCATAAAGTCCCCTCCTGTATCTTTATAACCATATAGCCATTATTTGTTTGGTTTTCAGTGTCACCTTACTCGCACCAGTCTCACAAATTCGCACCAGGTTGGTAAAATTCGCACCACTCGCTCCTGTCTCCAAGGGCACTCGCACCAACGAGTTCTCGTCGAAAATGCCATACTTTGCACACTGGACAACCATCATATGAGATCAAAATCAGCATTCCTGTCATGAAAACTTCATGATAAACTCGGCACATTTGTCTTATTGAATTGTCCTGGATGGAAAGTAAGAATACATGCACACGTTCAGCTTTGCCCACGCCAAATCATATTTCAGTTCTGGGGATAATCCAGACAGGACGTGGTCCCCTGGCTAATAAACGCCAATATGATTAGCTATTTGGGGTGTTTTCTATGCGTTGTTTTATAATCTAACCTCTCGATTATACAATTTGGACACCCAGGGGGAGGGGGCATGAGCAGGCTCTGAGCGAACAATTTGAAAAGTCGGTAATATGGCCTCCCTCTCGAACTCGACATAGTTATTGAGTATTGCCGTTATTGTTCTGTTGTAATATTTATATGATATCCCATAGGCGGATCAAGGATTTCCAATGGGGGGTACCTTCCGGGGGGGGCGCCACTTTTGACCGGAAAAACCTATCAGGTGGGCGCAAAATCCTATCGGTGGGCGCCGATTTTCGTATCTTGGGGGGGTGGGGGGTGGGAAGTGACATTTCATGGGGCGCCATCGACTTTTCAAGAGGGCAGCGTGACCATTTGAGGGAGCGCCGAGGGTTGATGGGGGGCACATGCCTCCCTTTTCCCCCTGGGTCCACGTATGTGATATTACAGGAGCGCAGCCGCTTTCCGATAACCAGAAAATGCTGCTTTCGGTTATATGCGGAACTTAGTAAAACATTCGTAGGCATATAACTGTTATCCTGACTCGTCCTTACATCCTTACTTGTCCTATCTGTGCTCGTCTAACACTTCCATTTCAGGAGAAAAACGAGGGCCTGCAACCATCGTGGCGAACTTGCAGATCGTATTCGGCGAAAAACTTTGGCTTCGACCTGGATTCGAACCCAAGCTTTGTGGGAGACCGGCAAACATGGCTCCAGTTTTTGCATTATTCCTCAAAATTTTCCATGGGCTCCGCTTATCGGACCCCAGAAATGGAAATTGGACAGAACGATTGTTCCGATGATACCATTTTTGTGAGGGAGCCCCTGTTGGTTTACCGGTGAGAGCCCGCCAAAAATAGGCAATTTTACATGCAAAGTCAATGACGGCGATCAATTTGTACGCCCAGTAGTAGAATTGTAGTAGAAAACTTTGGAGGGGGCTGGGCGATA
Organism: Lepas anatifera; assembly: GCA_034440635.1. Taxonomy (NCBI): domain Eukaryota; kingdom Metazoa; phylum Arthropoda; class Thecostraca; family Lepadidae; genus Lepas; species Lepas anatifera. The sequence continues at coordinate 510,030 of JAOTON010000709.1, read as the reverse complement.
CCGCGATATCATATGTAGCGGAGGGTGGGCGGGGGGAGAGAAACGCACTGACCTTCACGGACTGATATTTTGATATGCCTTGTTGAGGAAACACATGGTAGGGATATATTCTACCCCTTTTTTCTACTCTGCGTGTTAACACGCGCACTAGAGGGGCCTCGGATACTATCCCAACTATTTTTTCCGGGATGACCGGAGAACCGCTCGTAGCCAAAACACGGGAATGGGTCGCATTTGAGAAAATTTAACAGCGCGTCGAATAGTGAAATAATTTTGAAAATTTGTCGAAAATGGTTTGATTTATAAGCTTCTAAAGTCCAACCTACATTTTGAAATCGCCGCGACCGCGCAGTCGAACCGGTTTGCTTGCATTGGAGACCAAGTGGTGACGTCACAGTGTCATACAGACGGGATTATTTGTCAAGGTCACCTCACGTGAAGGTCGAGGTCAAAGTTCAAAGTCATACCAGCAATTTCAAGGTCATTGACTCCGGTGCTTTACGTGTCCCAGTCTGACGTATATTATGCTATGACGTCGTAGTAAAGGTAACCCAGGTGTAAGTTCAAGGTCAAAGGTCAAGGTTAAAGATCATGGGTAAAGGTCAATCCTCCTTTCCAGCACAAGGTTTGCTATAGTGCTACATTAAGTGTGCATAATAGGGAATATACCATATTGTGGCGTCATAGGTCGATGACCTTGAATGACCTAGACCTCAAAAATGAAGGAAAGATTCTTTGCGACACAACCTCTATGACCGTGGTCCGGCCTTAGCTTATTCTCTGCTTTTTCCACGCATTATCAGGGCATTTCCCAACAGGTCCCAAGCATGGCCAAAATTTGACCTTTATGACCTCGTTTGACCTTGACAATTCAGACCTAGGTCAATGAAAATTAGTTATGATGTAGATCACCATAGCCAAACCCCCAATCGGCATTTCTTAAGCCTCTAAGTTTCCGATATCTCAGGGGGGCTTACCAGCTCCCCATCCTGTGCGCGTTAATGTCGGACCTCTCTCCAGTGTGGTTGTTAATAATCACTCGAATACCGGTTATAATAGAACATTCCCATGCAGAAAAAGTGTTACAATTATACCAAAAAGCTGGCTTAGAAAGAAAAACCAAGCTCAAATACACATTTATGATGCCTCCCGTTTTGTTGTTCGTGGTGACGCTTATGAATTTATGGCAGACCAAGATTGCTGTATCGTTGTTCATGGATTAAATGTTTATTGTTTGCAGTGTTTCAAACTACAATTCGGTCACAACTCATGGCGCCACGACAACATCTGCAAAATATTTTACGGACACCTCGGGCTGGATTAAGTTGCTCCAAATGCCCCTCTTTTCACTGTCCTGATTACACCCATGTAAAATAAAACCTATATGTCGAATGCAAGTTTTGTGCGCTGTTCAATTATCTGTCAAATGAGCTCCTTTGTTAAAAAATCAGGGGGAATTTGCGGTATTGCGAAGGAGTTTTCCACGAAAAGTAATATTGGCCACGGACGGAGGCATTTAGGGCCTATGTGCGGTGGGGCGAAGGTGGCGCCGGACCCCCAATGGGGTGCGGGTTAAAATCGATTGGATAAGCTTCGTTGATAGCATATATTCGCTTACCAGACTCGGTTTGGATGCCGAAAACACTGGCATCAATTTAATATCTACTGTAGGATTTTTACTTCGCCAATTGAGGTTTTTTTAAAGCTGAAAATTTGATTATGCAGAATTGGTTACTACTATGCCGTGAACGATTCAGATAAGGGAAGGAGAAAAATTTATTTTGCCACTTATGGTGAGAGGTGGGCGCAGTTACCACATTTTTTAAGCCACATTCGTCATTTCCGGTTGCCTTCCGCAGCTTTGGGTGGTTGAAACCACTACCACCAATGGCACTTATTTTTCATAATTGCAAAACCGCTTCCCGCTACCACTACATTTATCATCCAGCACCAGTAAAGTGCTACCCAAAATGGATTCATTGATTTTTTAATATATATATATATATATATATATATATATATATGTTACAGGAAAGTGCAAAATCCGGGATTTCGCGACCTCCCTAGGGATTTCGCGAAATGACTAACCAGCCAGGGAGTTCGCGAAATCCCTAGGGAGTTCGCGAAATCACTGGCCGACCAGGGATTTCGTGAACTCCCTAGGGATTTCGCGAACTCACTGAAACTTCAGTGATTTCGCGAACTACCTGAATGCTTTTCAGGGATTTCGCGAAATCCCTAACATGCCAATATGTCATATAGTTTAAATCCGAAGAATGATCCTTCAGTGATCTGGTTTTACACTCCCCGTCCATGTTTTCTCTTTCTATGTTGTATTTTGCTTGATTTTATGTATGTCGGCCTGATATTTATTTTTTGAAAATTAATTTTACACCCTCAGCTCTACCTCACACCGGGTCCTTGTGACCGCTGACGAACTATTCGAGTCACTAGCCTTCCTCGAGGTGCATGGTTTATGCAATATGAACCGTAGGTGTGGAGGGGGAGGGGGCTCAAAACAAACTAGAGATGCCACTACTTTTTTTTCATTGTCATCTGTAATGAATATCTTGATTTCTTAACAAAGCAAACTCCTGATGGGAAGTATTGTGCCGTATGAAACGGACAAAGAACTGATATACTTTTACAAAGGTTTATTTTAGCTATGTCTATGTTGGAATGTACTACGGACGTCCACAAATTTTCCAATAACAATACTTTGATACAGGAGGAAGTGTCGGCCTCGAAAAAGCTCTCGGTGTAAGAAGCGGCACGCCTGTCATCGTTTGACCATTGCAAAGGCTTTCAGAAATTTATTGTCGATTCCGGCGGGCTAGCAAATGCACTTCAAGCTTAGGTGCTCCAGCCACGGTCATGACAATAGGCAATGAGATAGCACATTGCAGATATGCGTAACAATTGTTTTATTCCGTATCCTGCTTATGCTGACAACTATAGTTGTCGGCTTATGTTCAGCTATAGCTGAAACTGTATAACACGTCTGATATACTGATAAATGAAAACAGAGATATGGTCTAAGTTAATTTGCAGAATAATTATTTCGTTGTTGCAGCTCTGAAAATTTATCTTAGTATAGCCGAACCGTACCTGTAAAGATTGGCCAAAGTTTTGGAATACATTAATGAACTTAATGCAAAAAATAATATAGCATTATTGTATTTTCCTTACCCAGAAAGTAATACGAAATGGCCATCAGATAAGCAGCATTTCTCTTTTGTGTAGTAATGAGGGTTGTGATATGATAATGATCTCTCTGCAGATGCTGGATAAGTGAGTTGGAAAGAAGCGCTTCAGAATTTTGTCTCTAACGGTACTCACAGTTGGTGCACCTGACCGACTTCGTACCGAGTACGTGCATGGCCGGGGCGGGGGTTGGGTAACCATACCCCTTGGGTTTTTCGCAGTCTTGAAAACAGCTACGCGCAGCGCTGCTGTACCCAGTACAGTTTTTTTCTGAAGCTTTTTACAACTCCTGTCAACATTTTCGGTTCAGGTCATTTCAGGTCAGGACATCAGTGCAGGTCAAGTGACATCATCTCCAAAAAAAGAAGAAAACAACATAAGCAAGGAACAGCTTAATTTATCAATCTAAAACTCGTATTGAATAAAGGGCCGACTGAGTACACACAGTTTTTTTAGGATTTCTGAAGTAGATGACCTAAGGTCAATTATGAGTCATGATGACATCGTTGGAAAAGTATCGGTAAAATGGTTTAAACATAATAATTTTGTTGGGAACGGAGCTAAATTGTATATTTTGGTATCATTAGGGTTGTCTTGTTTCTGCAGTTCTAATGATATGCATTCTGACCCAATTCGATATTAACCTGATCCAAGGTCAGGTCAAATCTTAGCTTTGACCTAGAATAGTCACATTATTAACATTCGACGTCGCTTGCAGAAAAGCTTCAGATAGTGAATCCTTATATATTGTATCTCTTCTACATCAGATGGTAGGACTGAAGAACTGTATTTCAATTATATCAACATATCCATATTGTGACATTGTTTGGCTTCCAATGCCCTCAGATTTTACCCGACAAAAGAATGCATAGAACACTTCCTTTAAAGCTTAGGTTGTGCTGCTTAACGCCATTTACTTTTTCGCTAACTAGCGTAGTTTTTAGATTTTAGGCAGGGGGGTGTAGCCCACCCCCTCGTCAGGGTGAAGGTGGCTCAGACCCCTGGCATTGCACGTCTTAAAAATTGCATCCCGCGAAACTAGTTTGAGACTCATACCAAACGTTTTTGACTGTGATGATTTTAAAGCTATCAAAAGACATAGTCATAAGAGACTTCGCAATTGCTCTCGGTGACCGGCACCTCATCGACACCACCAGCCAAAAGACACGTGATGAGTTTTCAAAAATGTGAGCGTCGGGCACATTCTTTTCCGGATGGCGTGGTCTGCTCAAAAGTAAGTGCGTTGCGCCATTGCCGAGCATTTATACCATTTTTCAGTAGCGCAAATATTTCTGCCATTTCTTGAACTGTGTTACACGCAGATTTATTCTAGTGATCAAGCCATGGATTTTGTACCATTTTCTTTATCGTATCCGTAGATAAAATTCCATAATAATGCAACCTACATAAGATACCGTAACGCTATTCTGTGATATAGATTTGACATAAAATAACCGTAGCGTCACATAATTATGAAAGGTGGTGATAGCGTAGACCACTTTTTATTGAATACTTGGGTAGTTATGCTGACTCCATGCACTGCATATGTATAATATTAAATATACAGATCTATCATAGGCGGATCCAAGATTGCCGATCGTGGGGGCATCTTCCCGGGGAGAGGGGGGCAGAGGGCAGGGCGCCATCCGGACCAGGGGAGTGCCTTTTTTGACCGGAAAAACCTATCAGGTGGGCGCAAAATCCTATCGGTGGGCGCCGATTTTTACATCCCTAGGGACGGGGGATGGAAAGCGACATTTCAGAGTGGCGCCGTGACCATTTCAGGGGCGCCGAGGGTCGATCGGGGGGAGGCACCTGCCCCCCTTTGTCCCCCTAAATCCGCGTATAAAATATATCATGAATATAAAATAACCAAGTACCAAATCACAGTGAAGGCGAAGGTGTATTCTGTGGGGGAGTGTGAGGGAACCAAATTTCAGGAGTGGACCAGGGCGTTTTGGAACCGCCAGGGGCCAGTGTCTTTCTCTCCCGTGATCCACATTTGCAATCAGCAGCAACTGAACTTTTACATTGCAGTACAATATTGATAAGCGCAACTCGATAAATGTATCGCTACAACCTCAACAATACAATTATGACCTTCCTTATATTTAGCTTAAAACCTTCCTAATATTTAGCTTAACACCTCCCTTATACGTGATTTTCACGAAAATGTCCGGTTACTGTTTATAATAAATCATAAGAACAATAGTCCGCAATCCTAGCTAGTCGTCCTTGAGCTGACTAAATTTCAGGGAATTCGCGAACTCCCTGAGTGTTTATCCGGGATTTCGCGAACTCCCTGACTACTAAGTCCAGGGATTTCGCGAACTCCCCTGGCTGGTCAGTGATTTCGCGAAATCCCTAGGGAGTTCGCGAACTCCCGGATTTCGCACTCTTCCTGTAATATATATATATATATATTTAACCCTCGCCCCGCAAGGGATGGGAGTGTTGGAACACCCCCTCCCCCTCAGGTTTTTCTGGCGGCACAAAAAACGGCGGCGCAAAGCGCCGCCGTACTTGGTTCATCTCATCCTTAATCAATTCCAAAACTTTTCCCAAATTTTTAAGGTTGGATCATCTCAGGTCAGGTCACCAGTCCAGGTCAGGTGACCTCACCTAAAACAAATGTTAAAGGTGGCATAAGTAAGAAGTGCTAAGTCGACCGGATTAAAACCTGTACCACATAATGGGGCCCACCGAGTGCTACGCCATATATTCCGGGATTTTTCATATCAACGACCTGAGGTCAAGTACGGACCATGACCTCTCCATTGGAAATGAATGGAAAAACAGAACTTGGGCTGTATTTGTGTAGATACACCTGAGAATACCTCCATATTCTCCAAAACGTAGTATCCTGGGCCCCTTTCCAGGCTCAGGTTGTGATTTTTGACCTACGACCGCTGAGAGGTCATCTGGGAGTACTTAAGCAGTTTTCAGACTTAGGCCAATATCTCTGCATGAAATGATGATACAGCTTTTATTTTGCTCTCATTGCGTTAAGAATGTTATTACAAGTCGATCGATATGCATATAGAAAATGCTAGGTTAACAATTGACCTTGACCTGACCTGACGTCAGGCTATTTTTGTGTTTTCGCCTAAAATTGTTATATTATACATCATTGGATTTGCAGTTACGAGAGGAAGCGAATGGTGCCCGATTGTTACCGATTGTTGAATGGTGCCCGATTGTATTGAACCTGATTCTTACTCAACTCTGTCAGACGCTAGAGCCCAAAAACTCTACTCAAAATGCCACTTTCCTTTACCTGAATACAGACCTCAATATTTACTTGAGGCAAAAAGTGACCGATATAAATTCGTCATGAATTCTTGTGAGCTCTCCACCAGCTTTCACGTTTTTTCGCTATCCCACATAGGGGCCGGGTTCGAGACGAGGCTGTTCAAACATCCCCCCGGGGCGAAGGTGGCTCGGAGGCCCACCGGGGCGCGGGTTTACTAGTAGACCGCCCAGCTCTGCTTATCGACCCAGCCTCCTCTTTCCAGGCTAGACGCTCAAAGCAGAGAACCGTCCCCTCTCTAAGAAGTTGAGACCATAGTACCATGGGCGGATCCAGAATTTCCTATCGGGGGAGGGGAGCACATGGTGTGGGAAGGCCCTCTGCACCGCAGCACCAGGAAGTGCCACTTTTGGGCGGAAAAAACGTATCCGGTGGGCGTCAAAGCAAGTCGTGGGGGCCCCGCTACCCGCATCCTCGGGAAAAGGTGTGAAACAATGTTTCATGGGGGGGCGCAGCGGTTTTTCAGGGGGCGCCGTGACCATTTCAGGGGGCGCTAAGGGTCAATCGGAATTGGGAGAAGGGGCAATCACTCATACTCTTCTGGGCTTTAGCTCATCAGACATGGACTCACGTTTGACCCTGAGCTCATCCTGCAAGGACTCGCGTTGTTTGCACATGAAGGATGCATTTAAAGTAACACGGAACACTGGTAGGGCTTAAATGCTGGCGATGAAAGTTGAAACCCACAATATATGAACGTTTTTTTCGCAATATATTGATTTGACCTATGTCAGCTCCGTGATATCATTATAAGTGCGCAAACCAAATATCCTGTTGAAGATAGGGATCGGCTAATGATGGTTCTTGGTTCCACATGGTGGATGGAATTTTGCCCTTACTAGTACATGTATTTCTATGGAAATTAACAAAAATAAGTTTCTATATTGAACAGGCTGTTTCAATATGCAGCCCAAAATACGGTAGAGCTTTAGATTTCGGTTCTGAAGCTGACCGGTCACGAAGAAAATTTGTTTTTAAGCCACAGTTTACCTAATAAAGAATCGTCCTAAAACTTTATTTTCGATATTATATAGTCCCAATATACCTACTGTAACATGCAATTTGCTGGATATCTATTCTGAACTCAGGGGAAGCTGTCCTGGTACAGTTGGAAGTGACAGGATAAAACAAGCTCCGTGGTAAGGGGCGATTACAAGTTAACAATTTCAATATTATATTATCCGGGGTGACTATCGGATAATTATAGATAATTCTGTATAGTTACATTTTTCAGCTGTAAATCCCCCTCTAGACATCGAAAAAAGAAACCTTTAACCTCTACTGCAATATCCCACAAGCCTTCTCTAGACATCGAAAAACGAAACCTATATACTCCGCTACAATATCCCACAATACTTACGTTGATCGGGAGCTAAATTGAGTACGGTATATAAATATCCGTTACTGGCTTAGCTTATGGTCCTGAATTCAAAACTTCAGTCCATTTTTCACCATCAAGCCGGCAGCGTCCTCGACACGGGCAAGGTGGGAATTTAGCTTCTCTGGGGTGGGAATGACACTCAGAGCTGCCCTCTGAGAGCCTTTAATACAACCAATGGACCTTCTCAGTATGCTGGTGGCGTCTTCAAAGTGGCTGGGGCGCCCGGCTTCGCCTGGCCTGGCGCTCTTAATATGGGTCGCTGTGGCTTCGAACCGAAAAATTCCAACACAGCAACAGCACAAGAAGGGCGTTTGTCGTTGCACTACGACAGGACGGGAACTGAAGGAAAACCGAGGTCTCGGGGCTCCAGTGGGTTTCTTCCAAATTTAGCTTTCGCTTGTGTACAAACTTACATTACGATGGAGCTATGGTACGGGCCTAAGCATCTTCTGTCAATGTGTAGGTTTGATGGCTCTGCAAAAACATAGTTTTCTGAGAAATTTTGCAGAAAAATAATTCCGCGTAACTGATCCACTGATAGTTAGAGGTAACCCGTTATACTCCTATGGACGCATGATTTTTGCTGAGCAATGTTTTATCACATGTCGGCAAAATTCGTTGTCTTCTTAATTACCTGGGTTTTGTGATTGCTCCACTGCGATGCGATTTTCACAACGAGTTATTCTATATTGTGTGTGCTTGCTGCAATGTAGAGTTTGGAGACCTGTGATACCAGGCAATCATGCATTTTACACATTTTAAAACTGTTGACTCTGTTTGGGGCCTGACAATTCGAATGCTTCTTGAGCGTCTTCTCTATTTGTTCGTCAGTGAGTCAGCCTCGTCGAGAATGGATGCCATTTTCATTGCTCAGATGATAGTGTATTAGAGGAAAAACATTCAAACAGACGTAACAACATATATCATCATCCAGTAGTCAGCAGTCGACGGCAGATACTCCAGCAGGATCGGCCCGATTCCTCTACCTTTTGGAAGCTCTCCACCAGTCTGTATCAGTTAATTCTGGGATTTCACTAGCTCACTGTTCAGGCTGCCTCAGCAGACTCCTTCCACAGTTGGCCGAACAGGTGTCCGATGGCACCAGCGACATGGCCAGCACCGCGGATCTCAGCAACCTTGGTGCGCATGGCGTCCAGCGTCTGACAGCTGCTGCTGTCCTTCAGGCCGAGGAGGCCGTCCAGCAGGCGTCCCACGCTGATGCCACCCACCTTGATGTTGACGGCGTCGCCGAGGTCGGAGTGGCTCAGACAGCCGTTACCGTCAGAGTCGAGCATTCCGAAGGCCTCATCCACCGTCCTCACCTCGATGCGTGAGGCACCTTCCGCAGACTCCTGCCACAGTTGGCCGAACAGGTGTCCGATGGCGCCGGCGACATGGCCAGCACCGCGGATCTCAGCAACCTTGGTGCGCATCGCGTCCAGCGTCTGACAGCTGCTGCTGTCCTTCAGGCCGAGGAGGCCGTCCAGCAGGCGTCCCACGCTGATGCCGCCCACCTTGATGTTGACGGCGTCGCCGAGGTCGGAGTGGCTCAGACACCCGTTACCGTCCGTGTCGAGCATTCCGAAGGCCTCATCAACCGTCCTCACCTCGATGCGTGAGGCACGTTCCGCAGACTCCTGCCACAGTTGGCCGAACAGGTGTCCGATGGCTCCGGCGACATGGCCAGCACCGCGGATCTCAGCAACCTTGGTGCGCATCGCGTCCAGCGTCTGACAGCTGCTGCTGTCCTTCAGGCCGAGGAGGCCGTCCAGCAGGCGTCCCACGCTGATGCCGCCCACCTTGATGTTGACGGCGTCGCCGAGGTCGGAGTGGCTCAGACAGCCGTTACCGTCCGTGTCGAGCATTCCGAAGGCCTCATCCACCGTCCTCACCTCGAGGGTGGGCTTGGCCTCGATGCCTGAGGCTAGCGCCAGACAGACGAGGGCAAACACTGGCAGCTGAAGCATGGCTGTGGCTTTTGGTGGAGGCCACTGGGTCTGCTTGAAGGAATGACACCGGTAGCTTGAATGAAGCCAATTTTATATCAAACTGTGTGGTATGATAGGTGTGTTCTGAAACTGATGAGGAGATCCCCGCAGACAGGTGCCAAGTGCCACACTCAGGTGTCAGGCGTCACGTTCAGATAGCATCCGATCCATTAATAACTGTTGATATAAGTGTGAGTTCCATGTGCCTACACGCCGTAATATACTTTCAAAAACAATGAGGGGGAAAGACTTATTGTTGTAATGTTCAATTTATTCAATAGCATTTGTCGCTTCAGGAGCTCAGTTAGGAGAGCGTTGAACTCCGACCCGCTAAGAAAAACCTGCAGGGGCAATGCACCGATGAATGCTTGCGATCTTTTCGCCTGAGACGCTCCGACGCTCAATATTTACCCGACGTAGGTCGACTGGCCACTGACTAGTAATAAGGTGGACCGAGCGGGTTAGGCGTTCCTGCTCTTGTGGGGCACCTAACTTTGGCTTCAAAATGGCCTGTAATATGCTGTTTGTCTTTCAAGACGCATCATTTACAACCAAAAACCACACATTATATCAAACAAACTCATCACTAGGCAGAACCCCACGTGCCAAGACAGGTTGTCAAGGTATCCACAAATCAGAAGAGAAAGCGGAAGGAGACTATTTAGTGACCACATTGTGCAATTTTACAACGCCTCCCAATGTGTCGCAGATGATCAACCAGCCTCCTGCAGGCAGACCTGAGAAATGCTCCCTAACTTGTACGCGTGTGAGAATGGATGCACGTTATGTTTGTACCTCATATCTTTAACGGTGTGCTCTTATATTGTGTGTTTAGTAGCATATTGACGCGAGGCACGAAAAACCAAATGATTGGGTGTTCTCATGAATAATACAATACAATACAATTTAGATACATCAATGTACATACCTATGCTGCACTGTAATTTGTTTATTTGGCGAATTAAGTTTTTCAATCTGGAAAATATAATTATACAGAATTGGTGAGTACTATGCAGTGAACGTCCCAGAGAATGGAATGTGATAAGTGTACTTCTTCCACTTATCGGGAGAGGTGGACGCCGCTACCATGTCCTTAAAACTCAACTTTTAAACTACATTCGTAACGTCTGCTACTGGCTAGTTGAAACCACTACGCCATCGGCGCTTTTTCAAAATTGCGAAACATCTAATCGCTACTCTACTCTACTATACTCCACAATCGCTACCTTGTTGTAAAGCCTAGTAAACCCCTACACAAAAAACGGCCTAATTGTTATCTTAAATATATATATATATATATATATATATATATATATATATATAAGAAAAACTACCGCCGGTACGTATGTTACATCCAAAACTAATAGCTCTCTCGTAAAACATGGAAACAGAATGACGCGACAATAATACCTATTTGAAGTCCAACTGTCTTTTGTGATGGAAAACATATTTCTTCCGATATTCATCTATGTTGGGGGAAGGCGGTCCCTTAAACAGGCTGTCGGTAGCGGTACGGGCTTTGGAATATGGAGACAGCCACCGCCACTCCGCTACTTTTTAGTTACAGAGACTGCTACCGCTTCTCTGCTACCATTTGAGATACCTCAGTAGCGGAGTAGTGGACTGGAGTAGTGGACCACCCAGCTCTGCTTATCGATCCTGCCTCCTATTTCCAGGCTAGACTCACAAAGAAAAGAGCCGTCCCCTCTCCAAGCAGTATGAGATCATAGTACCATGGGCGGATCCAGAGTTTCCTATCGGGGGAGAGGAGCACGCGGTGGAGGAAGGTCCTCTGCACCGCAGCACCAGGAAATGCCACTTTTGGGCGGCAAAGTGTATCAGGTTTGCGTTAAAGCATATCGTGGTGGTGCCGATACTCGTATCCTCGAGGGAGATGGGGAGCGACCTTTCAGGGGGAGCATCGATCTCTCAGGGGGTGCCGTAACCATTTCAGGGGGCGCCTACGGACAATCATAATTGAGGACAATCACTCATACTCTTTTCTGAGATCGGCAGGCATTGAACCTGAGCCTCAACCCTGAGCTCATCAGGCTTGGACTCACGTTCGACTTGGAGCTCATCAGACAAAGATTCATATTCGACTCTAACCTAATCATGCAAGGACTCACGTTCGACTCGGAGCTCATCAGGCAAGGACTCACATTCGACTGGGAGCTAATCATGCACGGACTCGCATTCGACTCGGAGCTAATCATGCACGGACTCACGTTCGACTCGGAGCTCTGCTGTAGTCTCCGCCGTCCCCAGCATGTTGGCAGCGCGGCAGGTGTAGGTACCCTGGTGGAGGGTCTCCGCCGCCGCCACCCGCAGGGTGCAGTCGCCGTTGTTGTAGGTGATGACGTACTCCTCCGAGTCGTCCACGCAGACGCCGTCGTGGCTCCAACTGACCACCGGCAGCGGGTGTCCTGACCGATAGAGAAGCGTCAGGACGGCTTGCAGCGGGGTACTTAATAATAGAGCTGGGTTACAGGGTAGCCGACTGGCCACAGAGACGGACATTTCACCAGGGGGCTCGGAGGGTTGCGGGATGAGCTGTCTTTTACTACACTAAAACTCACTAACTGACCTAGCGCAATAGTTCATAAATTTTCTCAGTACAAAGACGCCCGATTTCTGTACTATACTCCATGGCTGGTTCGGTATTGTGACGAGGTTTCAGACTTTTAGTTGAGAGCTAAAGCTCTCAGACGGAGGAATTAAATCGCAGCCATTGACATGTACCACTGACAACGGGACCTGCGTACATTTGACCGCACTCGCCCGCAAAGTTGACCCGACCCTGTGACCCCGGCAGCAGAACTGACCTGCGCCGTGACCCCGCGGTCACACCAGCACTGACCTGTCACTGTGGCGGTGAGGCGACAGCCCTGACCGGCTCGGGTGCGCACCTCTCTCAGAGGCCGCGAGAACCGTGGGGGAGAGGGCTGCTCCCCAGGTGACGCCTCTGTAACAAACAAGCTCAGCTGAACAGGTGGCCAGGGTGCAAATGCCAAATTCGTGAAATAGTTGTAAGATTTCATTCTGGAGTATTCAAAACACGAGTATATACATAAAAATGAATTAAAACAACGAAAGTCAAAGACAACTTCCGAGCTCAAAGTTAGAAGCAACGAAAGACTTTAAAATTTCACCGAATTACGCCGACATCTCTACTGGATGTAAGAACTTGAACACTTAGTATTATGACCATCAACTCTCCTATCCTGACCCTGCTCCTCCACTCCCAACTCCAGTTGTCGTGGCGGTGGACCACTCCCCGGCGGTGCACCTTTGACTGTGATGCGTGCGCGCGTCTCGGCGACACCGGCCAGGTTGCGGCCGCGGCAGCTGTACAGGCCCGCGTGTTCGGGCGCCATGTTCTCGATGGTGAGAGTGCAGAGGTCACCCTGCTGTCCGGGCAGACAGCCGGCGTCCACCGGAGCGCCGTCCCGCAGCCAGCTGACCTCGGGGGGCGGGACTCCCGACACCCTGCCGAAGGGAACACTTCTGAGCCACGCCAGCCACGGGGACGGGGCAGACGCCGAGGCCCCAGAAGGTCAGGTTGGTTCCAGTTCAGAGATTTTTAGGATATCTGACCGTATTGAATTGATGCAAGCTTTGATAAGACAATTTTGAGCGGTTTCCAACGAAGTAACTTTGCCTCGCCGAGGGTGATGCTGGATGACAGACTGGATGAAGGTGGTGGTACGACAGGCCCCCGCTCTGACCCTGTCTACGCCCGTACACACCTGGCCCGCAGGGTGGTGCTGGATGACAGACTGCCCCCCGCTCTGACCCTGTATACGCCCGTACACACCTGGCCCGCAGGGTGTGGCGGACTCCGCGCTGCACCGTCTGCTCCATCAGCTGCTCCGTGAAAGATGGCGCCACCGGCGCGGGCTCCCGCATCTCCGGCAGCGGCAGCGGCGCCTGCTGCTGCTGTTGCACCGACTCGCGAATGATGCTCTCCTGAAGCCAGGTCGTAGCATCAAAGGTGGTATGCACAGACCACAGTCTCGGCTTGTCATGCATGTGTTCCTAAAGAATATGGTGTAAATACGATGCCACCTAAAGTACTGGTTAGACTATTCTTCAGAAATTACAGAGGATTATACGCTTCACAACACACAAAATAGTAGAATTTCTTGAAATGAAAATTCCTGGAACAAAAATCCGACGATTGAATAGACAATTGTTCGTATTAAAATTGAAAATGTATCACAGCACAGCCCATTCTGCAACCTATTATGTACAAAAACCCTACTTTGGTTGTTTACCACCATATTATACGAGTAGCTGACTTTCTTTAAACTTTAACTTTGTAATCATTTTCATCCTATTTCTCTACTTGTCATACTATTTCTACTATGCAATCAAAGCGTTAGCAGAATCCAAGTCAATCCTATACGATTTACCTGCAACATAGAGAACTGCGCACGACCATGACCGGTGCGTCCCGAGCTGACCACAAGCCCTGATTACCTACAGGTGTCGTTACTCTGCGTGCTGGCGCCATGACCAGAGTCTCAGTTACCTGCCAGGCGCGGTTGTCCTTATGTGCTGGCGCCATGACCAGGGTCTCAGTAGGGTCTCAGTTACCTGCCAGGCGCGGTTGTCCTGCGTGAGACCCCTGTCTCAGTTACCTGCCAGGCGCGGTTGTCCTGCGTGCTGGCGTCCACCATGGTGTGCAGGTCCTGAGTGGAGGCGTCCGTGAGCAGGATGTGGTCCTCCTGGGTCGAGCTGTTTACAGTCACCTGGCAAAATATACAGCCGTTGTTTACTGGGAGGGAGCTCGCACATCGATGCTTGGAAGAATATGCTTTGTTTTAGTTACTTCTTCGCCACCGTGGTTCATCAAAACCCAGCACTGACAAGAGCCTAAACAGCTTCCTCGCAATCCTTATCTACACTTCAGCCCTCTTCAGCTGGCGTCCTCGATATACTCTATATACTCTATATACTCTATATATGGCGTCCTGCTCACGGTTTTTGAGACGGCGGTCTCGGTGAAGGCGTCCACCTTGGGCGGCGGCGTGGCCGGGCGGGGCAGCTGCTCCATTGCACGCGCCAGACTGGCGGCTGCAGAGTCCGGCGGAGCTGTCTCCACCTCCTGCGGCGGAACGGGAGGCGTTCAGATGTTGTCACACCCACAGCAGTGGAAGTGGAGCAGAGAAGTCAGACAAGGTGAAGGGTAGGACAAGAGCGCGTCGTGCTAACGGGCAGCTGCGTACCAAGAGATGTTTTTCTCAGACTCGGGTACAGCCTATGAAGAATGAACAAATCAGGTAAGAAGAGGAAACTGGGAAAAATCATCCGTCGCTGCGACCCACCGACTGCTGATGAGACCCCTCAGATGACTCCACATGGTCGTCTATGTTTAAAGCTCAACTGAATTAGGCATAAGTCATATAGCCTGACTCTGACCTGGCTGGCCCGGTCTGGCGTCCTCGGCTTCAGCTGCGACTCCAGCAGCTTCAGGTGCTGACGGACTGAGTTCAGAGAGTCCACCAGCTCCCGGGTCTCCTGAGTGACCTCCCCTACCCTCGCCGGTGTATCCGCCCCTGCCATCCGTACCACCAGCTTAAAGAAGGCTTCGCACGTGAGCTAATGTATATCAATGGTGGATTTGAGAGTAAAACCTGCTGGTTGTTCAGCCACTGTAATAATAGTTTACAGAGAAATACCACGTACGAGGCAATGTGGACAAAATCGCATGATTTCAAAGTTATAAGCTGCTAGAATGTGTTTGATCTATCCAGAATTGCAGCCAGTAGTACTGCAAAGATATGATTATCTTGTCGACTATGCCATAACATGTATTCGTTACGTCACAGTCAAGTTACAACAACACAACAGCAAAGGTAAAGCTATCCCACAATGCAGCTATTACAGGCAACAACAAGGCACGACAACGGCACAGTCAATTCAACAGCGCCACAATCAAGCAGTCGTGAGCCTGCTCACCGTACAATTGTCGAGTCATTGCCGTGACGTCGTCCAGCCTGTGCCTCTGGTCGTCCTGACCGGGGGTGAGGAAGTCGGCAGTCTGCGCGCGCAGCTCGCGCGCCTGCTCCGGAGAGCGAAGCTGACTCACCTGCCGTCCCACCTCCACCAGCAGCCGGCTGCCCTGCCTCACCCAGTCCTCCGCCTGGAGGGGGCCAGATCGAGGTAAGTGAGAGAGGGTATGTGAAGATAGGGTCGGGTGGTGTTTGTGGGGAAGGATGTACCGTCGCCTCAGAATAATAAAGTCGCTGCTCATAAACAGTAAATTTTTGACACTAGAGGCACAGTGTTCGTTCCTTATATCCGGAGTTTTATAAGAATTTGACAAACAAATAACTGGGTTTCTTAACATAACAAAACGAATGTATCAGGCAGAAAAAAACAGTACGAACCGTAAAATCAAAACATAAGGCTATTAGAATGCAATTCGGGAAGGGGACGGCATAGCAAGAAATAGAAGAAAAAGAGACGTAGATAAGAACCATGGATTTAATCATCAGATCTTTGAAAATTAAAAAACATACCAGTCTGCAGCTTGATACAGAGGTCAGTATGGGACCACATTCCAGAATCCACCCGTTTCGTCCCATTTCATTCAACCCCGTCCCATTGTACCCGAAAAACCTTGCCGTTAGGTTCCATTCCATTCATCCCCTTTCCATTATGCCCTGTAATTTATCCGGTAAATCGTCATTTAAGCCGGCCCCGGCCTATTCCGTCCCGGTAAATAATACGAAGCATCGTCCCGTTCCTGCCAATTCCGTTTTGCCTGCGACCTTTTCTGAAAAGGATTGTCCCGTTCCCTCCTGTCCCAAATGAAGCCTGGAGATGTCCCATTCCACCCCATTCCATTTCATCTCCTGCCCAATCCCGACCTCCAGCTCGCTGTCACTCAGGCCTTTACACGACATCTCGGATGGCTGCCCCTTGAGCCCGCTGACCTGTTCCAGCAGGGTGTAGTGCTCCACGGCGAGGTCGATCAGCCGGCGGGC
Organism: Lepas anatifera; assembly: GCA_034440635.1. NCBI lineage: Eukaryota > Metazoa > Arthropoda > Thecostraca > Lepadidae > Lepas > Lepas anatifera. The sequence continues at coordinate 493,152 of JAOTON010000709.1, read as the reverse complement.
GTCGCCGACCTGGCGCTGCAGTGAGTGCCAGCTGTCCTGCAGCTGCTGCAGCTGGGCAGCTGGCACCGAGTCCGGCGAGCCGGCGCGGTCGGCAGCTGACGTCACAAACGCCTCCAGGCGCCGGCCCGTGTCCTGGAGACCGAGGAGAGTCACGGACTCGGCAGCGGTCGGCCAGGCCACCGGAGGTCGAAAAAGGGGTGACATGTGTGGAGTGTCTGTCTGAAGGATTAGTACAGCGTACATAACAATATAGAAAATGGCTGGCAAGGGAACAAAGGGTCATTATTCATTCAACAGGGAGCTGGCTGGCGCTCACAGTTTCTTCCTCCAAGAGGTATATGAGTAATTCAGCATGCCTTGTGCCGGAAAAATCTTGAGACTATATCGTAGAAGAAGCAATCATTCAAAACGAGAAAGCCTAAGCCTTTAAGCCTTTAAAACTTTGAAAGAGAAAGTATTTACCTTGATGGTCTCCTCGAAGGCCCTGAAGGCGTGGCGGGTCTGCTTGGCCTCGCTGAGGGTGGAGCCGTAGTGGCCGCGCGTGTTGGCCAGCTGACGGCGCAGCTCAGTCAGCTGCTGGCTGATGTTGGCCAGCTCCGACTGGAAGGTGCTGGAGGTGAGCTGTTTCTCCAGCTGCTGCTGCCGCGACGCCTGCCAGTCCGCCCACTGGGTCTGTCGGCACGGCGACCGGATGTTATGTAGCAGGACGGGACAGTGTTAGCACAAACAGGACCAGTGTAGCTGGCCGGACGGAGACAGACAGTTCTACGTAGACAGAAGCATCCCTCACTCCAGATGAAAGGACGTAGGATTGGACCCTTTGGGCATTGTATAGCAAGACAAATTATTTAGTTTTAGCTTTTTGATTGATCGATAATGGAGGCACACTCAGCCGACCCGGGTTCAAGGCCCGGCGGCTTCCTGAACAAGGACAAGCTGGCTCCAGAAAACCCTTCCAACAGGAAAAAGTTGGACGCCATATGAACCTGGCAGTTGGTGCGTCATAAGCAAAAATTATTATAGTGGAGGCAGCCATCACCGTTTCACGATATGCAAAGAAGAAAACGATTTACCAATTATGAACTGTATATATGACATAGTCCAGTGTTACATGGTGACCTCAAGTCTACTACCAATCACACTTGCTCTGGGCAAGGAGATTTACACAAACAACTTCTTGCATGAATAAATCTGTTTTCAGATCGCTCTGCATGCTCAGTGTCTTTGTTCAACCATATAGAGCGTTTTGTGTTAAATGAAGAGGAGCACTGTAAAAATATATAAAACCGAAAAGACGAAAACAAACTGCAGACAAACCACGACGAGACCGGCAAGGCAGCCAGATCAGAGCCACTCTGATAATTTTTATTCACAGAGCTCCATGCATTTCGTCACATGTTTCTAATTGAATGAATCTAAGCATGCGGTTGGAATTTACGCGTGCTGTTTACAGAAAAGTTAATAAGTTGATATGAACACTTTGTTCAAAGACCAAAAAAATATCTATAGAACGTTCTTAGATGGTCTAAATTCAAGGCCATCAAAAACGGTGTTAGCAGCAACAAGGAATATCCCAAAGACGCGCGAAAGAGCAGTCACACAGAGAAAGGTCAGTCTGCATCAACGAAACCCACGCGACCACACGACTGTAATGCGTGGAAAATACAGACTTATATAACGTCAGGAGCCGGTGTAAGCATCACAAGTGGCTGACATGAGCACATATTTCCAAGCACTGAACAACTCAAACAACACAAAAACGGAATATTAGGGCAAGCAGCAGGAGGAAACAAACTTGAAGGCAAAAGGAAACAAACTTGAAGGGCGAAAACCGGGTATCCCGACCGGGTAAGACCGGTAAAAACGGAAAACTGGTAAAAATGGTACCGGTAACGGAAAAGACGGTAAAAACGGGGTATCCGGGTATTTTACTGTCGTTCGACGGTAAAATGCCACGGTCGGCGAAGTGAGTGAAACCTCGGTAGATAATTAAGAGTAGACATTGAGGTGACTCAATGTAGCTAATGCAAGAAAGCAGCGCCCAAAAACAACGGAAACCAAACACCAAGACGCGGGCCTGAGCCAACGCTGCTTTATCAGTGAGCAACTCAGCAAAACAGCCGCGTGCAGGACCACAGCACACTCGGGCGTTAGCCCGTCTCACGAGCTACCTGGTCGTCCTTCGCGATAGGCCTCGTCTCATACCGCTTCCTGGGGAAGTAGTAGACCAGCACGTGTGTGCCGGCGTCGATTCGGCGTTTTCGCTCGGTTGTCGGGGTGGTGGTGGTGGCGGTGTCGGTGTGGCGTCTTCGTTCGTAGGCCGAGGACGTGGTGGTAGCCGGGTCCGTCTCTAGAACATCGGCTGGGCAGCGGCTGTCTGAACTGGTCTTACCCAGAGTGGAGGACTTGGAGTCACTTGTTAGTGCTTTCTTCGACTTTTTTAAGACCCGTTTCTTTTTCGATGCGGGGCTGCGGAGAGCTTTCTCTGCCGGAGCAGATTTTGGTTTGGCTTCTGATGCTGACTCTGCAGGACCTTCTAGTGTTGGTACACTCTTTGCCTCCGCACCTGGTAGTTCCTCTGAGTCTTTTTCTTGCAAGGGCTTCTCTGGTCCTTGTGCATGTGCTTCTTTATCGCCAGAAGGTACTCCTTTATCTTGTGACGGTGCCAGGTCGTCATCGCCACCGACAGAGTTGTCCTCCTTAGCAGGCTAAAAGTGAAGGTAGAGTACATGCAGTGGCGGATCTAAGAATTCAATTCGGGAGGAAGGGGGCTAGGGGCTCGAGCCTCCCTCGTCCTTGCCTCAGAATGGCCTCCGGCTATGCATTAACTATAAGCACTCTGACATTTCGGGGGGCTTGAGTCCCCTAGCCCCCCCCCTTGTATCCGCCACTGAGTACACGGACATGTTCATTCATAGTCACAAGTGCAAAGAAGCTTCGGCTTGTTTCAAATATTTTGAACGGTCAAGTCCACTCTTAGGAAAAGTATAGGCTCTCATGTTATCACTTTATGTACACTTAGGCTATTTCATTTTAATCTACTTTACAACTGTTAATTGATTACTTTACAACCTTAAAACTGTTGAACATAGAAATAATTCACTGAAAACAGTACACATTTCCGCCTAATAATATTCAAATAAGAGTAACATATATTATTTTACATTTTCTAAGCAAGAACTCAGACAGGGCAAATGGAAGTTTTAAGGATCTCCAACTCCAAGCGTAATGACCGTTTATTCCGAAATGTCTGAGCATCAGCATGACTACTAAATCGAAAGAAGACATAACCTGCCCTGAGCAGCAGGTTGATGGGCTCAGCGACACAGCAGCAGAGGCCTTAGTTACCGATTCGTGCTGCAGGGCGTTTCTCAGATGGCGGCAGTCGTGGTCGGCGGCCGACGGTGGCTCCACGCGGCGGATTTTCTCACAAACACTGTCCAGCTCGTCTTCTGCCAGTCTGTGGAGCCATCGGAGGCCAAGGCATAATCAGGAATATAACAAGAAGAAATGTCAACAGCTCCCGTGACATGTGTCGTTGTTATATCAGTAAAACGTGTTTTCTTCCCTTTTTCGTCTTACCTGGAGTAAAATTAAGGCTGCAGGTCCCGAGGACTTGAGGCATCCGGGTTCCTTCGTTTTTGGATCTCCCACGGGGTTTGTGTAGGGTTTGTACCACCGCGAAGCTTACGCTCATTCAGAATCCACCCTCCCTTCTGCCCCTAAGCTGCGAGGAGACCTCCAGCCCTGGTTCATGCCATCAACACTACGTTATACTCCAGTACTGCATGTAAATAAAGGTACAGATATGCCATCGACTGTGAAAACGTTAGGCCGGAGCCCGTCCACCCACGACCCCGCTCCGACCCGGCCGGGCCGTCCGCCAGACCCCGGCCGGAGCCGTCCGACCGGCCGGGCGCCAGACCCCAGCCGGGCCGCCACCCGACCCCGGCAGGAGCCGTCAGATCAGCCGGGCCGCGACCTCAGCTGGAGCCCGTCCTCTCAGACCTCAGCCTGGAGCCGTCCACCCGACCTCGGCATGGAGCCCGTCCTCTCAGATCCTCCAGCCTGGAGCCCGTCCGCCCAGACCCTCCGGCCTGGAGCCGTCCACCCACCTCGGCCTGGAGCCCGTCCACCCACAACCGTCGGCCTGGAGCCCGTCCGCCCACGACCCTTGGGCTGGAGCCCGTCCGACCTCAGCCTGGAGCCGTCCCCCGACCCTCCGGCCTGGGCCGTCTCTCCGACCTCCAGCCTGGAGCCGTCCTCTCCGGCCGGCCTGGAGCCCGTCCTCTCACCCTCCAGCCTGGAGCGCATCCGCCCGACCTCGGCCTGGAGCCCGTCCGCCAGACCCTCGGCCTGGAGCCCGTCCACCCACGAACCTCCGGCCTGGAGCCGTCCTCCCACAACCGTCCGGCCTGGAGCCGTCACAGACCCTCCGGCCTGGAGCCCGTCCGCCCACGACCCTCAGCCTGGGCCCGTCCACCCACCCTCCAGCCTGGAGCCCGTCCACCCACAACCGTCCGGCCTGGAGCCGCCCAACCCTCCGGCCGGGCCCGTCCACCCACGACCCTCGGCCTGGAGCCTGTCCGCCCACGACCGTTTCAGAGGGGGCGATTTTACAGGTGGGGATCAGCGGCAGTCAGTTGCACACAAGTCAAGACAGCTAACAATCTCGCCTACAGGTCTCTGGCTCGTTGGTCACAATAATAATATCCCAATGACTAACTTTTCAGCAAGCAGCGTTATCTCATGAAAAATTTATAACGATTGTCTCACCATAGTTCCTAACATGCTCTCAGAAACTGGCACACGCCATCACCGTCCTAGCCGCCTCTATCTCCGCCCCCTGCTGACCTGAAGAGCTCCTGGAAGGACTGCTGTGTGGCGGCGTGGTCGGAGAGAGCGCGCTGGCATCCCTCCGTGTCGCGGGGCAGGGGCCGTGCCGCGGTGGCATCCCGTCGCCGCTGCGAGACCAACTCTAGCTGTCGGCCCCCACACAGGCCGGTCAGTCATAGTGGTAACGGAGCAGTCACAGGCACAGCCAACACAGTCACAGTCACAACAAGCCAAACAGCTACAACGGCGGATGTAAAGGCGGCACAGAGGAACGGACCCTGCCGGGCTCCAGCTTTATGCCCCATGTGTACAACCACAATTGTTTAACTTTGTGTATACTTATAGTCTAGCAGATATCAGCTATCACTGCCCCTCACAGCCAGGCCTCCTTCACACAGAACAATGCGTTTTTGCAATTTTGTGAAAACCGCTCCCAAAAGCGTTGCCTCATGAACCTTTGCACAGGGCATCTCACAATTATTTATGGTTGATGGAAAATTCTGTAGCCACTACCTTGAGCAACGTTACGCGGAAAGAAATAAATTATCCCGAAACTCACATCGACTATTTTCTTTAGATATGCGATGACTTGTTGAACAGTCGTCTGAAAGTCATCCACACGCGTGGCTAGTCTGTTGGTCTTGCTTTCCATCTCTTCTCTCAGACGAACGGCGTCATCTCCGGCATCCCCTGAGGAGCAGAGAAGTGAATACGTCACTAGCAAGCTCTCAATATTGGTGAGGTTCTCCACAGTGGGGGGTTCTCTTCATGATAGGTTCCTAATCAAGTCGGTTAATGTTTCCCTCATAGCAGCTAACATTTTATTACAAGTAGATGCACCTCAGGTCACGCATTGCCAGGAGATCCATCCCATCAACTGGTGCAAATCGTCTGGGCGTCCGGCACAGAACTGAGCTCTACATTCATGTTTTCGATTCTTTGAGGACACTAACAGACACTGCACCGAGGAGGATCGCCAAGGCTGCGGCTCTGGGGAAGGTTGGACAGCTTGAGGGGAAGGACAGGAACAGCTGACGCACTCACACTAAGCGATTGGATGAGGCCAGTATGATGATTCCGCGACGGGTCCAAGTAGAGGTGTTATCCTTTCACGCAGCTGCGGGTGAACCCTTCAGCGTACAGCTGCTGACCTGAGAGTCAAGTCCTGGTGTCTGACCTGAGCGATCCGTTACAGGATGGTTCAGCCCGACGTACAAGGCAGGAGTAGCACTGACCAGGGTCCGGTTTGGGTGCTGCTGCAGTCATCTCGCGCAGCTGCTGCAGCGCCATCTGCAGCGTGGGCAGTACGTGCTCGGCGCGCTCCTCACACTGCCGAAGTCGCTGCCGCGGCGGCAGAGAGGCCGCCCCCGGCAGCAGGGGGTACAGCTCGGCCTCCAGACTCCGTACCGAGTCCTCCACCTGCACACGCCGGCCAGACGTCAATCAAATGGTGAACAACAGGTAATCATACCTGCATTTGGAACAATGCGATGAAAATATACGTGTTGGCACGTATGTTTTCTCGTTAAACGAGGTTCAACGCCAGACAATCATATCAGACAATGCGATGAAAATATTCATGTTTGGGAACATCCCGAAAAAGCTTAGTCTCTTCTATTACGTTTTACAAAGTATTTTGGCATTGCAGGACACCAGCGTCATCCCCAGCTGACCTCGTGAGTAAACAACCACAACATGCAGTCTCTATGCCACACAAAAAAAATGTTTTCAAGCTCGATTACGTATAACGACGTTCGATGCCTAATAGTACAAATTCAGCGATAGCTTCAACTACGCAAAAAGGCAGACGCAATTGCTACGAAGGCGCAACAAATGACAGCGCTGTCAAACTACAGAGGCCAACATTTCGGCAGAACAGACATTACAGCCAAGCGAAGGCAAAAAGTCGCTAACGTAGCTAGTAAAATCTTACAGGGGATTAATGTTTGCGTTGTGTTATAGTGATGTCGGAAGCCGGCCTACCTTTGCGGCGTCCCGTCGCCACCGCTCTCGCTGTCGGTGCAGACGTTTGATAGTGGCCGTCCGCTGCTGTACGGTTTCGTATCGCTCGGTTAGCGTCACCTGCGAGTTCCGCAGTCTGTCCAGCATGTCCTGGACGCACTGCCGCGCCGGCACCAGCCGCAGCCGCCCATCCCGACTCTGCCGGGACCGGCTCCGTCAGAGAGAGAGAGAGAGAGAGAGAGAGAGAGAGAGAGAGAGAGAGAGAGAGAGAGAGAGAGAGAGAGAGAGAGAGAGAGAGAGAGAGTTGAAACTGTGATGGAGGAATCATTGGGGCCTACGTGTCTAACAGTGAAACAATTAAACTGCAAGGTCATTTACGGAATGTACGGGACATTGACGTAACGCATCGGGAGCGGGAGCGAAACAGGTCCACTGTAATACGAGCCACCATCATTCTACGGAACTGAGTTTCAAGAAACCAGGCTTAGAGCAGGACATTTTCACCGTGCACTAGGAACACTTCTAAACACATTGTTCGCGTCGACGGAGAGTTGGAGAGCCGCGATGCCGCGCCTCTTCCCCGGACCTGGGTTCACTTTTTTACCTGTTGGGACCTGTCCAGGAAGGTTTCCACGCCCCTCCCCGGACCTGGGCCCATTCTCTCACCTGCAGTGACCTGTACATGAAAGTATTCACGCCTCCCCCAGACCTGGGCCCATTCTCTCACCTGCAGTGACCTGTCCAGGAAGGTTTTCACGCCTCTCCCGAACCTGGGCCCATTCTCTCACCTGCAGGGACCTGTCCAGGAAGGATTCCGCGCCCCTCCCCGGACCTGGGCCCACTCTCTCACCTGCAGGGACCTGTCCAGGAAGGATTCCGCGCCCCTCCCCCGGACCTGGGCCCACTCTCTCACCTGCAGAGACCTGTCCAGGAAGGATTCCGCCACCGCCGCCAGCTGGTGGTACTGCTGGCGCAGGATCAGCCAGGCGTCCTCCAGGCGGCGCTGCTGGTCGTCAGAGAGGGCGCCACCGTTGGGCAGGTCGGCGCTCAGCTGCTGCAGGCCGGACGTAAGCCGCGCGTCCTGCTGGTGGCACCGCTGGTACGGCCGCCCCACCTCCAGGCGCCAGTCTAACGAACGGCAGAGAGGCAACGGCGGATTAAGAGTGATGAGGTGGTCACCAATAGAACCGGGCTCCGATTCTCATGCAGGGCATTCGTTGACCAGCTCGCGAAACAAATGTGGAAGCCGATGCGCTGGGGATCCGCGCTGAGTTTAAGGAGCGCTTAAGATCACAAATGCAGCTCAGTGGGACATAAAAAGATCTCTAAAAAAGTATAGGAAATATGCATAATGTGTCCTAGCCACACATTCATTGTGCCAGCTAATTTGAAGCAGGCATCTAAGGTTCGAAGGCCCACGGTCCTGCCGTACCGATCAGCTGCTGGAGGCTGCTCCAGTTGGACCGGAGGAGGTCCGCTTGTTTCTCCAGTTCTGTCACCAGCTCGGCGTCCATTTGGCCGGCGACCTCAGGAAAGCGGGCTCGCAGCTCGTCCACCTCAGTCTCACGGGTCTGAGGTCGTCAGAATAACACACTGCGTCAAAACCAAGAACCCACCAACACTGTGGATTTCATCAAACAATGGCAGACAAAGTTACTAAAAATGAGACATCAATTTGCTTCGCTCTTACAACTTAATTGTGTTGATGTCCAAGTTGAATCCTGGAGCTGGATACATTATTTTAGACTCCAATGCATTATGAACATTCAATACCGATTCGTAAGTGTATTTGAAGGCAATGATGCAGCCCCTGAGTCTCACCAGGAGTTCCTCCTTGAACCGCTCGTGCTCAGAGACAAAGTGGGAGGCCGAATCCAAGGTCACGCCTAGGTCGGAGTTGTTGCGCAGGAAGGAGTCGCCGACATCCTCCAACCAAGTGACAATCTGACCAGTCGGCAACATGCACTCATCATCGTGGAAACCCTGAGCTCCTGGCGACGATCTGACCAGTCGGCAACATTTACTCATCATCAAGGAAACCCTGAGCCCCTGGCGACGATCTGACCAGTCGGCAACATGTACTCATCATCAAAGAAACTCTGAACCCCAGGCGCGAGCTAAGTATCGCTGCTATGGCAACCAGGCAAGAACTTCACAATTAGCACGTCCTTCACATGAGGAATACCGTTAACGTTCATCACACAATATGTCGAATTAGCTTGATTCAATCTGCAGACGTAGCTAAACCAAACACTAGCAATGTGAACGAGGTCACATTCCTTCCTTCGCAGTCTAAATACTTGATATCCGCACAGTCAACTTACTTTTATGTTTCTTGGCAAAGTCGAACGCTTTATGCTTGTTGGCTCGACAGGTGGTTTTGACTGGATTTCCCGGCACAGAACGGCCGATAAATCGCCGTTAACGATGCAGCCGAGTGGTCCACCTCAACGCACGAGACTCTGGGTAAACAAAAGATTGGCGCCGGATCTATGTCCTGACTTACCTGAGTGTAGCGGGTGGTGAGTTCTGCGCATGCGCGGTTCTGCTCCCGCTGCCGCTCCTTGGAAGCACGGCAGCGCGCCGAGACAGCCTCCAAGGCGGCACGCAGCTGTTCCATCGCCCGGGCGACGCCCTGCCGCACATGCGCGTGTGGACACATGTTAACTTCACTCATTAGTTGGAGCAGCCGTGCGGCATGTCGATGTATCTCACGATATCAGTTGGAGAGTTAAATAGCAATTTCAGCACGAGGACTTTGCTTTCAATGCTAAATATGGCTACAATATCAGACTTTTCTCGTCACTAGTTCTATCCTCCTGAACGTTACATTTTTGGTTTCACGTTGAAAATCAAAGCATTCGCTGCTCAACAAGCAAAACGCGCCAGGAATGAATTGCCGCAGATTTCATCTCTACCCGAGAAGGCCAGCCACGGCGAGGTCCCAGACCCGCTTATGTAACCACCAGTAGGTCATCTATCATCTACCTCAGTTCCAGAAGCTCTTCACCCACGTCAGTTCCAGTAGGTCTTCCATCACCAACCTCAATTCCAGTAGGTCTTCTATCATCCAACTCAGTTCCATTAGGTCTTCTATCAGCCACCTCGGTTCCAGCAGGTCTTCTATCACCCACCTCAGTTTCAGCAGGTCTTCTATCACCCACCTCAGTTCCCGTAGGGCTGCTATCACCCACCTCAGTTCCAGTAGGTCTTCTATCACCCACTTCGGTTCCAGTAAGTCTTCTAACACCCATCTCAGTTCCAGTAAGTCTCCTATCACACACCTCATTTCCAGCAAGTCTTCTATCACCCACCTCAGTTCCAGAAGGTCTTTAGCACCCACCTCGGTTCCCTCCCCTCCAGCGTCGTCCAGTATAGCCTGCCCACGGCCGAGAGCCGGCGCCACCGTCCTCTCCAGCTCCTCTGAAACCTGCGCCAGTACGGCCGCCTCCTGCGACGGTGGCGCCGTCTGCAGCCGACCCTCCAGCCCCAGCATCCGGTCCGCCGCCTGTCGCCGACACAGCTGGGTAAACAGTGACGTCACAGCTGAGAGCTGCCCGGCCTACTAGGTCTGGTTACACGGGAGGAGATACAAGCGAACATGGATCGGATCCGAAAAGGAAACGATTCTTAAACTGATAATCACTATCGGGGTGTAAGGGCACACAGACAACCAAGGTCATCTTTGCCATCGGTATGCTGATGGAACCACTATTTACAGCTGAGCCGACACCGCCTGACCTGCTGAGCCAGCGAGAAGAACTGGGCGGCGGCGTCCAGCAGCGCCCTGCGGCGTTCGGCCGCCGCAGTCAGCTGAGTGCACTGCTCCAGCACGCTGTAGGCCCGGGTGCGAGGCTCGTCGCGCGCGTACGTCCCACTGCCAACCAGCTGCTCGGCAGAGCGAAGCAGCTGCAGACCGCGGTCCTGCAGAGCCTGCCACAGAGCCCAGCCGAGGTCAGCTCACGGATCCACCGTCATAACGCAGTCGGTCAAACAACATGTCCACGGTTTTCATGGTCGTATGGCAGAGGAAGTAAAACGCAAACTAGATAACGATATGCAGGCCTTTACACAGGATAAAACGTGTCTTCGCTATGGGAGGCAGCAGCCTCAACCAGCAGAGAGCTGAAATTGGACGTCAGTAAAGTCTGAGCGCCATCAACGTCTGACCTTGTCGGCAGTCCGCGCTGTGGCGAGTTCAGATTAGTCTTCACTTGGTGCCATGTGTCCAGTCGGCAAGCAAGAGCGCAGATAATACGAGTGGAAACTAGTAATCTTCAAGATTGACAAGCATCGAGCACGCAAAATAGTTTGCGGGGAACGGTGCTTAAGCATGGGGCGCCTTCGAGAGAATAAAGTATTTATCGGCAAAACATTTTAGCGCAAATTATATTTTCATTATTTTGCATATCTTCACGTTTTCCTATCACTTTGCTCTGCTGCTTTCACCATTATGGCGGGCGATCTCATGTGGATACTTGCAGTCTCAACAAGAGAGCTGCATCCACACTCAGTCCTGATTTACCCAAGCCGAGCGTGCATTCCGTCACAACTAGGCCCGATTTAGACGATCGAGTCCAGAATTAGACACCGGCAGCTGCCTTGTCTGTCCGGGCCGACTAGGCGCGCTGACTAATCCAACATTTCAGAGTCTGCCAGACTCCCCTCGCCTCATCGCTGGCCCCTGACGCTCTCCGTGTCTAGCCTGTTCTCATACCGTGTCAACATGTCTGGTTGGCGATGTCTCCTCTTCCCCTCAGCTAAATTCATGAGTACAAATGTAATCAGCCAAGACACGCAAAAAGGCCATAATCTGCGACAGGTGACTAATTCCCAAACCCGCCAGCTCTGGTGGCTTACCTTGGCGTCGGTCTCGACCTTGGCGTGTTCGAAGAGCAGGATTTCAGCGGCGCTGGCCGAGTCGCCCAGTTCGACGGGGCGCGCCTCCCCGAGCGTTGTTGGACTTCCATCTGCAGAGCGTCTGTCGCACACGCGTGCAGAGTCGCCGTCAACATCATCGCCGTCGACAACGTCATAGTCGTTGTCGTCGTCGTTGTATCCACATTATCATCATCATCATCATCATCATCATCAATCATCATCATCATCATCAGCACCTCATCATCATTATCATTAGGGGTTTCGGGGGCTCATATCTAGGATCAATTTGACACTCATGGCACTAAAATAGCCGATTCCGTGAAGTTACACGTAACATTTACTGAACATTTGTAACATGATAAGAACATGAGCTGCAGACGTCATCCGTGACGGGTGAAATGTCCATGTTAAAACTATAAGAAGATAATCACAAGTACGTATAAAGGAATCGTATGCCTCAACCTTAAAATCAAAGCTTAAAATGTTTCTGCCATGATACTTGACAGGTGACATTAGCCTTCGCGTCCAGAGACCACAACTGTTTATCCCGAATTCATCCAGAATAGGTCAATCCGTAGATATAATTATCACCGTTGTTTTATTTCATAAATAGTTGATCTTATTTTTTAAGAAATACAGAAAATTTTGCATTGACATGTTTATGCCCAGTTCACACGAAGCTACCCCAAAAACCTAGGACAGTGTCGGGAGTGATCGCTGTGGAGTTATGATGTCATCAAACACTGTCCTTGTTTATATCCATAGTCGGCTAAAACAGATTCTAAGTAGTCAGCAGCAGCAGCAAGCATCGCTGACGTAAACAATGTGTGCGAAGCGGCTGGACAACTACAGCTCCACAAACGAAACCAGACATTCCCGAACCAGTCTCACAGCGCAGGGCACAAACAAACGCATGGCAATAAACGGAGACGTGCAAAATATAAGCCGTGACTACGTTAGTAAAAAGTACCTAATTTCGGTATCACGGAGGTAACGTAATGAAGATCGCAAACGAGTGAAAACCAGCTGCAAGCACAAAATCTGCGTTGTGACTGACATAAACGTCGGAAAAGTGAGGGCTAGGAAAGGGTTTAATCCCCAAGTTTCGTCCCAAGAAATTCCCAATTTCAGCCAAATTGAGAAGAATTCGGGTAATTGTATGGCCAACCATTGTAGAGGACAACCATAAGCTCAAAAGCAATGATTTCTTGTTTTTTTCAGCAAAAACTTTCTTGTCAGCAGCAGGTTGAGGATTCACTGGCCTCCTCACTTTGTTGCCGGTGAACATGCTCTTGTGAGTTGGCATGAGATGGCCGAATATATGAACCAGCACAACTTAGTTCAGATTCTCTTATTTTAATGCAAACCACGTGGACAGCACTCAACCACAAACAACACACCCTGCAATGGTGTATTGTTGGAAGTCCAAATTAGTATAGTTAAATGTTTCACTTTATCACTAGTCAACTGATTCCCAGCAAAACTAATAAAATTCACTTATGTATTCTGTCGTTAGGAATAAATGCAGGCTTAGAGTGGAAAAGGTCCCACTGAGCGCTGGAGCATCAGGACCTCACGCGTGACTTCACCTGGCCTGTGTCCAGTCCTCTCTCACCTAGGTCAGCGTAGAGAAGAGCCAGTGCCAGGCACTGGTCCAGAATGAGGCGGCGGTTGGTGAAGAGTACATCCACGCAGCGTCTCCGGTCGTGCAGCTCCTCCATCCACATCTCCACCTGCTCACATGCTGCCGGGCGGGAGGAGGAGCAGATGTTGGAACCAGCTGACGCCGCCAGAGGATGGGAACAAGCTCATGGCTGCATGTGGTGGGTACAATGCACGCAGAACGGTCATAAGGAACACACTGGTGACCATCAGTCATAATGAAGCGTGCGTTGATCTGGTGAAGATGTTGAAGAAAGAAGAGGATCATGAATAACTCAAAATAGTTTTTTTGTTGCACAGAAGAATAAAGGAAGAATAGATGATACTACAGAAACTGAAGTTAAAACCAGTTTAATGATATGCCGTTCTTGTCAGGTATGGACGACTGCACGCAATACTGGTTGAATTTCGTTCAGTGAGCTGGGAAGTTCCCTAAACGGCAATCCCACGTTGCTTGTTTCTGCTTCAGTTCCATCTATGATCATATCCTCTACGATCTCATCCTCTCTGACTGACACTCACAGCTCTGCAATGATGACCGCATGTGGTTAGGTCGTGAGTCGAAGGCACCCTTGGCGGACATCTGCCGAAGCTTCTCCAGCAGCAGCGCGCCCTCCTGCAGCGTCAGGAGCGAGGCTTCCAGCACGCCCTTCCGCACCTGCAGAGTCAGCACCTGGCTCAGACTCGCTCTGCTGTCTCGCAAGGAGTCTTCCCTCAGGGGGGATATAAAGGTTGACGGATAACGTTTAGAATTGGTCCAGAAGCTAGTGGCTGAGATGATCAGGGTCGTTCTGGTGCTGAAAAGGGAGAGAGAGGGAGGCAGAGGGGCTTCGTTCTGTCCCAACATCATTTATAAACAATTTGAGGGGTTCGCCCAGGGATAATATAAGCGAAGTATTTCGAGATTAAAACGTTTACTGCTCATTTCTCATTTTGGTCCGTTTCACTCAACTCAGCCATATGTTTGAGATCAGCAATCATTCTGGGATATTTAGACGTGGCATCCACAGTTTTCAATTTACAAGCTTAACACTGCTTAAGCCAAGATGGTGTAGTCATGACCATCAGGTGCCAAAACAACCTCCAATATCAACAACATCAGAAGTAAAATCACTGGCCGATTTACGACCTAGACCACTGAAGGCAGGGGCGTGTAAATAAATTTTCTAAGGGGGCCTTGACATCGAGGAGGCAGGTGAGGTTGCAGGCGTCTCGCTATGGCTTGATCTTGTGGAAAGGTGGGATGTTAGACTCTGTACCAGACGGTGCAATAATGTCCGACAGGGGCCACCGGTGCCAAATAGGAGCATGGCCAAGTACCTTCCCCCTCCCCGCTAAAAACATTACCTACCGACAGCAGGATTGAGAAACTCCCTTATCCAGGCCCCTGCTGACTCAGAGATGCAAATCTGCCATCAAGTGCGCAGTTCATGACTCAGAACCAACAGCATCGCCGCAGATTCTTTACTAAGGGAGGGGGCAAACTTAGACCCAGCCCCAGAGAAGAGATGCAAGGCGAAGTCAAACTTGGTGGCTGTCCGGAACATGACTGTAGGAACAGTTCGTCCACAAATAATTTAGTAACAGGCGTGAGGCCACTTTCATAAGTGGCAGGAGAGGTTAAAATAATCGGCCGGGTGCAGGAACTGTTGAAAGCGTGTGCTCCTGGTTCACCGGTGGATATGACGCGTCCGCGTGTGCCCCACTTTCGCCGCCCATGCTCGGCACCCATGCAATAGGTGTTCGGCGTCACTCACGTCCATCAGACGCTCGATGGCTTGGCGCGCCTCGTTGGCGCCATGCGGCACGCGCACGTCTCCGAACTCGCGCTCCGCCAGCTGCATGACGTCACGGAACGACTGAGACCGCCTGCCGGCCGCACACGCAACCAAACACCGGTATCAACACGTGACATTTCGCTGAGAGTGTTTAATTGTACTCTTCCTAGGCCACTCCATGCTTTCTTAGCGAGATTTTTATGCATCTTTGAGTCATTGACAATGTTTTACTCTAGATGAAACAATTACTTATTAATTTTCCAGATGGCTAGTTTGGTGCAATATAGTGCAATTTGAAGATGCTAGTCAGGCTCCTTGACATTGGAACCAGAACCCCTTTTCAAATACCTACTCAATAATCGCTTACTTGGTTGACATTGGACCTGTCACCTTACGACAGGTCCTGCCAGCTGACAGCTCACCGGTATCAGCTGAAGGTTGACATGTGGCAGCTAACCCCGTGGTGGATCTCCACGATTGTTTGGGGGCAGGGCAACGGAGCCAAAAACCGTTAAAAATATATGTTTGTAAAGGAAGTCAGCAAAAATATCAAGGGGCTGACCCTGAATGAATTTTCACCTCCCCCTCCCCACCTGGACCCACCAATGAGCTAACCCCCATAGGCTGATCCAGGGGGCAAGGGGGGCACGTGCCCCTGATCGACCCTCGGCACCCCTGAAATGGTCACGGCGCCCCCTGAAATGTCGCTTCCCACCTCCCCCAGGATGCGAAAATCGGCGCCCACCGATAGGATTTGGCGCCCACCTGATAGCTTTGCCGGTCAAAAGTGGCAAACCCCTGGTCCGGATGGCGCCCCCATCGGGAAGGTGCCCCCATCGGCAATCCTGGACCCGCCTATGCCCCCTCCTGCGTCATCTGGGGCTGACCTGGACCTGTGTCAGCTGGCAGCTGACCTGCACCAGCTGAGAGCTGACCTGTGTCAGCTGGCAGCTGACCTGCACCAGCTGAGAGCTGACCTGTGGAAGCTGGCAGCTGACCTGCACCAGCTGAGAGCTGACCTGTGGAAGCTAACGCAGTGGGCCAGCATGCGGCGTCGCAGCTCCAGCTTCCGGTTGAGGTCCTGCCAGGCGGCAGCCAGGCTGGTGGCCATGGCGGCGTAGGTGGCCGCCTTCTCGCCCTGACCGGAGATCAGGGAGTCGGCCCTGCTCAGCAGGTCCTCGGCCGGCGACTGCTTACTCTGCCGGGACAGCAGTCAACGCAGATCATCAATAGGGAGGACGGGAGGGTATGGAGAGCCACGTGAACAGCACACGAATGGTAGAATATTGCAGGCACGGGAAATACTGCGTCTACAAAAGAAGAGAATAGCCAGCAGTAAGGTATGTTCAATTGTTCCTTTATGATGTTGTTTTCGGTGAATTTGGATAGGTCACAATACTGGGGTGAAATCTGCCGCATGCAGTATATTTTATTGGGCCTCAACCATAAGATAACTACGCCTTATCCGTTACCGGGCCATGAGCTATTCCCACGAAAAGCCATCAGTACCAATGAGGAGCTCACACGAACGCAGATACCGACAGCTATCAGTACCAATGAGGAGCTCACACGAACGCAGATACTGCCTGCCATCAATACTAATGGGGAGCTCACACGCTGGTTCGCACTCGGCACCTAACATTCCCAGGACCATGGCGACTGAATCAGCACGCGAGCCAGCACGTGGTCGCTGCGAGTGTGAACACACTGCGATAGATTACGGTGCACTTTCTTTGCACGTCGGATGTTCCAGATTTCATTCATTAGAGACGTGCACCAGACCTTGGGATCCAGCGACGGTGACGAGCCAGCAGGGACCACACTGGGTAATGAGAGGCCAGCCAGGGCCACACTGTTTAGTGAGTGACTGGCCAGTAGAGGCCACACTGGCTAATGAGTGACTGCCCAGTAGGGGCCACACTGGCTAATGAGTGACTGCCCAGTAGGGGCCACACTGGCTAATGAGTGACGCCCAGTAGGGCACACTGGCTAATGAGTGACTG
Organism: Lepas anatifera; assembly: GCA_034440635.1. NCBI lineage: Eukaryota > Metazoa > Arthropoda > Thecostraca > Lepadidae > Lepas > Lepas anatifera. The sequence goes on along the minus strand of JAOTON010000709.1, from coordinate 476,030 downwards.
CCCAGTAGGGGCCACACTAGCTAATGAGAGGCCAGCTGGGGCCACACTGTTTAGTGAGTGACTGCCCAGTAGCGGCCACACTGGCTAATGAGTGACTGCCCAGTAGGGGCCACACTGGCTAATGAGTGACGCATCCGAGCGAGGCGGCGCCGCCAAACGGCGGGTCAGGAGATCGCTCCACCCGCACCACAAACCTGACCTGGCCACCGCCGAAAAAGTGGTCCCAGCCCGCCAATACAGCGACCACTTGACTTTATCAAGAGCTTATGAACGTCAGCTGAGGAGGCAGTGGTGGGAGGAAATGAGAACGGGCCTATGATTGCGAAAGCACAGCGCAGTCGTGTCAGCCTTAGCCTACCAGCTCACATAGGCGTTGGAGTGAAGCACGAGAGGTGACAACAGACACAGTCGGACAAGAGACATTTGAATTTAATTCAAAGATGAAATTCTCTTTTCTCGAGAATCTAATGCTTTTTTATTGAATGGACGTGTACGTGCGCACGTGAGGCATGGCTTTAGTGCTGGTTGTTGCAATCCACATGGCTGGCGCAAGTAAGCACACCAAATTTCCGCCCAATCGAGCCAGTAGTTTCTGAGATATCGGAGAGGGGTGCGTACGTGCGCACGTGTCGTAGCACCTGGAATATAACCAATGCTAGCATGTTCTGAGATCAGCTGAATATATGTTGTGAATTGCATTACGATTGGATTCATAGTTTTTGAAGTATAGCGTGGGTTTTAAACCTGCTCACCTCTTTTCCGTGTACCTGTGCGCAAGCGTTTTGAATTAGGATGAAATCGACCTTCACTTCGTAACTCACAGCACTGTGGCTCCCTGCACACCAAGTTTGGTCCTTTTCAGATAAGCAGAATCCGAGTTATCACGTAATAACTGACCGAAATTTGATGCTTTGACATGCCCCTGCCTTTGCACGTGCCACGAGCTTCGCCAGTACCCCACCCATCCCTGTTGTGTTCAGTCAGTAATTGAATGGATCGGGCTATAACATGGTGAAAACCCCGTCAAGGTACGTTGCACCCTTTCGGAGATAGAAGTGACGGCCGCGCCGGGTCGGGTCGAGCCGTGTCGCTCATATGTAAATGTTTATCCAGATGTAGAGAGAGACCTCGCGGGAGCCGTGCGGCCGTTCGGTAATGAACTTCGGGCCAGTGACAGCAGCGACAAGGGCTGCAACGAATTGATTGATGGCCATTGAGGGCGTCTCACATTGCACACAAGCTTAGATAGACACATGAGGACTTGTTAATCCCGTTGGCTCCATTTTCAGAATTTCGAGCTGTAAACACTCTCCTTGTCGCGCGCTAAGTCTAGGCTCAGGTCTAGTGCTATTGATACTGTCGCGTTGCAGTCTCGTCAGCCGAATGTCTTTATATTTGTGTTTTTTGCCTGACTTTAAGACACATACCTTTGCCAAACATTTTTGGTCTCTTTGCGCCTTAAGGTGCTTCCTCTTTCCTTTACTCATTTAAAGTCATCCTTAGGCCAGCCAAGTCCCAAAAAGTGCATTTATACCACTATCCGATAAGTCATGTGGCCTACGATCAGAATTTCCGGCGAGTAACCTCTCTTTTCCTTCAATCGTTCAAGTTCTGATGTTGGTTTTCTACTGGAAAGATACTCTGCCGAATTATCTCAAAAATCAACCGTTGGCATAACAATTTGAATTTGCATCAGCTTTTCCGAGTACCCAGTAACAATTATTCGCAGTCTTCATATCGGAGGAATGTTTCATGTTGAGTCAAATCTCTCAGCGGTTGAAGGCACACCATACGTACGATTTCTAGGAAAACAACGTTATAAATCGCTGGCAGGAAACTGTGTTCACCGTTAATCGCGTGAATAAACATCACTGGTATGACCACAAGCCTGCCTAGTGCCTCTGCCAGCTGATTTGTGCCATTGCCCGGGGCTGTTTTCGTCTCGAGTTACATCAATGAGCTCCTGCGGGTGTCTTACCACACGGCTCAGCACCGTAGCTGGTGACTGCATCATCATGAACAAACCTTAGCGCGGCTGAGGCGACCCATTATTGGACAGGATCTTAAAACAATGCTATAGTCATTTTACACGGATCACGGTATCGATGTCGCGACATTTTCTCTACCAGATTTGTTGGGGCTGGAAACGTTTAGACGCGGGTAACATGACGCGTGTGTAAAATAAAACCCGCGTTACCCGAGTTACCCGAGTTACCCGCGTGTGGAAATCTCCACCCTGGATTTCAATCCTGCGTTAGCTGACAGAAAACCACTTCCTGGTGGAACTTCCCTTGAACTCGGCGTGGTGTACCGCCATCTTCGTACTGTTGACTTGAATATTTAGAAAGCTGAGGCATTTCTTAAAGTACCTGCTGGAGATCATCCCAGGAAGCTGAGTTTTCGAGAACAGGCCAACAGAGCAGGGACCTTACAAAACGGCACCAAATTACAACTTGTTTTTGTTTTTTATTGAAAAGGCTGGGTTGGGAACACTAAACACAGTAGCATTCGGCCTGAGAGACTGCAATGCGGCATTTTGATAACACATGTTGGACTAAGGAATATGATTCAAAAGTCCCTTCGTGTTTGTTTGCCTAAATTTGGGCAAAGCGGCACGCCCTAGCGAATATTCCCCGCGTGTTTTATTTTCCTTTCATCCTGTATCCCCGAATGAGAAATCAAGTGTTTATGCTTCCCGTGGGCGAGGCTCACCATGAGGTGTTGTCCATCTATGGGAAACGGTACATGCCTTTCCCAGAAGTTTCCTCTAAGCACCTTACTCCTGGTGCATGCTTTCGCCGCAGCTCCAGACATTTCAATTCTGGCGCATGCTTTCCCAGGGGTTTTCTTCTGGAGATCTCCACGTGGCTGATCTAACCGCATACTTCCCTCGGCGCTGCACGGCTCCAGCCGTGTATAACGCCGCATAGGCGGATCCAGGATGGCAGATCGGTGGAGCACATGGTTGGGGGCGCGATACGGACCAGGGGGCGCCATTTTTGGACGGCAAAACCCACCAGGTGGGCGCCAAATCCTATCGTGTGGCGCCAATACTCGCATCCTGGGATGGGGGGGCGAGAAGCAGCCCTCAGGGGGTGTCGTGACTAGTTCACGGGTCACTGAGGGTCGATCAGAAGGGGGGCAAGTACCCGCTTATCCCTCCCTCTGGATCCGCCTATGTGACGCCAGTGTATTTTCGTCCCGTCACGAACACAGTCGACTATGTTTTCGCTGCCAGAGGGCAACACTTACGGCTGCAGCCAACCATGGATCACCGCCACAGCCAATCTGAGGTTGCCAGCAGCTGCAGACTGCACGGGGTCACACCGTGATGATCTCAGCTTTCGCTAATCCCTTTACTTAACAGGAGCTCCACAAAATCATCATTGCTCCCATGAACTTCTTATCCTAATCACACATAAAATTTCGTGGGCCAACTCGGGAGAGCTAAACGAGCACGTACGGTAGGAACTGGGGTGTTGCGAAGTAGGATGAGTGGGTTTCTCCTGCCAAGATAGCCAATCACTGGCGGCGGCCTCCGTCGGTAACTGGCGCTGGCTAGAAAATGAGTGCACCTATCTGTACAGAAGGGTGGCGTCGACGCTCCCAATGCGCAAATCATCAGAGCCAGGCGGTGGCTATTTAGGTCCGCTAATCCGCTATTCGTTATGCGGACTCTGTAAGCAATAGCAGAGTAGGGGTAGCGGTTGCGATGAGTAAAAATAAACGGAGTAGTGAGTAGCGGACTAAAAATTGACGGCTAGCGAGAACGTGTTGAGGGGACCGCCACTTGAAACGGAGAACGGAGATGGAGACAGAGCAATGTTTTTCTCCATCACAAAACAAAAGACAATGGGATGAAGGTTCTGCTGGGGGCCTTTTTCGTGCATGTCTCCAAATAAAACAGCTTATTTTATGGGATATACAGATGGGCAGTAGTTTTCCTTGAAATTTGTTTCAAAAGATCAATGAAAATCAATGTTTTGGGTAACACCTTAGTAGCACATTATAATGAAAAGCATGGCGAAGTAGTGGAGTGGCAGATACCGGTTTACGATTTCGAAAAAGAGCACTAGTAGCGATGGCGGTTTCAGCTAGCCAAGGTAGTGGAAGAAGCGGTAGCGGTTTCAAAACATGGTAGCGCCGCTCATCTCTGGAAATTGTCCCTAACCACAGGAACATATTCTCGCATCGGTCTACGTCCCATTCGAGCCAGATTGTAGATCCGATTTAAGAAGAAAGTTCACTTTTCCACTGTTCTGTGCGGTTATTCATGCATTTATCCCGTTAGTTAGTTGAGGGTCTTTTTATAAGGCGTTCCGTGCAAAGCACCTTTGCCCGCCTAGTTTCCGTTTGATTCAGAGAGGAGCGTATGCGGGAGCTGTCTTCTCCGAAAGGAACAGCGCTACAGAGTACAGAGGCCCTGATACCCAGAGAGGCTTCCAAGTTCCTCCACAGGCGGCTGTTCACTCCGCCCCCGCAATTGGCTACGCCCTTGTTTGTTTACCTCTTCGGCTTCCATCAACATTGAACTTCTGCAGAAAAGGGAACACAGCATTCCGGTTTTTTCTCATATGACTCACTGTAAAAACAGTACATTCTTCTTGAGAGTGTCAGTTGGTCCACTTGCAGCTTGACCGTCCCACCCACTCTGTTCAGCAGTGACCTTTGCTCTGACGGACGGCATGCGATCAGCTGACTGTTTCGGTTGGCGTGCGTCACCGCCCTCCCACTGCCCACTCGGCGGCCAGAGGAACCTCAACACCACAGGCCTGCAACAGCCCCGCCGGACCTGGGCGTGAGTCCAGACAGGATGTGACCAGTCGATACAGCTTTGTTCCACAACAGGTGCGTGATTTATAGAAGACAAGTAGATTAGATAAACCCACCGAATATGAACGGGCTGGGCGATCTTCTGGGTTTATGAGCATGTTTATTCCAGCCTGCACAAACCTGAGTTTTCCTCCAACCGCATCATGAAAGCTGTGGGCGTGTGCGATGGGTCCCGGCGACAAGGTTCATGTGTGCGACCAAACCCAGTCAGCAGTACACCGACCGCAAACATGCAGTGGTATCTTCGCTTTCCCCGGCAGGGATTTCCGCATGCAGCGGAGCTTCACCGCTGCCTCCCAGGCTGTCTGCCCACACCTTTCCAGCCGGCCGTGCTGTTCCTGAGTAGGGTGTGCCGTGCAGCGGTCAGCCTGCATTCTCCGGCAGTGAGCGGCGCCACCTCGCGGCAGTCGGCGGGTCCGTCAGCTCCCCTCTCCTCCCCCGGCCGCGTCGGCAGGAGCTGCGGTGGATACGGCACGCCCGCACCCGCCCCCAGACATCCTGACTGCAGCGCTGCGGGGGCGGCGCGGCAATGTCACGGTCCTGGTACCAGGCAGCGTGGGGAGCTTGGACAATGCTGGGTCCTGGTACCAGGAAGTGTGGGGAAGCTTGGACAATGCCGCGTCCTGGTACCAGAAAGTGTGGGGGAAGCTTGGACAAAGCCTCGTCCTAGTACCATGAAGCGTGGGAAAGGGTAGATACCCGGCCTCCGAGTGCCTGAAACCTCCAAGATGAGGTACAAAAAAATCGGCTGAGAAAGATGTCCCTCTGAAACAACATAAATATATTTCCATAAGAATGAAGCACAAAAACGTGCCCCACCATTCTTTCGTTACGGGTACCTAGAACGGCAAAGTATGAAGGGGTCTACCGCCATCTGGCGATGCCCCTCCCCTCCCTCAGACAGCTGACTGCGGAGCCTCTGCAACAGCTGACCAAGCAGCAAGCACGAAAACGACCACCGCGCCGCAGCCGCCGCCGCCCTACCATGCAAAGGCCGACCAATAAAGCCGCAGACACCGGAATGTGATAAAATCCGGACTGGCTCCGGCTGCTCGCAAAACTCGGTAAATGAGGCCATAGAGATTTGCATCACACGTGTAAGTACGGTAAATGTTATATGACTGCATCATAAAATTCGTCGATTACATACAGACAGGAAGGTAAGCGAGAATGAAGACTTAACGAAGAGGAGTAATGGCATAATAAAATTACAAGGATATAGAACGAAAACCGCTTTCGCCACAATGCAAGATGCCTTAAAAACGTGTCCCACGTGACTCCGACCTGTAGTTAGGCCTGTGACCTACTTTCACCGGGGCTGTCATTAGTGTAGTTAATCGGGAGTGGTTTTGTAGCCCAGCACGTGACGTCTGCGTTCACTGCGGGCCACTCTGCGGCAGAGTTGGCACCTCTCCCCGACCTGACCGGTGTGCATGCTGGGCGAGTAGTTCTTACCGATGACTTAAAACGCAGGATAACATGCACACGGTACAGCCGGCCTCAGCTATGTAACAGCGGAACATTCCCAGCATACTTTTCCATTTCAGCACGAAGTAGGTATGCGCTAGTTTTGTTTATGTCGTTGTGCGCGTTGTTTGTGTGATCTTATCTTACCTTTACAGTATACTTTTATCCTTAGATTTTATCGTTAGTTTTACCTACTCTGTTTTATCATATGACGTGGAAACGTGAAAAACCACCTACTTGTTTTATCAACGTGTGTGGACGCTTCCGAATGCGTTCTGATTCTGATTATAAATCCCGTGATGAAACGCATTTATGGCAGACCGTGGCTTACCGCCAGTTTCTCCAGGACGGCGTCGTGTTGCTCCTGTAGGAGCAGGGCCTCCTCCAGGCCGGTGGCCACGTGGCTGAGCGGCGGCGTCATCTCCAGCGCCTTCAGCTCCACCCAGTCCTTGTTCTGCCGGAGATCGCAGCAGAATTACAAACACGAGCCTCGATCTGCTAGGGGAATATATCGAAAATCAGCCCCCGTGTTAAGTGTTCATGAAGTCGAAGGAGATGGAATGTGTGGAGACATATGTGTGTGGTGTTAAAGAACACAGGAGTGTTTTTTTCGGGGCACAACGTCTTTTTTAGCATGCAATATACTTTCTTTCCGGTCAGGTGTCGCGTACTCGAGCCACGTTCTGCAGTGGAAGAGATCCTGTCAGGATTATTGTCCTGCAACGGAAGAGGTCCTGACGGAAGTATTTATCTGCAATGGGAGATTTCCTGACAAGAGTATTGTTCTGCAGTGGAATAGGTCCTGACACGAACATTGTTCTGTCCGGGCACATGTCGCAAACAGGAGATCTGACCTGCCAGTACGGGGCTACGAACTTAAGCTCTCTTCTCTCATAAACTGGACAATGCTACAAACATAGACATCGTTCAGCCGGAAACGGTTGTTTACGGCCGTAAACATACATATTTTGCCGGCACTGAATGGGTAAATGTGACAAATACGGGCCTTGCTCTTCTACAGCAAGTGCCCTTATCACATAAACGAGCTATGCTGTGTCAAAGACGGGAGCTAAAAACTTCCAGGGAGGCATATTTCTGTCCTTAAACCATGGAAACGCTACTAAGAGAGCATATTTCTATACTTTTTGATTCTGCATTCTCCGTAAAGACGTACGCTGAGTAAAAGACATGGCCCTGATTGTGCTGGTAATAAACCAGCACCAAAAAACATTTCAACGGTTCAGCGAATCCGGTACGGACCTCACAGTGGCCGGCATCTTCGTCTCGACTCGACTGCTATTTCCCTGGCGGTGAATTTAGTAGGATCATCGGTCGCTCAGCATTCCAAATCTGGACCCGATCGGCTATGGCACGGCAGGGGCCCTTCTGTGGCTTCCAGGAACTGCGTTACGCCGTTAGGCGCCTCGCTGGAATCGAGGAATATGGCGGAGGATGCGTATATTCATACAACTTGGGCTGCATTAGCAGGCAAGAGACAAAAATCCAAGAGGCATCAGTTATATCCCAGGCATGTACTGCTCAGCACGGTTCAGTGTGAGGGATTCGGTACCTACAATGAAACGGAACTAGGGGAGGTGCGTTGTAAGGACGGTATACGTCCGTTTTTTTGTCTCTACGGTTTCTACCTTCTGAACGGGCGTATGCCCTTTTTACAACGCATCTCCACTAATTCCGTTTCAGTGTACCGGGTCCATGACGATTCTTTCGCTAAAAATGGCGAAGTGAAACGCCGCTTAAAGCATGATACATTCAAAGGGATTCTGGCGTTTAGCATATTTGCAGTAATCTGAGAATACGCTCACGTGCCAAGCTGGAAGCAATATGTTTTAGACATCAAAGAAGGAACACTGGTCCTGCTGAAAGCCGCTTCCTGAATTCATTTCGTCACTAGACCTATTCAGAAGGATGGGCATTCTTTCTGTTCCAGTGCTGCATACAGAAGCAAATCTTATGAGTTATCAGTGCTGGTTTTCTAAGACATCAAAAAAGAGCTACATATTTTTCGCTTTTAAGAAAAAAGGTTGGCTGATTATTTCAGCAGCCACCAATTCAAATCAGGGGTGAATCCCGGATTTCAGGCGGAAGTAAAGTTTCCTCAACCCCTTTAAGATATCTACAGCTCCATCGGCCGATTATGCATGCTTTTCTTAGCAAAACGGAACGAGGCCAAGGTGGACACCTTCTTTTAGACATCGAGGACCAGAAACTCCTTTTCCCTCCGATTGTGTGGCTATTATATAACTTGAAACCTGGAAGGTGATTCCGAGCATACTGAACAATGGTTTTATTTTTGGCATTTCTTTGAAGCCACAAAGACTAATAAAATAATTCAGGCATCCTTTAGGCTGGCTAGTAATAATTACGTAACACCAAAGAGAGCAGATCAAGATGCAAAAACATTGTCAAGAAGCCTATAAACCGTGGAAGACGTAGTACAATTCCTCTTCTAAAAGGTAGAGAGAAAAACAATCGTTGTAAAAGCGTCACCCTAATTATAAGCCCCAAGCTCATGTTCGCAGTTTAGCACTGAGAAAGATGACAATGTACGAACTCCAATCAACTGTCATCACAAGCTAGTTACTTGTTGGTTGACTTGTCCAGCAAGGCTAGAATAATCCTTTCTTGCTAACCTCACAATGACAGACTAAAGCACGATAAAACTCTGAAGAAAATATAATTTTTAGGGAAACCTTTGCTATCAAACGGCAATCTGACCTGTCAAAATACGAGTATCAGAGTACGCAAATTTTAAAAATTGACAAGCACGAGGCTGTGCCCAACGCAGTGCACTTGTAGTTATGTCAGTTTTGATCCCGTATCATCCAGTTTTTAGCAGTTAAGAACGGTGGAGCATCTCAGCACAGTTAAAATATATCATGGAGCGGCACAGGCCTCCTCATCGACAACAAACACCACGCCCACGCGCCAGTGTCTGAGACCCGCGTTCCTCCTGGCTATCGAGAATCTGAGAGACAGCTGTGGGCCGCCTGAAAAGGCGCTGTTGGCGGCGGCGGCGCCATGCCTTGCAGATGAGCCATTGTGGCGTGCAGCCGGCTCGGACGGCGAGTGGGCGGCCCGCGCTGGCCTTGGAGCCGCCGCAAACAGCGTTTGATACGCTGAACAAGTGCGGCTGACGTGAAGTCAGGAGTGCGGGCAGCCGCCGCCCCCGGGGGAGGGGAGGGGCACAGGTGGTGAAACACGACCGCCGAGCACGGCCCGGTCCAGCGCCCGGCTCTGCAGCGGTACCGACGCCGGGGGCGGGTGCGTCGCTACCTGGTGCTGAGGCGGTTACTGATACCAGACTGTCCTGCACAATTTTTAGCCAAGGGCGTGTACGTCGAAACTTGGCGTTGAGGTGGTTACTGTTAGACTGTCGTGCACTATGTTTTATTTACGAGGAAGGGGCGGAAAATAGAAGCGAATCCCTGACAGATACAACCAAAGATATCTGATTTTTTCCTCATTTCTTTTTTCAATTCTTTCAGAGACGTTATAAAACCAAATTGGAGGTCAAGTTGCGTTGATGAATTGGCGATATTCGATGGTTCCATGTATATTATATATTATACATATATTATATAGATGCATATATATATATATATATATATAGATATATCTGTGATGCAGGTGAACAGAGAGAGAGAGAGAGAGAGGAGAGAGATATTGACGTCATATTTCTTGTACCTTCAATGACATGAGCCCTCCAGCGATAGAGATGGGGATTATGAGCATTGTCAGTGGTGGATACAAGGGTATCCTCTTGAAAGGACCAACCCTGGAAGCAAATTGAATATAAAATTATGATTAAACGGAATGTAGCACCTTTATAACGTGATTTTAACTGAGATAGCCAAGTTGTAAAGCAAGTCGGAAAACCCGGTAGGTACTCTATATATCATTTGTCTGGGAACTCGATATTTCCGTAGAAAAAAGCTAAAACCTACCCCAAATGTACCTCTCATGCACCTCTCGCCAGGCGGCCATTGTTGTGATCTGCTGGTGTGACGACATATGCTGACGTCACGATGAGCATCAGCCAATCGCAGCCCTTGAAGCATTTCGAGTATGGTAGTGGCTGCCAGATCATGATATCATCCACAGGCAGATATTTATTTCTTTTCCTAGAGGAGCATTTTAAAAATCAAAATATTGAGCTTATTGCACATTTTTCAGAGAGATCATGAGTGGTTTCATTATTTTCGGCTAAAAGTACGCCTAATTACACTAAATTCCAGGATTCTACCAAGGTGCCACATTCCCTTAAAGAAGAATGGAATCCCTCTATGGCATAAATTGAATTCGATCAATTTTAGCACGAGACCTTACGGGCAAAGGGAAATTGTATCCCCAGGGTGACGTCACAGTAAAGGCGGCTCCGAGCTGGTGGTTAGGGGCTGACTTCAGCCTACAGGTCGGTATCCAAATTCAGAATTATTCGCGTGACGGAACACGACAGCACCTAACGTTCCTTCTCGACGGGATGCGACACCATTCAAAGCCCTGGTGTGGAGCCACAGTCATGAGAAGGTGCACCACCCGCAGGTCGACGCCCACGGTTAGTAGAGACGCTAGGTTGCGCCACTTGAGATGTCGGGAAATGAATTAATAAAATCATATTTGAGTCATCTCCTCTAGGGCAGGATTTAGTTTTAGATAGGTTTCTGAGAAGTCAAAATAATATATTCAAGGAAACAAAGCTTATTAAGGCGGAATGAATGCAAATTTAATTATGTGTGACGAAGAAGAATTTATCATTCTTCACACCAGAAGAGAATATGTACTTTGTCTTCCCTCAGGCATCCATAAAATGTTAACATCAATCTGAAGTGGAATAATTTGGCATAAAACAAAGCTCTATTATTAGTTTGGGAGTGCATGGAAATATCACAAATAGCAGGGCGGATGCAGACCCGAGTTTTGGGGGCCAAACCCATGTCTGCCTTTCCTCCTGGGGGAGTGGGGCGAATTTTTTTTTGCTCTACAGACCTAGTGTAAACATCTTTTTCAAAAATTTACCCGACTTTTGGGGGCAAAAGATAGTTTGGTCCCTCCTCCAGCGCATTGGGGGCATGGCCGGAGTGCCCCCCGCGTCCGCCAATGACTAGATAGTACTAAAACTTTGCACAGTCATTCTTTTGGTCTCTGTTTACCTTCCAGCGCGCGCATTGCCCATGCACGTGTTAAAGCCGCATTTCAGCTTGTCGATTTTCCCCCTTAAGTTTTCTCCAGATCACACCATGTCAAGTGTTTCGCGATTTTTTAAGTATGGGTAGAACCAGGGGCGTAGGAACCGTCCAAAATTGTGGGTGTCGATCTTAGAGGGCCCACCTCAAAGGGGCCAGCCAGCTCAATGGGGCCATAATTATGAGCTGTTTTAAAACCGTTCATTTGGTGTCAATAATGCACACATGCACACCGGCCCGCAGTGGGTATTTCCACGCATGACTTCTTACGTTCTTTCCCGCCATTTCCTTTGATTGAATAGCTCCGTGTCGTTTTTTCATCACGTAGTAAAAGACGGCCGGTCTTGTCACAATTGACTCAGACAAGCTTTCGGGCCCGTTTGAGTTTCTTGTTTTATATTACAATTGCTGAAATTTTCAGATCTGCTGCACCCGCGGGGGCCACCACAAAAACGTGAGGGTCCAGTGCCCCCCTCCCCGCACCCCAGTTCCTACCCCTATGGTTGGAGCATCAATTCAGGTGTAGGGTGCTGCGTCCCGTTATGCACGGCACTGATCGCTACAGCTAAGCTATAAGCTACATAATATCTAGCTTCAGCATGCTTTTTAGCTGAAACTGAACTGACACTGAAAGTGCTTGCAACAGCTAACGCACCGTTCCTTTGCTGCGCTGAAGCAGTGAAGTCTGCACAGAACCTGAACTTTGCGTAACAGCTGAAGGGGCGCCACAGGATATTACCGGATCAAATAAAAAACTTCCAAATTCCAGTATTTGCAGGCTCTGTACAGGCACAACTCTGCAGTCAATTAGTCAGGATTCGGGTGACGGCTCCTGTGTTGTTACCCTGACCTCAACCTTTGCAACTGATACGCACACCTACGCAAACAACGGGCGCCCCCGGCAGGTCCGTTTCATCAGCCCCGCTGTGGTGAGCCGCGAAACCTCAGCCAACACAGCGCTGAAAAACGCCACTCAGTGTCTGGGTGGCACAATCGGTTAGTGCACTCGTCAGAAGTCGGGACCAGTGCCTTCCCCGAGCTTCTCTCTCTTCCTCGGTACCATGGCGCAGTTGGCATGTCAAAAAATAAGAAACAACACTATTCGAGCCCGTTGGAACCAAAGATTTTCCAGTGGCTGCGGCGTGTTGTATCTAAGTCCTAAAATATATCAGCACTTCAAATATAAAAAACGTTCAAGAGCAAAGACGATGTTCAGGTGTGCGTGTGGCATCCCGCACCTGCTGCTGTTGACAGAACAAATAATCACGGACACCAAATGACAGTACCCAGCCTATGACTGTTCTGTCCTGTTGACGCTTTATATGACTCATGACGCCCCAAATCGTCCACGAAAATTCAGATAAAGCTGAAATCAGTCATATTCATCCAGCAGAGAAGGGAGCAAAGTATTGGGAGATGTGTGGTACAAATGAAAACTTTCCCCGAATAGGTACATTCATTTCGGTAGGCATACAGACAGAATCTGGGTGTCCATACCTACCAGAGCTGCAAAAAAATCTCAAATCTGTCGGGCACTTTCGAAAAAACCTCCAAATCTGTCGGGTGGTTAGGATAGGACCATTAAAATTGTCTAAAACCCATTGAATTGGTAAAATGTTCCTACTCATTTTCCACATTCTTAATAGAAAATACTAAAATTAGCATAAAAAACTTCTAGTTTGGCACCAATGGATATCATTATCCTTATTTTTGTGCTCTGATCCTTATATGTGTGATATCCTTATTTTTCGTGCTCTGAAGCCGCTTATGGCAAATCTAAGTGGAATGACACAAGTCTATTAATTTTCAAAACTCTAGAACTGAGACTGTTCTTCGGGTTTTCAATTATCAGACGCGCTCAGGAAATTAAGGTTATCGGCAGAAACCTATAACAAATTGAATACCGAACCACCAATTCTCATTTTCTGGAGTCACCATTGGTAAATGAAATTTATTATTGGATGTAATTTGAGATTTGTGGACGTACAGCATACAAATAGTGTGTGTCAAAGTCAGCTCTACTGGGTCTTGAATAAGACTCAGTCTTGAATTCAGATGATTTAGGTCACAGGTGGAAATATACAATAACATGAAAAGCAGCCCCTTTTTCAGTCCTCTGCAGCTGCCATTGACAAAAATGCTGCACTAGAATGAGAATAAGTGATATTTTGTTATTAGGTTACATAGTTCAGCCCAGAATACTTAAAAAATATAGTTTGCAATGGAAGAAGGCTGACCTGGTTCCCATACCATGCTGTTACTAATGCCAGCTTCTGCAGATTTTCATGATTTCAGTTTTTTGGAGGTGGGAGGGGGTAATTTGGAAGGAACCCCCAAAATTTATATATGGATTTTGCTCTGATGGCCAGACAAACAAGATTGGAGGGGTACTTTTATATTTGAAAGTGTTTTTTAAGGATCATGGCTACTTGTAGTTGAATACAAACATGTAATATTAGCTTTCCATGACTTATAAATACATGTTTACATGAAAAATCCTAAATTTTGAAGCTGTTGGCTATTTCAAAGTTTTTTATGCATTACCGTGCTCATTTCCATGAGGGTACGTAGTTTAGGATCTGAAGTTCATGAGGCTAATAAATAACCTTAAGTCAGTTAGATAGTAAATGTCAAATAAATATCATGTTTCCAAGGAAGTTATGAGTAAAAGGAATGAGTAAAGGTTGCACTAGGCTGTGTTTTTGTTATATCTTTGTCCCCTTGACATAGATCATAGGCATATTTAGGTAAGTGAATAAAATGAAATGGGAGAAATAGTTTGGTACTTAAAACTCAAATTAATGTGGAAAGGTGAAGAGTTTTGTTTCTTTGGCATCTACAAATCCACTGATGAAGGTATGCAGCTTTTGTGGTTAATTCTGGACAAACAGGCATTGGATTTAAAAGAAGACGGAAGGGAAAATCAAATGTTTTAGTCTAATTTGACCAGTCTGCTGGTAAAATTCATTTTTCCCTTATCAATATCATTTAAAATTATTGATCAACAGTGAGCATAACATACTGTGTGGAAATAAATGTAAGCTGCCGAAATTACAACGAACACCACATCACTTACTTGTTTGTTTTCTCCCCACTGTTCTGATCTGCCCGCTGTTTGACCCATGCTTCAAAACGACCTCCTTGGCCAAAACCACTGTTCCTGAACTTGCAGGGCAGCCCAGAATGCTTGATTCGCTGATGCTCCTAAAAAAACGTTTTTCGCCAAAATACCCACATCCCTCAAATCCACATTTAAGCTTGACACGGGACGGTGGAAGGGGCTTCAGCTTAATCGGAGCAATTTATCAGCCCTTCAACTATGGACGATGAAATCCAGGCTCAACCAGTTTACTCAAGAGCCCTGTTCCACCTGTCAGCACAGTTTTGTCAGCAGGACCTCTAGCCACTCCTCCAGAAAAGAAATATCAGCGCCATAATCGCCTCTAGTTTGTGGTAAGCAAAAGGAACTTCAACCTTTATACCATTAAAAAATATTAGGCTGCCACTTCGTGCACTTGCTATTTTTCATCAGCGCAAACAGCAGGCCATCAGCCCGTAAAACCTCTAGAACTAGTTCCCGGGGAGAGGCTACAATCCTGTGACGTAGGCGCAACACGGCCCGCTGATTGGTGCTGATAAAACTGTGCTGACAGGTGGAACAGGGCTAAGATGTATACCAAAGTAATGCAAGAGAAAAATAATCAAAAACACAACCTTGCAAAGTATTCCCTCCACCAAACCACGGGATTCTAGGGCCTTGGCCTCCGCCATATCCACAGCGCAAAACACCAAACCGCAGGGCTGCTTTTCAAACCAAAGATACCTTTTACACCGGCTTTGCCGCAAGGGCGCTGTTCAAACAGCGCCCTTGCGGCAGCGTTGAGCGTACTTCCAAACGAAGGAAACGAAGGAAAAAAACTGTTTTGCCTGTCTAAAGGCCTTTACGGCGGCCTGTCGGGCCAAGCTGTCGCGTGCTATGGAATACAAATCGGGCCCGACAGGCCGGTGAAGGAATTTTTCCAGCAGAGGATTTTCTGGGTGACGTTTAAAAGGCCCTCTGTACATAAGGCCCTCTATTCAAAGGTCCCTCGATTCATAAGTCCCTCGAAAAGACCCTCTGTGCATAAGGCCCTCTATTCAAAGGTCCCTCGATTCATAAGTCCCTCGATTTTCCATCGGTTCTTGCCGCACACTGGCTTGATATGGGAGAGGTGCAAATTCATGAAAAACTTGTTGAGTGAAAGAGGTGACAATTCTAATATAGAGATTTTTTAGAACAAAAAGTATTTTCTGTTTCCTTTCAATATTTTTTTCTCACAGATTGGAAGATCTGTCGCAGGACCATACCGTGCCCTAAAATCTGTCGGGCACTTTATGACCCGAGAGCCCGACTTTTTGCAGCTCTGATACCTACATAACAACTACCGCCTTAAAGGGAGTGGACCACTTTGTGGAAATCCTAAAAATAACATCTTAAGAACAAGAGAGAACTAAAAACCAGGAAACAACATTTTTCCCCACTTTCATACGCTAAAAACAGAAATATGTCCTTTTTTCTAACAACCTTACAGTTGAGCTTGTTTGTAGAGTTTGTGGACAACAGCATTCTATAGCAGATTAAATTCGTAGAACCAACGTACGTCACTCTATTCTCAAAAGCTCCAAACATCAGATTTAGACCTTGCACTGTCCCTGCTGACCGAAAGCCCTCTTGGAGCGCCCTGCGTCATCTCACCGCGATGTAAGTACTCCAAGATTTCAACAACCCACACAAAACGTCCTAAAGGTTTCTCTAGCATTGAGGCCGCTGGGTAGCCTGATGCCCTTGGTTAGTTTCCCACGAGGTATTTCAGTTTCCTTAGTACTGCATAAACCATTTATTTGTAATTCGATTTATCCGGACTGAGGAATTAAAATCATGTTGTGTTAGGTAATCCAGTCCTTGAAATATTCTTAGGTAGGTACTTTGTCGTTTCCGAATGCAGCTGTATGTATGTTCATGTTGTGTTAGGTAATCCAGTCCTTGAAATCTTCTTAGGTAGGTACTTTGTCGTTTCCGAATGCAGCTGTATGTATATGCGCTCAGCTAAAATCAAAGGGATGCTCTCTGAACAGAGTCGAGCCTTCTCTGCGCTAAATACGCTTTTAACAGCATTAAAATGAGATGTTACCATCATTGGGCTTAAACTGATATCAACTTTGCACAGCATGCCGAGAAACTCATTTCATACTCGGATTCCACACTGCTTAAAGGTGTTTCAAAGCTCGCGAGTCGTTATCGCGTTCTGGAGCAGAAATGAGCTCATGGACTTCAGATTACGTCCTGAAAGCACTTGTCTTCGCAAACTATGAATTTTGTACAGTTGTCTCAATTCAAATTACATTGTAAAGGAGTCGCATTCTCACGTTTCATATAAACTTTTAAACCAACAGAGTGCAGCTGATTTACAGCATCATCACACGCTGTTTTGTGTCTGTTGCAGACACAAGTAATAAGAACGTTTTCAACAAATAGCAGCTGCGTTTTGGAGCCTACGGCCTACGGCCAATCTTGAAACCGACAATCATGGTAAACAAGACACTCAAAGCTGCAGCCTCGCAATGTAGGTAAATCCTTTGTTGTTCTCCAGAACTGGTCTGACCAGCGGTTTACCAGACGAAGGCGTTGTTCGGCGGCCCCATCAGTCAGCGGATCCGCATCTCGCCAGCTTGACCGCTCCGGCAGCTCGCGCTCCCTCACAGCGGGCGGCGGCACTTTCCATTTCTGGCGGCGACCGGCCGGGAACACGCGGCACTGCCTTATATGGAGGGCCGGCGTCGGCGGCGCTCGGAGACTGCAGCGCCACAGCCCGGCTGCATCGAATCCCGGACAGAAACACCGCCCGAGACGGAGAGCGCCGCTGTCGACGGGGAGCGGGCAGCAGACCGAAACGAAATTCTAGAGCGCATCACACTGCCCGGTAGGTCGCTTGAAGCGTCGGAATGGGAGGCGGGGGGGCAAAACAGGCATTACACCCTCTTTTCATGAAAAATCCCATTTTCAGTCAAACTTGGAAGAAATTGGAGAATTGTATAACCAGCCAGTGCAGAAGGCAGCAGTAAGCCCAAATCCTATCAGTTGTTTTTTTTCTAGAGAGAAATTGTATTATCAACAGCAGGCTGAAAACTAAACGCACCCCCCGCCTCCACTTTTTGCCGGTGCCGACGCTTATAACCTGAAACAGGGCAAGCGAGGAAGGAGACTGTTTCTTACAGTTTTGCTTTTCAGCGCAAAAGGGGAACATGGCTCATCGCTTAATGCTCCCAAATACACCACTCGAGGTCCTCCGAAAGGCTGGGTCAGAGGGAGCATGAGAGATAGTAGGGAGCAGATAGTTTCCCTTTTACTTACATCGACTTCGCCTGTTATTGGAACATGTTCTGTTGGCAATTTACTTGAATAAAAAAAGAGGATTCATAACTTTGGCACACCGTTGGCAGCTCCCGCAGTTCACCACCTTCAAAGCATGGCTGCTCGCACCCGGCTATCTAGCTTTAGTACACCCTGTGGGACTTCTTCCCCGATCTTCTGACACGAGACGCAAATGTGGATTTGTGTAAACCAAGAAATGACTCGCTAGCTGAAACGAGCGGTACCTTTGCATGCACTGATGGAAAATTCCTACTAAAGCGCCTCCAAATGTGACCGGGTTTGGATTTGTGTCCGCATCCTCGGCGGTGTGACGCCGGCCGGCCGGCCTGCGATGACGTATTCTCAGTGATGACGTCACCCTGCCCGGTTTAACATTTCCTGTCGGCGTCGCTCAAGGCTGACGCGGTGGACGGTGGGGTACAACAATGGCCGCCGGTGGTGCAGCGGTCCCAGGAGGTGGCGGTTTGCACGGCGACACGGTCAGAGCTGAGCCCTCCAGCCCCACCGGCCGGTACCGTCTGACCGGCTGTCTGGTGCACAGACCGCCCAAGACACGGTCGGAGCCGAGCCCTCCCGCCCCACCGGCCGGTACTGTCTGACCGGCTGTCTGGTGCACAGACCGCCCAAGACACGGTCGGAGCCGAGCCCTCCCGCCCCACCGGCCGGTACTGTCTGACCGGCTGTCTGGTGCACAGACCGCCCAAGACACGGTAGGAGCCGAGCCCTCCCGCCCCCACCGGCCGTTACTGTCTGGTGCACAGACCCCCCACGCCGTACCTCCAGCAAAATGGACATACATGCATGCATCTTAAACGAAGGGGGAATCGAAAATTGTGAAGCGAAAGAACCAGTTACCGACACTTTTCTTGTATTCCTTGAGTAAACCTGAAACTTACACTTAGACCAAAGTCCATGATTATTTTCATGTTCACGGTTTGTGCTTTCAAGCAAAGGTTCGCTTCTGAAGACTTATCCATAAGCATTGAAACGTTCTTATTGAAATTTTCCGCATTTGTATTGAATAGTACCCAGCATTTGTTACTTGAGTTTCAGGGCGCGCCAACCAGTGTGGTTATATGGCGCCCAGTACCCAGCATTTTGTATCCCTTGTGCATACATGCTGACTTAACAATTACGTATTGTAAATTTTAGCGCATCTGAGTTATCCACAGAACCACCAGAAAAGGACTTTCATTAATATTTGCATATCCTCACGCACAATGCATATTCTGAGAAGCTAAAAAAGAAGCAAACTAAAAAATAGTTTGTGAAAACTAATACTCCAAGGGATCAATACCAGATTATTGAGAGCATAAACCGGCTAAAAACAGTCTCCGTTAATCAACGAGTTAAACCTTTCAAAACGATTTCAGAATCATGTCTCGTAAATTTTACTCGACATTTTACAATTGTGAGGTAGGTACATGTTGTCTTGAAAGGGTACCATTTATATTAAGAAACACAATAGATAGCAGGCGACATAAAATGAGTTAAGACGTCTTTAAAAATGACAGAAAAATCGTTAAACAGTGATTAATAGCCTAAGAAAGCAATGTCAAATGAACAATACAGATGTCTGAAATATAGGCACCTAGAGCAGGTAAAAGAAAAAATAGTAGAAGATCAGTAGCCATGTCATAAATGGTAAAAATGAGTAGCAACTGACCGGGCACGTTTCTTAGGAAGTACATTTTTAAACCTATGGTACCTAACTGCCAAATGCACCCCGTACCATCCTAAGTAGACGCCAGGGGATTTTTTTATAAATACTTAACTTCAATAATTGATATACCTAAACGCTAGATAACTGCTCGATCCAGTCATGGATGAGTTAACGCTTGCACGGTAATACAAGCCCCATACAAACCCTACGGGAGATCCAAAATCCACGGCGTACCTACTGACCCCCATCCCCAATCCCACTGGGATCTCCATCCATGATTGATATGACAAATTATTCAATATTATAATCAATTCTGTAACAACTTA
Source organism: Lepas anatifera (assembly GCA_034440635.1). Lineage (NCBI taxonomy): Eukaryota > Metazoa > Arthropoda > Thecostraca > Lepadidae > Lepas > Lepas anatifera. The sequence continues at coordinate 456,125 of JAOTON010000709.1, read as the reverse complement.
TTTGACTTCACTATATTACAAGACAAACGCCAGTAAAATGTGTGTTATTGGACGATCCGAAGGCGGGTCGGAGCAAGATACATTTACTTTACTTACTTAGGCGGGAGTCTGGCACTAACGCGTACGGGGAAGAGGGGAGGAGGGGTCAGGTATCCCCCGAGATCTCAAAGACAAAAGTCCCTTAGTAGAAGAAGAATCCCTCAAGCTGGCTTAGAAAAATCCCTGTTTGGGGGTGTGTGGGGATATGGTATTTTACATTATAACCAACTTTCATTGATCGAAGTCGATATCCTCAAGGTCGAACAAACGCACGGTCGAATCCGGGCAGTGCTCGGGACTCATTGGGAAATGCATGATTATGCAGAAAAAATCGGGAGCATACTAAAACCGAACAAAGGTCCTAGAGGTAAAAACCCGACGAATGTTTCCGCAAATTTTGGATGGAGGTCATTCAAGGTCACTGACTTATGAAGCGACAATGTGACATATTCCCTACAATGTACACTGTAACTAGCCCTACAGCAGCCTTTTGGCGGGAACTAACCATTGACTTTGACCAATGGCCTTGGAAATTGGCCTTCAAATTAAGGTACAATTCTTTGACTTATTGGCTTTCAAAGTCTTTCACAGTCAAAGTCAAAGACTACCGAGAAACCCTTCCAATAGGGAAAGAATTGGCGACGCTGGCAAAACTGCTTCTCATTTGAGAAAGGGCAGCTTCATATATAATTTTCATCACTGCTGAGCTGCGAAGCAATTATTCCTCACGAAACACTTTTGATCCGTGGATGGGATTTTTAGGAAAGCCTGTTCATAAATATCAAGGTTTTGCGGTTACCCCAAGACCATGTCTTCGAGTGGGATACTATAATTTTCCAGGCTATGGTTTTTAATTCAATTTTCCTGAGTTATCTCAACCCAGCCTAGTTTATATAGCTTTGGAGGGGAATCCTAGATGTCTTCCCTTCCTACTAGGAGGGATCCACGTGCCTCGCTAGCCCGAGCTTCGACACCCCCACTGATCATGGATGCCCCTCTGAAACGTTTCTCCCACTCCCCCATCCCCAGAAGCGGATCCAGGTCTTCACTTAGGGGGATTATGGTCAAGCCTGCTCTGCCATTACCTCGAATAAACCTCACCCGTATCTTATTCTGATCTCAAATAACGTGTCTTAACATGGGCTAATGTTTTGTTATAACAACGCATCAGCACATGGTGCATCAGACCATGGTTGGCGACTGGCATTCTTTGTACCACACAGCGTGTGGCTTTTCGTATTCACCCGGCGTGACGCTAACTGAAAGAACCGCTGCTTCAACGGCGTCTTCCGCCCCACCCCCTCATCCGCCCCTACCGCGCCGCAGCCGCTCGCGCTAGACGTGACCGACATAATAATCACTTTCTTTTCGACACGCGCACGTGAGGTCACCGATCCACTCACTTTTTATGATCCTCAACTCATACTCTTAAGCACCAACACTTTCCTATGGGCCAACAGCACACCCTGGCTCAAATTCTATGGGTAAAAATCCCAGTACCTCTATTTATATACAGGTACAACTCTCTCTCTCCCTCTCTCTCTCTCTCTCTCCCTCTCCCTCTCCCTCTCCCTCTCCCTCTCCCTCTCTCTCTCTCTCTCTCTCTCTCTCTCTCTCTCTCTCTCTGCTCTTTATAGGTGTTAAAGAGGTTGAGAGGTATTTTTCTTGAGGCAGACGAGTTTATGGCATCAGCTTCGGCCGGTCGTTCCCACAGTCCCGCTGCTTCGCCGCGTCGCCATGCCCCCCTCCCAGCGGCTGGTTCGGACACACTGGGACGTCAGGCGGCCGCAGCCTTCACCCGCGTCCGCCAGGGCTGCAGCTCCGCCGTCATCTCCGCCCCTGCCCCGGCTCCGACGGCACCATTGCGTCACTAGGTCACCGCGCAGCCGCGCCGCCTGGCAATCACAGTCGTCTGGCAACCGCGCGGTGCCGCGGCTAAAGGTGGGCGGCTGCAACGCTGCTCAACGGTTTCACTAGGGTCGTTTGAAAGCTCAAAGGGGATACAAATCGACGGGCAGCCAATTGTGTTGAGGTCAGATCTATATTCAGGTCATCCGAGGCTAAAGACGAAAGGTATATCGGTGGTATTACGAAAGTTTTTCTTCGCTCATAACCTCTAAACCAGATAAGACAGAGAAAGGTTACGGATAACCGTAAACATAACATCGTTGCAAATCAAATGACAATCTTAATTATTCGGATATGGTTGTTCGGACTTACTTCACAAAGAGTTTTTGGGGGCGGAGCTTTCGTTCTGTACTTCCAGAGCATCGTCGGATGAAGTGACCTCCGTCCGAAAGTATCGGATGAAGTCACTTCATCCGATACTTTCGCTGACGAAGCTCTGTAAATACATAGAGAACGAAAACTCCGCCCCAAAAACACTTTGTGGAGTAAGTCCACACAACCATACCCGAACTCTGCTCCATGCCGTTCCAAGGATTTTAATCATGTAGTTAAGGTTAAATTCAAAGATCTACCTGAAGTCAGGTCAACGCATTGAGCTATTTTGGTCTGAACATTGTATCACCAACAGTTTATGCGGGGTGACCCAGGAAAAAATTACACATCCATTTGCCAATAAAAAAGATATATATATATTTTTTTTTAATAGTTAAGGAAGCAAGTTATTTTCTAAACATATATTGTTAAAAGTCAGCAGCTTTTGCGTTGATGAGCTTTCTTGAGAGTTTTTCGATGTTTCTTGTTTGTTTCCTTGCCTCTGGATGAAGATTATTAAGGACCGATCCGAAAGACATAAGTAAGGTAAAAATAAAGTATTTCATGGTTCCATTTCGTTTATATTTATATAGCGCGACGTTTCAAAAGTTACACACTTTTATCCTCAGGCATTTAAATGTAGTCTATGGTTTGGTGAAAAGGTGAAGAATGAATCATATTATGATCTCTTCCAAGTTTGAAAATGATTCCTTCAAAATGTTAACATGTTTTCACACGGCACTTTCAGTTGTAGCAGATCGAAAATATTAGTTTTGAATAAGGTTCAAACTAACAACTAACACAATAGGTATTTACACGAATCATGAACTAACACATATCACGAATCACACTCTCAATCTGAAGGTAACAGATGAAGGTATCAGATTGAGAGTGTGATTCGTGATATGTGTTAGTTCATGATTCGTGTAAATACCTATTGTGTTAGTTGTTAGTTTGAACCTTATTCAAAACTAATATTTTCGATCTGCTACAACTGAAAGTGCCGTGTGGAAGACATGTTAACATTTTGAAGGAATCATTTTCAAACTTGGAAGAGATCATAATATGATTCATTCTTCACCTTTTCACCAAACCATAGACTACATTTAAATGCCTGAGGATAAAAGGTGTAACTTTTGAAACGTCGCGCTATATAAATATAAACGAAATGGAACCATGAAATACCTTATTTTTACCTTACTTATGTCTTTCGGATCGGTCCTTAATAATCTTCATCCAGAGGCAAGGAAACAAACAAGAAACATCGAAAAACTCTCAAGAAAGCTCATCAACGCAAAAGCTGCTGTGACTTTTAACAATATATATATATATATATATATATATATATCTATATATATATCAGGTATCGACCTGAGCTTCAGGGCCCAGGGACAAGATTTAATGGATAATGGATGGATAAATCTGGGACAATTTAATTCCCAAAAGTGTAAATATAGTGTGTGTTGCAATCTCCAAGCACGGCATGATTGACCCTTACTGGTTCGAGGATCAAGCAGGGAGGTCAGCATCATCAACTTCGCGCGATATCTGGGCGTCATGGAGCAATTCTGGAATGAGCTGGGTCAGCAAGAAGGCTTCTGAAGAAACTAGCAATGGTACCATCAAGATGGCGCTACCCCCCCCATACCTCAATCATCCCTCTCCAGTGGTTATAAGTGCACTTTGGAAACCATTTGACCAGTCGGAGGTGCACCACACATTGGGCTGCGCACTCGCCCGACCTGAAACCTGCATAGTTTTACCTATGGGATTTTCTTAAGGATATAGTGTATAAGAACAAGCCTCAGACCATACCTGAGCTAAAGGACGCCATCACAGCTCATTATTTGTAGGATTCGATACTTTATTTTAGATCGTATAGCGCTTCTCCTTTACAATGCATTAATCCAACCTTACCCCAACTATTGCTGTCTCATCTGGGGTGTGAATTACTCATCTCAACTTTACAAAATTAACATCCTCAAAAAAGTCGTTCGACCACGCCACGCCTGACACACATCAATTCATGCTTCACTTCATGCTCTCATCTTCAGTCACTCGCACCTCATCATCTCCTTTTCAGAATAGAAACCGGGGGAGTCGAAAAGGGTGAGTATAGACCTGACTTTTTCTTTTTTCTGACTTCGAAATCATTTGGAACGACAACCAGACGAGAAAATCACTATTCTTTCGTTGCTCCCGGGGGGCTGGTGAACAACAAGTTTTCACCTCGCTTGCTGGCCCTGGGGGCAACGGAGGGAGTTATATTAACTCATCCTCTCATCTTCAGTCGCTCTCACCTCATCATCATCCTAAATATACAAAACACGTCGTTGGAGTACGGGCAGTAAATATGTCTCTAGCTCTGCACCCAGTGTCAAGCTGCGCACTGGGTGTTTCCACGATAGACAAACATTATAAAAAAGATACAGGCTGTCACAGTTGAAGAATGTGCTCGTGTTATAGACAATTTTGCGCTTGAGTCCAGCTGTACCTTCGTCGTCGAGGGGCGCATCTTGAGCACACCTTGAAACGGTCGTAAATTCTGCATCGTTCCATACAATCGAGTGCAATTCGGTAGATGAGTTGTCCCATAAATTTACCAAACGGGGAGCTGGATCCCTGAAAGTAGCAGAGATGTATTCGCGCACTGCGTGCACAGCTGCCTCACAGCCCAGCGGTGTTCCAACCCCGAGCTGGATAGGCTTTAATTTCGGTCCAAAGATGCTGGGCGCGTAACGTGTAGCGATGCGACCAACAGCTATACGGCGCAAGACTCCATCCTTTTTCCGCAGCGCACGAATGGGCTGAATAAAGGCTTGGTCCAATTAAGGCTTGACGAGCGTAGTCAAGAACGTCACCAGATATGATAGTATTGGTGAGGGAAGTCAGAGATCTAAGCAGCCGACAGCCGGCTTCGGCAGCTTCTTTGGAGATTAGATGCCGGAGGTGAAGGGGGCGGATCCCGTCCAGACCAGCTGAGGAGCCAGCATGGTCTCAATGGCCTGTCGTATGTATGTACCTGCCTCTCCATGACTTTACGGGGGCGGTAGTGGAGTGGTCAGCATAGCTGGCTTCCATGCAGCCGACCCGGGTTCAAGGCCCGGCGGCTTCCTGAACAAGGAGCAAGCTGGCTCCCGAGAAACCCTTCCAACAGGGAAAGAGTTGGCGACGCCATATGACCCTGGCAGTTGGTGCGTCGATAAGCCCCAACAATTATATCCATGACTTTACGTGCATGAGGGTCGGTGTCACAGGGTGGAGGCGGAAGAGACTCGTCTTCTGGGGCTGGCGGGTGTTTCTCGCTCAACGCCGTGATGACCTCTTCAGTCGGATCTACGAGAGCGTCGTTAGATGTTAGAACTCGAAGGGCCGCACGGATGTCGCCGTCGGCGAGTTTGGCGTGCACGCGCCGCCTCGTTGCATCAGGATCGGTGGTGTCAAGCACATTCGGTCCTTCTGTAGGTTCTTGCAATGTCAAAATATCCATGTCTTCGAGCTGTTTCTTGATTATGGTAGCCATGGACAACCGTGGGGCCTTGTCTGATTTTACAGGGTTGCGGAGAGCAGCGAAGGCAAATTTTAATAGTTGCCCCCATTACTGGGTGTTTTTACTCGAAATCACCTCGTTAATGCTATTGGATAGTCCATCAGCTACTGCCGAGCGGGCACCTTTCGGAATGATTGCAATCACAGCAGTGCGCGCGAATGTGGGCCGGGCCAGCAGAGAAGCCACATGCAGGTAGGTCGGGTTCAGATGTGACAGAAGTGGAAGTGGCCTGTTAGTGATGAATGAATGAAAGTGCATTGAGACACAACCTCAAGGGTTCTGGTGTGCCTGTTAGTGGCCGAGGCAGGATGGACAGTGCCAAGTGGTAAGTGCACGAGCCTGGGCAACCGTGAGCTTCGCACAAGACGTGTGCCAGTGTTGGCTGCACGCACTGCAACTGATGGCCGCCTTACGGGTGGATTGGCTGGGGCATCTGGCGCAGCTGTATTCTGCTGGGCAGTCAGACATGGAGAAATTAAAGAGCTTGGTATGATGTTCAATAAAGAGCCATGCGCTAGCGTATTGGAGTTTCTCTCAGGAGATGCAGGCCGTGAATATTCCTACTATCGGAGCAGACGGCGATTACAATTTGAGATGATGAATGTGGCATGATGTTACTCGACTTGCGGATCCTTTGGAACAACGTCACGTTCTTGTTTAAAATTGTATGCTGGCCCGTCCGATAACTGGGCGAAATGCGGCGAATTTATGAAAATTCCAATTCTGCATCAATGTCAGTGTGCATTCATCTCGTGATAGTGCACTTGAGGAAAGTTACTGCGCTACACATCCCTATACAGATTTATACCCCGCATGCATGAGTGAATGACTTAACAGTCGTTAATTGCCCATAACGCTGAGATCGTCTGCTATATCGTTCCAATGGTTTCCAGCATAAAAAGAGTTTGTTTTTTCATCACTTTTCCAGAATAATCAGCGAATTTGTTCTTGGAACGTGTATCGTTGCTCTCCGAATGAGTACATATACCACGCGAGGACCAGACATAAATATTTGAAAAGAATGAGGCATTTGTGGCGAAACCGACGCAAGATAAAAGTACCAAGTTAAGAAAAAACTAAAACATGTACCCAGAAGAAATACTACCCAGAAGTTAAATTATTTCAAGAAAAGCACAGACCGTTTTCCCAAGCAAAATAAGGTAAATTCTTAGAAAAGAGGCCCAAAATGACGAGCTATAGCTAGAGCTTCTTCTCTATCTGAGAGCACGTGACTTTTTTTAAACCTACAGACCTGTAAACCTAAACCTGTAGACAACTCGACGTGCTACAAGTCAGTAAGTAATAATATCTTGAGTTGGAGCATTTCATGATGTCAGCCTAGTGGTGCCAGCGGTGAAGTCCAGTGCAGTGTGCAGTCAACATTCTCAAGCCATGAAAATATAGGTTATTTCTGGCACTGTTACAAAATGTAATAAGTAATAACTTGTCGCAATATTCCGAAGATGCTCTCATAATAAAGGGACAGAAGAATACTATGTGGACACTTTGGTGACTACAATAGTCTCATTGTGATAACACATTATCAGGAATGTCGCAAGCATCGGACCATTGTATGGTGCGTGAAAATGGCACCTGTACAAAATGAAGCTGGAACACATAAAGGAATGAAAATGGTCTAAGTGTTCAAACTGCGCAACGCATAATATGAATCCTAGCCGACAGTACTGGAAAAAAATACTTTTGGCATCATCAGTGGTAGTAATGGTTTTCATTGCTGAAATAATTATATTCTACCATGCGTCTACCACTTCGAAATATAGATATAATGCAGCTTTACGGAACTGGTCTATTCCCGCCTTCTGTTTGCTGCCAAAAGATGAGGGGGTTCAGAAGTGCCCTGAAAACGAAACCTTCTTTCGGTGGTACTTTGACACAAATGTATCCCAGTGTTTGTTTTTCACATATTTTAAATGTCATGGAAACAAAAACAGGTTCGACTCAAAGGAGGACTGTGAGACACTGTGCACAGATGGCAATAGACCATCAACAACTACAGAAAAGCCACTACTGAAGCCAATTATTTACCCGACCTTATCACCCAACTTCGAGCGTACCGAGCTCCCCAAAATGATACCACTTCAGTGATCTGTCCCGAAGTAGGCACTCGCATTTGCCAACATGCAGTGGTACACATGAGCAGATGATGACGCAATCTGAGAGCGAGGCGGTCACCCTTCCTCCACATATGACATCCGCGTGGCATTTGCCGACCTCTCGTCAGTGCTGAAGACAAGAATGAATTCCAAGAAAGTTGGAATTTACTCTAGAAGACCTACGATCTACAAGATAAAGAATCTGTTGTGAGAGATGTGATTTAGGCATTTTTATGCCACTCGGCGGGGAGCGTTCGAGGATGGCTCTCTTCTTCAATGTCATGTCTGTTCTGTTGTCACTAATTCACGCCATGCAGTCGTGATCATGAAGTGCTTCATATATCAATCATATAAACGTCATGAGTGTGGCGCGGGCATCGGCTTTCTTTATAAATATGTGTATCTGTGTCTGTGTCTGTGTCATAAATAAAGAAAGAAAGAACGAAAGAAAGAAATAAGGAAAGAAGGAAAGAGAGAGAGAGAGGAGAGAGAAAGAGAGAGTGAGAGAGCTGCATTACAAATATAAGGATAATTTATATTGAAAAATAAAAGGGTCTAGCCCTGTTAAATCATTAAAAATGGATGTGACTGATAAATTTGTCCACAAAACCAAGTAATATTTGGAGACCGCCCACATAACCAGCTTTGTTTATTTGTTTATTACGTGCAAATCACCAACAAATAATAATATCTTAATAGGTGAAGTAATAAAAAAATAAAACGGAGCACACACTTCAGAAATTTGCATCACACTACTGCGAATTTGTGAACACTGCACACTTGAGCGGGTCTTTCGCGCCCAAACCTGTTTAAGAGTGTGCATGAAAGTCAGTAGCTGTCCATTATGGCTAGCATATATGATACACGGGCGTGGCTAGCCGCCCCGGTAGCTCCGTTGGTAGAGCATTGGGTTCCGCCCGCTCAGAAAAACGTGCAGTGGCAGTGCATGTACAGGCGTGGGATCGGTTCCCCTGAGACGCTCCGGCGCTTAATAGTTTACCCGACGTACAGGTCGGTTGGCATCCCTACTGGTGAAAGGGTCACCTGAGCGACACCGTTGTCCCTGGGACGTTAAATTTTGCCTTCTAAATGAGCCTTTCATTACGTGAGCTGCTCGTTCGGATAGTGGGTTCGGGTTCTCCGTGAAAAGTTCATTGATTTCTTCAGTGAGATTCCGAGTCCAAAAACACCAAACTTCAATAACTTGAACAAAATGTATGAAATTAAACAAAAGCATAGTGATCGGGGTACCCGTAACTGACCCAACAGTGGGGACGTCCCTCAAAATGCCGCTACTTGATCGAATATTTTTATCGTTTACGCTTATTAACACAAGCTTACTTCTGCAATATTGTTCCAGAATAGTTTTGGGTGAACTGTCTGGATAGCGGGTGCCCTGACTGTTATCCAGCCCCCCCTCCCGCCGTCGCTACCTCGGAGTTCGTACCCCTTGCAAAAAACTGCGGCGACGCACATAGACCTTAAATGCGTCCATCCATGAACAATATTCCCTTTCGTGGAGAACGCCTTCGCAATACCGCAAATTCAACACGATTTTTGTACAAAAGAGCTCATTTGACACATAACTGAGCAGCGTATAAAAGCGGCATTCGACATATTTGTTTTATAATACCTAGGCGTAATCAGGACAGCGAAAAGAGGGGAATTTGAAACAACTCAATCCAGCCCAAGATGTTCGTAACATATTTTGCAGATGTTGTCATGGCACAATGAATTGTGGTGGAATTGTAGTTTGAAAAATTGTAAAACATATACATCTGATCCATTAACAACGATACAGCAATCTTGGTCTGTCATCATGCTCGTCACCAACAACACAACAAAACAGGAGGCAATGGAAAGGTATATTTGAGCTTGGTTTTTCTTTCTAAGCCAACTTTTTCGTAAAATTGCAACACCTTTTAAGTGTAGGAATGCTATATCATACTCGGGATTCGAGTGATTCATTAACATCCGCACTGCAAAGGGGTCCGGCACTAACACGCACAGAAGGGGAGCTGGTAGACCCCGTGAGATGTGGAAACTAAGAGGCTTAAAAAAGTGTAAAACGCTGGTTGGGTGGGTGGGGCTACGGTTATCAACATTATAGGCAATTTTCATTGATCTGGGTCAATATCTTCAAGGTCAAACGAGGTTAAAAAGGTCAAATTTTGACCGTGCTGGGTGGGGACCTATTGGAAAATACCGCAATTGAGCGGGAAAAAGTTGGGAATTTTCTCAAGGCGGACCAGAGTAATACAGGAAATGTTGCACAGATTATTTCTTAAAATTTCCGGGTCAATTTCATTCAAGGTCATTGACCTGTGACGTCACAATATGGTATATTACATATAGTGTACGTTATAAATAGTGCTATAATAACCGTTAGGCGGCAATGAGGATTGACCTTTACCCATGATCTTTGACCTTGACCTTAACATTGATTTACCTTATGTATGACGTCATAGGGTGATATACGTCAGATTGGATCCCGTCAGTTGATCAGAAGCACTGGGGTTAATGATCTTGAAAGTGTTGGTATGGCCTTGACCTGGAGCCTTTGACCTTGACTTTGACCTTCGTGTGAGGTGACCTTTACATGTCATCCTCTTAATATGGCGTTGTGACGTCACCCCTTTTTCTCAAATGTGGCCGATCCCAAATGATTCCCAAATTCTCTCAAATGTGGCCGAGCATCGTTTTTCGATTACGAGCGGTTCTCTGATCAACCCGGACATATAGGTAGGGGGCGTCGGAGGTCCCCTTCAGTGCGCGCGTTAACACACGGAATAGGAGGGGGTAGAATCTATCCCTCCCTTGTGTTTCTTCAGAGTACATCAAGATATCAGGCAGTGAAAATCCCCTCCCCCGCTACATACGATATCACGGTATCGCCAGCAATGGGACGTAGGTCACCTGAGCAGCTCGAGCGTCATCTTGCGTCGACCCGTGACGGTGGGAACGACGGGGAAATACGATTCCCGATTGGATCATCGAGGCCACCTCGGAATTCCGATGATTACAGTGACCGAGTTCATCTGGTTAAAAAGTCTGACTGGTATTCACCAAGGTCTAACTTGAGATATGCAACAAAACATATTTCTTAAGCATCGTTTTTTTCTGTCTTGGCATTGGTTGAGAATACAAGAATGAATGTCGGGATCCCGGGATTAGGGCATTAGAAGAGGCCTAATCCTGGGATTCGGGACTTATGAAAATAGCTGGATCCCAATCCCGAGATTGACATCCCTGGCAGGCACATCTCTCCTGTAATAAAGGTTTCGTTGTCGGCAGTCCCTCTGGGTATTACTCTGGGGATTACAGTCTATAGTATTGCATAAAAAACTGAGACGGTTATATTGTTTTGAAATTTTCAAAAACTGTTTTCGGCACTTCATAGCCTTTCCTATAGCCTCCTTCTCTGACAGTTCTTGTTCATGTTCAGTATATTGGGAAACAGTCCACTCATATTGGTCATTCTTGGCCGGTCCATGCCTCCATCTGGTCCATCCGGTACGCCACTGCGTTGCGTTAGCACCGCAGCGGCTTGGTTGTAGCCCACAACCTGAGTTATTATATATCTTCTGAAGCACGGGGCTGCAAGTGGACGCAAGATATTTTGACTTACTCTTGTGGAGCTTATCCTGGGGAATCCTTCAAAAGTTAGTTTTATGCGGTGCCGATGCTGGCCAAGTTCTAAAACCCTCTCTTTGTATTTCTAAATCGAACAGTTTTTGAGAAATGCAGTATTCTGAAAGCATAAGCTAAAATATTTTTCAAAACAATTTTTGCAGTATTCCATACTAAGAGCCGTTGCAAAGGGCTCACACAAACGCGTTATTACCATACTTTGACCTGCTCTTGCTTCTATGGTCGATTTTAAGCATGTTTAAATCTAGGTAGTTTTCGCGGCTGATCTCTGGTCTGCGCGGAAGAAGAACCCGCGGGTGGCGTGCCCGAGGGCTCACTTGAGGCAAAAAATAGTTAGAAAAAGTTGCATTTGCCTAATTAGGGCTTTATGCATTAGGGCCTATGTGCGACGCCCCCGCAGCAGGGCAGGCAGAAATGTGCGTTGGTCTCGCTCTGTTTGAGAGAATCCCACGCACTGGCCATGCCCTTACTGTAAAACAATACACAATGTTTAGACCCTGCAGTCGACAGGTAGGGATCGCCGTCAAATGATGTGACTGCTCTTCGACAGGGCCTTCGCAGGAAGCCAGCCATTGAGTGTTTGCCTGCTGAACGGCCATACGCGTAATGTGTTTAGCGGGGCCGAAACGAGCCATTTCCGGCATGATACCCGTTGCAGTGCCAGTTCTGCGAACACCAATTCGCTTGGCTTGCAACGCTTCGAACCCCACCTGTCGCAGCCCAGCAAACAGGGCAGACGCTCAGAGCTTTCGGCAGCCTGGCGTCAGCATCTTTGTGCACGATTGTGCACGATTGTTCGGTGCGTGCACAATTGTGTGCACGAGTTTTTCCTTCCGACCCCGAGAGCCTGACGCCGGGAGATAAACCTGGTCCCAGCGAGGGGGGAGCCAGCGCAGCCACCCTGTTTAGCGGCATATCTAATGAGTTGCCGCCCGTGACTGCCAGTCGCGGACGTCCGCTCCTTTCCTGCGCCAAGTCTGGTGGCGGCATCACCTACCCGGTACGCCTGGGACCTTTCCCGGCTCGCCGATGACTGACCCGCGTCATCACGATACCATTTGGACAGGCGGGGCCTCTCATGCCCGGGCCACCCACCTGCAGAAGAGCGATGACGATGCGACAGCTGCCGCTCCGTACGGCTATAGTCGACAGCACCGTCGCCTCCTGGTCGGCGTGAGCCTCCTCGCGACGCCCCAACGGCTCATTGGCCCAAGGACGCGGGTCTCCGCCCGTCTCCATGTTCGCGCCGGCTTCTCAGCGGCTGACAATACTGGACCTGTCGGCCTGAGGTGTTGTACCTCTTCTGGTGTGGCCCGGAGCGGCCCCCACGGTGTCTGCTCACTGCTCCCACACTGGTGTTGTAGCTTTCTCAGATATTTTACAAATTAGATGTCCCCTCCCCACACTCCTCTCGTCGCATAGCGACTGCACCGCCGCACCACAGCTCACCCCCCACCCGTCGAAGCGCCCACTGATGAGAGGCTGTAGCGCGCGCGACAGCACGGCGAAACGGGCGCCCGTGGCCGCTCAGTTCCACTTCCAGACACCAGGTGGTGCACGAATCATAGTGCTGGCCGCGCTTTCGCGGCGGGATTGCAGACGAAGCGCGGTGTTTTCTATTGTTGGGCTTTATTTTAGTTTTGCCGCCGAGTCAGCCTGTGCCTTTGCAAGGTTTAGGTAAGTACCATAAATTGGAAAGAGGTAAACAGAATATACACTGTTTAAAAAAATTAACTCAATGTAGTCGATAACGAGGCAACTGGACTCGAACTAAATCACCATCTACCACATATTCATTAACCAAACATTTATTAGCAGATCATTTATATGCTCAATTAGAAACAACTAATCGATAGTGGAAATCAAGCAACAGGGGTGGGTCTAAAGATATTGCAAGGCGGTGAGGATCTCTATCCCATCCATTTGGATCGTTCGCCCCCCGCCCCCTCCCCCCTGCGTATCGCTATCCTGATCTTTCCGAAGGGGCCAATTAACTGCAAATGTATCCTTATCCTCATTGATACGTGCTCGATGCAGATTTCAGGCACCTGATATGTGTCAGAGACCCTCTGGCTGATAAAGGAATCCTGCTAAACGGCAGAGGTCGTTATTAGGCCGACCACATAAGGAAATATTTTTCAATGCCTCTAGACCGGTCCCTGAAAAGGTCAAGGAGGCCCAGCTCAGTGAAGTGGCACGCGGAGGCCATACTGAGAGCAAAGGAGGGCCCAGAGTCATCGATACGTGCCTCAGTTCTATTAAACCGTTCATCTGTCAACGCCCCAAAGATGGAACACCGCTGTGTATAGTTTCATATTTTTGTGGAGTGTGTGAGCAGAGATGGCCTACGCTACGTTACGTTACCGAATTACGTTACGTTACGGTTCGATTTTGGCCAAAACTTCGCTACGGAATTACACTACGTTATATTTCATCGACTACAGAATTACAGAACTTCAGTTACGGCTACGGTAAAACATATATCGTACTACGATATCAACATTTTGTTCACCCATTCCTACTTTAATCCTCGCCCCGGTGGGGGTGTTTGAACACCCCCTCGGGTTTTACCGGCGGCACGAAAAAACAGCGGTGCGAAGCGCCGCCATACTTGGCATACCTTATCCTTGATCGATTCCGCAGCTTTCCCCCAAAATCTTAAGGCTGGGTCATCTCAGGTCACGTCATTAGTTCAGATTAAGTGATCTCACCTCCAAAAATGTTTAAGGTGCCATAAGTAAGAAAGGGGTGAATCTATCAGATTAAGACTGATACCACATAATAGGCCTACCGAGTACCACAACATATATCCCATGATTTTTCATATCGATGACATAAGGTCAGGTACGGAGCAAAACCTCTCCGTTGGAAATGCATGGGGAAAACAAAAATTGGGCTGTATTTGTGTAGATAAAATTGAGAATACCTTCATATTCGCCAAATCTTAGTATCCTGGGCTGCTTTCTAGGTTCCTGTTGCAATTTTTTACATGTGACCTCTGAGAGGTCATCTGGGCTACTTAAGGGTGCGTTACCCTCGACACATACACCACACGACATGACCCGTCAGAACTAATACCCTGTTTCCCCAACAACAGATGTCAGGTCATTCGTTCATTCATTTCGATACACAGACCGCCCACGTGACACGTTGGTTGTAAACCGTAGTACGCCTCCGCATTCCACGCTTTACGACCCTTCAGGTAAACAAGAACCGCTGCGGGCAAGGTCAGACGGGTCGCAGTAACAGGTGCTCTCGCAGGGGCGGGCCCAGTATTTGTCCGAGAGCAGACTGCTAAAACCTTTGTCTTGATTTCTCTAAATAAGAAAGCAGTTGCAGCTCGCACAACTGTCACCTGGGATGGACCAAAGCTAGCCAAATGACATTTCAAGCATGGCTGTAGATTGGCTACGCTCTTTGCGTCAGTTAGCAGCTATTTAGTTGTAGGATCCTCGACTACTTCGTCCACTTTCGTGACCAAACCTTGTAGACCCACTTTCTTCCTCCCAAACTAAGCTAGTCCTTTTCCATCCTGGTAAATATATCAGAAATATTTCCGTAATATCCTTGTTTACTGTTTTCCGTGAGAACCTCAGGGAAATTTAACGACTTCTTCCATCCCGAAAAAAATGTAAAAAAACGTCGTCCACCCATTCACATAATATACCCTCTTCATGCGGAGGGCCCTAACTTTGTAAACATATAGTGTCTTCTTTTGAAAGCTATCGTTTTTCAGCATTATTGCTCGGCCCGCCTTGCGTCGGTGGTGCGTCATTTTCCGTGCGTGTGTAAACACACACACACGCACATACACATGACACATGGGCCGGGTGCCCGCATTTGTGATCGCCTTGGGGTTTTCTTAGAGATTCCCCGCCCCGTGGCGGTCACGGAAAGGGGCGTGCGTTCGTACGGGACTCACAGACTTGCTCACCCACCGAACCCTGAGGCGCGCAGCTCCATGTGTTTACCAAAGTATTTATTATGGAACATTGTTCTGATGCTCGGAGATGGGGGGGGGGCGTTGTATCCCTCGATCATGTGCGGAGTTTTCCTCACTGTGATCGAGAAGTGTATCTGATCATAGGGTAGTTTGTGTTGTAATCGACAAAACACGTGTTCTGTCTCAATCCCGTCCAGACGCTTTCTGACCACATCAGTTCGATATAAACCAAAGCCTTTGTAATGTATTAGAAGCAGTTTCTTTAGGTATGGGCCCTGACCAGTATCGAAAGATGGTCTCCGAAACATATGAGACCGTCCATAAAGTACAGAAGGAAAAACAAGGGGGAGCGGGAAGTCAGCAACCGTTTTTTTAGACGTTACAACAGGGCGTAAGCAAGTATTACCATGAGGGGGGGTTAAAATTATAAGAATACATGTAACGTAATTTATGGATAGGCCCTCAGCTCTGACTTAGAATTAAGACTGATGTGATTCAATGGAGTCCACACATCATCACCATTGGATTTTGGAATTGTTTGTGTGACCTTTTTATGAGGAGAGGAACCGTGAGAGATTCGTGTGAATACGTGTGCTGACGTCCAAATAACCCTCACATGCCTCCAGTCATGAGTCAGTAGTTCCCTGATGTTAGGAGCTAAAGGTACGTGTGTGCAAAACACGCGCAATAAATGTTCTATAGTCCGCATAGATTTTCAAGACCTGAACGACGATCCTGAAATATTCGGCAAGTATTAGTGGGTGATGCAACACCACCTCCCCTGCAAAATTTCAGTGGGGTGTCATTAGCCATTTCAAGGAGTATCGTAATCATTTCAGGGAAAGCCGTAGTTCAATTGGGCGAGAAAGTACCCTCTTTCTGGAAATTCACAGTTCCAAAAATGACTTTTATGGAGTCTAAAGGATAAAGAAAACACGTTACTGTGTCAGTGGACCAAAATATATGTATACATCACAGCAAAAAAGCAGAATAAACTGATATTTTGCTAACAAACTACAAAGTGGCAACATCAGCAGCAAATAATTGCATCGGGCTTCACGCCCCGAGAGTAAAGAGAGTTTACCGGTCGAAAATTCGGAACATTGAATGCGATAAAGCTGATGGACTAAGGAACGAGACACCCAAGTCATCACATGGCTGCCCCAAAGTGGGAGGATCATACGCAGATCCAGGGGAGCAAAGAGGGGCACATGCCCCCTCTATCGACCCTCGGAGCCCCCTGAAATGGCCATGGCCCCCCTGAAAGGTTGATGGCACCCCCTGAAATGTGATGATGATGATTGTTCCGGCCGTCGAATAAAGATATCCAAATGGGGGGCGCTTCGTTAAAGTCGCCCCAATCGCCGAAGGAAGCTCTGGCGATTCCGGTTTGGATGACAGCCGATTTGTGGCGAGGACCCGCGCCGTTGCACCGTCCCCGCCGTCCAGGTCCCACCTGGCTCCCTCTCGGGACCGGAGGTGGCTGTCTTCGGGACCGTTTTCGGGATGATTTCCCGGACTTGGATACCCGCATTGCAACCTCGATCAGCTTGGGTGATCCAAGGCATAGGCGTTGGCCGTCAGCCCAGTCTTTTCGGTAGTCGGTTTGGTCCACTGAGTGGAGATGCATTCGTGAGTCTGTCGGTCCTGTTTTTATACAAGTAACTAGATATTTCGGGTACGAATTAGTGGCTATCATTATATTATTATATTGTAGTGTGACATTTTTCTACGTATTGTGCGATGAATAAATTATCTCCACCCGCTATGCACGAGATATGCACAAATACCAAAAATAACAATATCTTTAGAAACCAGCTTCAGGGAGGTTCCATGACGGGAGTATCATAAAGAATATTCTTCCAATATTTTTCCGATCATAAAAAAATTAATCGCAGAGACAAATCTAAAACAAGTGCGGCAAACTCGACAATTGAATCAAAACTGACCTCAGTCCTTCCATTTTCATTTCAAGAAAAACGTGACGTCTTTAACAAGACTCCCCCTGAAATGTCGCTTTCCGTCCCCCAGGATGCAACAATCGGTGCCAACCGATAGGATTTTGCGCCCAACTGATGGGTTTTGCCGGTCAAAAGTGGCAGCCCCTGGTCGAAATAGCGCCCCTCGGGAAGCTGCCCGCCCCCCCCGATCGGTAATCCTGGATCCGCCTACGGGGGAGGATACCCTAGTCACCAGCCTCGGTGATAACAGGTGCTGGCAGAATATGATACAGAAGTCTGACTCGCACAATTGCTTGCCTTTCCGTATGAGAAGTGTACTACGGGGACACACTAGTTGAGTTAATCGCTGCCCTGAAGTCGTCGTCGCTAGCACTCTGCTCAAAGGACAATCGCTGCTTTCTTTTCCCCTGAAAGATCTTATCACTCCAGCCCGTGGTGGCCAGAAATGGGTCTTACTGATATTGGTAGAGCCTGGTGTTCTGCCGTTTGTATTCCGCTGAACGGAAAGTGTCGTCCTTGATAATGGCGATGGAGGCACAATGATCTAAATCCTGGAATGCTTAGTACAGTATGACACCCAGGCGCCCTGAATTTCCTTCACTTTTTCCCCTTCATTTTTTCTAACTCACTTTTCCAAACACTTTTCCTGGGGATTTTTTTTAGCATAATTCAATAATCCTAGTATATATAAAACCATCCAGTGTGGAAGGAAAGACAAATTTGATGAAAAATGCGCGAGTAAGGGCTAGTAAGGGCTGTAACCGTGTTTCAACTAACTCCCACAATATTATAGCGTTTGGACTTTCTACTCGCCTTCCATATTTGCAAGCGTGAATTTTACACTCACTGTCCCAATGCAAAACCAGTTTTGAGACACTGCAGAATGGAGTGCTGGGAAATCCAAAAGATTATCAACATACTGAACGCGTCTTTTTTCTGAGTGTCACCTACCCACTCTGCTCTTTGTCAGCAAAAGTATTCCATCAAGCAGTCGTCGGAAGTTCCACTTGTAGTGTATTCCGTGGACGCCATGGATCAAAATATATTCACATTTAAACTTGCGCTGGTAACAGTGGCATCTCCATAAAAGTCCGGATCTTCCGGCTGCTGGTAAGGTTGTAGTTTAGACCTTTCTCGCTGTCGGAAGTTTTGCCCTGCTGAGGGAGGATGATGAGCAACAAATGAAGAAGGCTTCCATAGATCTTAGCTGACCCCGGAGGATAATTTTTGGGGTTTTCACTCGTTGGAACAGATCTCTCGCGGCGGCTTTTGCTTCTAGTGATCATAGACCAATCAATTTCTAGGTGTCCCCTAAAATCGATTATTTGGGTACCTAAAAGGTATGAAAAGGATTCGGGCGGGTCAATTCGGCATAAACTTCTCTCAGGATCGTTCCCTGTTACCCGTCTCTCCTTGATATTGCACACAGCTCACATCGGTAAAAACGCCGTCTTGGGTCAACTAGGCCATTTGACCCAAATCAGGTACAAAGTAGCTCAGCCTATTCTTCATTTGTACTTTAAATGTGTTAAGAATGGTCTATTCTGTCAATATTATTTCGAAAACACACCCCGTAGCTTTCTGGTACGATTTTTTTAGCTGCAACTATGCAAAATTTATTTCATGCTGATTTCTCGAACGCGGACAGTGACCTGATTAAGACCAAATTTTGATCGGATGTCCAAAATAAACCATATCATGGAAAATTTGCGGGCGCTCATTTTTAAACAAACATAGGCAAAATATGAAGCCACATCGATTTTAAAAACACCAATGCAGCAACATTTCATATGTTAGTAGACTCATGAAGGCTCATATTGTCCAGTTGCAGAACAATGTGCGCTATCCAGCTTCGGCCAGGCAGGCCGAAACTGGCCAGAAAGTGAGGGGACCATAGACCTTCAGCCTCCAACTCTGGCACTACATTTTCCACTGCAAAACTGAAAGCTAACCAGATTCTGGCCTATTTTTGCTGCCAGTTAATCACACTGAAAAATTTACTGTGCCCACAAATCCATTAAAAACGAAATAAACATTTTTGCTGGAAGTGAAATTGCCTGGTCTCACCTGAGGCACATTTTGTGAAAACAGCCTGTTAGTTACCCTCACTGGTCCACAAGGGGAGGTAAGACTTGAAAGAAAGGACGTGCTTGAAATGCGGTCATGAGACGGAGTGAGCTAGCGAGCGATAGGAAGGAAGTGAACGCAGGACTGCATTTCCCAAATGACGACTTTGTGTTGAATCTTCTTTGTATGTCATGAAGATTTATCTCCACTCCGTCGGATCTATGGGACCAATTGGAGCAAGGATCACATCGGCAGATCCATAATTTCCGGTATTGTTGCATAGGCAAAAAAACTGCATCCATGATTGTGACAATGTAGGGTCTGCACATAATTGACTGTTTTTTGGTCCAAAACATGTGGTAGCCATCGGCTTAGTATGATGCTCAGTACCCCTAATCATGCTGTGTATGCTTTATTAGTTAATCATATATTTGGGATATTACAGCAATCGTAATATAAAAATATAGGTAGAATTCGCAAAGCCCCATTAATGTTTTACTGAGACCTCTTAGCAGGGGCGTAGCCAAGGAGGGGGCAGCAGGGACAGCTGCCCCCCTTAGGGCCCGAAGGGCCCCTGAAGATACGGACCGCGCGAAGCGCGGCTCGCTTCCACTATGATCTGTGGCCAAATTTGAAATTTCATACCAGACAGCGCACTCTCAAGCCCTCTTCAGCACTCTATTCTGTAACAAGCAGGGCCCTTGTTACCCATCAGGGCTCTTGTGGCGCTGTCGCAGGGAATTCAAGCGAAATCCTGGCTACGGCCCTGCCTCTTAGTAAATACAAATGTGTGATAACTGAGAAGTGTTGCTCCAATTTTTTCCTCCTGCCTTATTTCAAATTGCTTTATTTTATTCATTTTGTGTTTTATAGCACAACAATAATACATGGTTGCTTGGATTTAAAACATCAGTCCCACTAAAATATTCGAATTTTGTTATGGGCTACACTTCGACTGCTTTCGATGAAAACATCACCCCCTGAGCGATGCTCCCCTGTAGAGATAAACGCTCCCGTCGGACCTTTTGTCCCCCTCTCTGTCTCCTCGGTCGGTTAGTCATTCTAAAATTCCCGAGTATTTTTTCTGGGGGGGACGTTTGCAAGCCCGAATTAGCTATTTTCGTCTAATTACCACGATATTATTTCACAAGACAAGTAGCTATTTCTCTTGTTAATGGAATACAGAAGTTACCGAAATATCATCAATCATGATTGGACAATCGGTCGGATGAAGTCTGATGCTTTCGTCTCAGTTTGGAAATTGTAAGAGCACTGATCATGGTTTTTGAGAGACAACAAATTGTTAGGCGGACTTAAAATGATAAAACATCAGCAGCTAGATTTCACTTCTTGGTACGAGCAGGTGCGATGCACCGTTTTAGATTCTTGGAAGTTTTTCCAAGACAGAAGTGTAGATTTAATTATAAAACTTGAAAACTGTTTTATACAACTTAAAAAAACTTTTTCGCCGAGCCTTTTTTAATTTTTATTTTGTATGGGAATGGTATGGAAGAGATAGCCACAAAACTTTGTTGTTTTCGTTTTCTCGATCTTTACCCTGGACACATCATTGTAGCTCACCTCTCGCTCGTCTAGACCATCGATCCAATAAGAAAACACCTTGCGGAGATGACTGAATGTTGGGGTGGTAAAAACTGAACCAGTTTTGATGACCGGGATGATGTAATATTAATTAGGGTGAATCCCATTGTTTTTTTTTACAATTCCTTAATATTCTCATTTCAAATATTTGATTCGACAACTTGGTAGTCAAAGTTCATGCAAACTCTATGGCTGTGGCGGATCCAGAGGGGAGGGCAAAAAACATTTACCCCCCCAAACGGACAAGCTCGAGTAGAACTATGTTGTGCCTTCCCCTCCCCCCCACAAAGTCATCTACCTCCTTTTTGCCTCGACTCCGCTTGAGTTCATAACCGAGATTTGTGTTCCCTTAACTCTAAACTTCAAACAGAACCAGTCAACTTCAGTGTAAGCATTGGGCAGTGGATAGCAAAAACAAGCATCTTGTGCGCATATTTTTCACCCCGTGATGGTTTTTTGCCTTTCGTTCTGGGCATTCCCAAAAGCTACGGTCAAATTATATTGCGGCAACATTTTTCACTGTGTGAGGTTTTTTTGTTTGTTGCGACTTTGCCTTGCCCCCCCCTCCAACCGACCGGCTAGATCCGGCACTGCCCAATGGAGACGTCCTTATCCACTCAGCAGGGCCTCAGCAGCCGGATCCCGTCCTCAGTCGGCTGCCACGTGACTGGCGCGCGCCCGAGGCGCAGAGGAACCGGTCACGCCGGTAAACAGGTGTCCGTATGCCAGTGGCGTAGCCAAGGGGTGATCAGGCTATAGGCTCTCCTTTTTGTTCAATATTTCCTATCCAAATTTTTGAATATATTTACTTTGGCTTCTAACTGCAGTTTCTCTGCTATCAACCACCTTGAAGTATTTCTTGTAATGCCACTGCTCCTGTCCCATTCACCAAATCATGAATGAACAGACCTGGCTCAGCGGCGACTCATGCGAATCTGGTACTGCCAGCGCCATCTATTGGGAAAGTTTTATAAAACTTGAAATAACTTTTTCGCCGAGCCTTTTTTGGTTTTGATTCTGCATGGAAATTGTATAGAGGAGATAGCCGCAAAACTCTGTTGTTTCCGTTTTTCCGATTTTTACCCTGAATTTTTGGAAAACGCTTTCAAATTTCAGCTTCTAATATCTTTCTTATAAAGCAAAAATTCAAAAAGTACAACAACAGAGTTGTGGAGACTGGCTCCTAGAACATAGGCCCACTCACACTGTTTCAATGATTATATTATGTAAAAAGTTATTCAAACTTTAAGTTTGAGAAATTTGAAAAAGAAAGTCAAATTGTACAAAAACCAGAAATGCGTCACGCTTGAAATATCAACTGCCGTAAAGATACACATATTGTCTACTTTTGGTGAAAAAATCACGACGATGGCCACCTTAATTTACGAGATATTTCACGAAATATGCTCCCATAGGGTTAACATTGATAACGCACCCTTAAGCTGATTTTCAGACTTGGGTCAATAACTTTGCAGGAAAAGACGATAAAACTTTTATTTTGATACCATTACTTTGAGATTGCTACTACAAGTCGATTGATGTGCATATTGACTATGCCAGATTAGACAGTGACTTTTACCTGACGTGATGTGTGACCTGATGACCTGATGTGTGTGATCAATGGTCGGAAATTCTTGTCACCATTTGAAAATAAATAAATTTATAAATCGAGATCAACCGACTTTTAATTCTTACAGGCCCAAAAATCTGTCCGTGATTTACACTGTCCACAAAAAAGGTCCCAATCTTAATTGAAAGCTATTTGATGCATTTCTTGTGAAATTATTTTAAGTTTGTAATTTTAAAGTAATGGTTTGGTCGTTACTTTTCCAAATGTCATCACTTCTATTTCACATTTTGAATTAACGCAAATCGTTACCAAGAATCCTGAGTACCGCGATCGAGATCACGAGAAGGTATGTACGTATGTGACGTAACTTTTTTCGTTGTACGATACGTTAAATTTTGGCGTAGTACGCTACAGAATTCGCCCAGCTACGCTACGTTTCATTTCCAGAGCTACGGCTGCGGAAAAATAATTTCGTAACGTAGCGTAGGCCGTCTCTGTGTGTGAGTCTAATTGTTTCATACTCATCAGCAAGGACATGACATTTACAAGGATATGACAAGGACATTTATTTCTGCCGCCGCATTTATGGGTATATTTTTATATCAAATGTAAGTTTTCAAAGTTTAAAAGGTACTTTTAAAAAGCAAAATTTTCTCTGTTTGAATTTCCAGGATTGAAACTATTGCCTAACACGTAAATAAATATTAATCATCAAAGTTTTGGTTGGAAATGGCCAAGGCTGGAGATCTCTTCTCGACCCAGAGGGGTTCTGGATGGGTTAATGCTATGTTCTATCCTCTAAGATAGATAAACACATCCGCCGTCCATGCTGTTTTTTTAAGAAGCCCCCGTCAATTGGCCACTCGAACAGAGACCACAAATACACCGAAGTCCTCTAAGCCGGAGGACTTCTAGAGGTTTAAACCCTCTGAACTGAGGACACAACACCTTCCCCCTCTGAACATATTACATCTACCCCATTCCCTCAACACGCAGTGAAATGTGAATAGCACGACAGTACACACAAGCAGTCCTAAACACTCTACGGTTCAGGGCTGTAACGCTCAGGCGCGTAACGCAAACGCGCACCTCTACGTGGGCTATGAGGGAGGCGCTCCGGAACTGGGCGCTGGACACCTGGCGCAAGAACAGGGTTATGTTCAGCTGGAGTCTCGACATCACTACCAACAGGAGGAACCCAAGGACGATGCTCAGCCTCGAGCTCTGGATCAAACCGGTGCAGACACTGACCATGAACTGGAGAGAGTCGGCGCGCGTGTACGCGCTGTCCATCAGACAGTCTGTAGCTCACCGGGCCCTTCTGCGAAGAAATCTGCAGCGGCGGGCCGTACTGGCGCTTTTTCCCGAAGGGGACACGGACACGTACCCAGTCACCGGGCTGCCAAGTAGGAAGCGGACCGGTGCTCCTGTTGCACCTGGTGAGGTACTTGCCCTGGTAACGAGCGTGGTGCTCCTTCACACCAGCGGCGATCGTGTCTGGCTGAACAGAACACGGATCAGGAACGATCAGCTTAGTGCGCATATCACGGCCGCGCATAGCTTTGAACGGTGTCACTCCTGTAGCTGGGTGAACAGTGGCGCGGTACACCTGTAGGGAGCGTCGTAAGAAGCAAGTGCGCTCCTCTCCCAGGAGACGGGCGGTCTCCAGAGAGTCCTTAACGTGGCGATTATGCCGTTCCACAAGACCGCATGTCTGTGGAGAGTAGGGTGAGCTATGCATCAGCTTGATGCCATGTACTTGGCAGTACCTGTTGAACTCATGTGAAGTGAACACTGAGCCGTTATCTGTGAGCAGTGCGGAACAGACACCCTCACGACTAAAGACGGCATCCAGAAAGCTAATAACGGTTGCGGAGGTTACCTCGTGCATGAGAGCTACCTCCGGCCAACGACTGTAGGCGTCGACTAGCACCAGACCGTAACGTTCGGACACTGGTCCAGGCATAGGGCCAATCGCGTCCAGCACCAGCCTGGTCCACGGTCCTGCAGGTAAGTCCACCTGTTGCACAGGGGGGCGAGAAACAGTGGCAGACTTGCTGTGCGTGTTGCAAAGCGCACAGTTTCGAATCAAAGTCTCCACCTGGCGGTCCATACCTGGCCACCAGTAACAGGCGCGAAGGCGCTGTTTTGTACGCACAGCACCGGGATGACACTCATGTGCCACGTCTAGGAGTCGGCGCTGGAGATCAGCTGGTGCAACGAGCTGATCGCCGCGGAATACCAAAGAGCCTGAAACAGAAAGCTCATTGCGTACCTGGAAGTAGGGCGACATGTGTGGGTCACGTCGGTTCCATCGGCCAGACAGAACACTGTCGCGAACTTGCGACAGAACCTGGTCAGAGGCAGCGGCAGCGCAAAGCTCATCCTCTGTTACAGCAGAAAGCTCGGTCTGTAGACCTAGAGCAGCAATCTCCACACTGTCATCGTCTTCCCAGCTGTCAACGACTGGGAGCCGTGAAAGGCCGTCAGCAACAGCATTGTCCTGCGAACGGACATGTTGAACATCAAAGTTAAAGGCTAGCAGTCGGGCCTCCCATCGAGCAATACGGCGGCCCACACGGGTAGCGCCTTTCAGGCCAAATACGCTTGTAAGTGCCTGATTGTCAGTACGGAGGAGGAACTTCCTTCCCCAGAGGAAGGGTCTCCACTTCTCAACTGCGTAGACACAGCCGAGAGCCTCCTTTTCCACGACTGAGTACCGGAGCTCAGCAGGAGTGAACTTCTTGGAGGTGTACGCCACGACCTCCTCCATCCCTGAAGCAGTTACCTGGCTAAGGATTGCACCACAACCAATATCGGAGGCATCGGATGTCACAATGGTGCGGAGGGAAGGATTGAAGAAAGCAAGTCCCTTGGAAGCAGAGATTTCACTCATCACAGAGCGCAAAGCCTGAGAGAGAACCGTAGTCCACTCAAAGTGCTCTGCCAGCAGCGCATCTCTGAGGATGGCTGTCTTGTCAGAAAAGTGCTCAATGAAGCGGGAGTAGTAGCCCAGAGCACCAAGAAGGGACTTCAGCTCCTTCTGTGAAGTGGGATCTGGCATGTTAAGCAGTGGGCGAACACGCTCAGGATCCACAGCAAGCTGTCCTGCAGAGATCCTTAGACCGAGGAACGGAATCTCAGTCCGAGCTCGAAGACACTTAGTCTCGTTCACCTGTACGTTGTGCGCTTTGAAGATGGCCTCAACCTGGGCCAGCGACTGGTCATGTTCCTTACGAGAGGAACCATGCACTACCACATCATCAAGATACACAGTCACGCCGGGAACACCTTGCAACATGTCCATCATGATCCTCTGGAAGCATGGTCCAGAACTACACAGGCCCTGAGGTATGCGAGTCATACGAAACAGGCCTGCATGTGTCAGAAACGCAACGAGGTTTCTCGAATCAGGATGCAGCTCGACCTGATGATAAGCATCCTTAAGGTCAAGAACAGTGTACACAGAACTCCCCTGTAGGGAATGAAGCACATCATCCATATGAGGTATGGGGTACCCGTCAGTTACCACAGCTTGGTTGACCTGTCTAAGGTCTAACAGAAACCTGATGTCACCAGATTTCTTACGCCCCACCACCACAGGAGATACCCAGGGACTGGCATCCACACGCTCAATGATCCCTGCAGCCTCCATCTCAGAGAGCTTAGCTGCAAACTCATCTCTGACAGCAAACGGAAGGCGTCTCAGAGGCTGTTGGACAGGACACACAGAAGGGTCAACAGTCACCTGATGCATGTACCCTTTGATGCAGGGTTGAGGTACCTGTGGCTGGTTACGTAACCCTGCCCCTGTAGGAGAAGGGGCTCCCCCTGTAGGAGCACTCTGGTCTGAACTCGACCCTGGCACTGGGGGAGTCACAGCACACACTTGTCCATCCACAACATTGACACGTAACAGCTCCATCAAATCAAGTCCCATAAGGGGAACACCCTTCTGAACTATGTACACTTTCACAGGCTTTGTACAGCCCTCTATTTTCACATCAGCAATGCCAAGAACTGAGAGTTTGTTACCAGAGTAACTGTGGAGCTTCACATCAGTGGGACAAAGAAACTCGGGGTCTCCACCCCACACATCCAATGGTAGCAGTGTAACAGGGCTACCTGTATCCACAACAAAGGTCACAGTCTTACCATGAACCTTCACGTCTTTGGTCAGGTGTGAGCCAGCAGCACGTACAGACATTAATGTCACTGTACTTACAGTTTTAGTAGATTTACACACTCTGGCAAAGTGGTTTACTTTACCACACTTAGCACATGACTTGCCTCTTGCTGGACATGCACTGTCATTAGGATAATGATCAGCAACGGCTCCGCACCCATAACACACAAAACCTGGCCCTGGAGGGGCACGTGTAGTGTCAGAATGTGGCTTCACCTTTGGGCTGTATCCCTTATGTGAACTAGCCTGCCTGCCTGTAGGCAGACGCTCCTTGAACGAAGGCTTGGGTGCAGGATTCTTCCTGACGAGGTTACTTGAAGTTGAAATTGGGGCAGTCATACTTCTCGCTTCTTCATGAGAGCGTTCATAAGCTCCTGACAGAGAACTGACTTGCTCCAGAGTGAGCTTGGGATCCTGAAGGAATCGTTCACGCAGGTGGGGGTGTACCGTAGCCTCTACCACCTGGTCTCGAATCATTTCATCAGTCAGGGAACCAAACTGGCAGGAGGTGGAGAGGGACCGTAGGTCAGCTATGTAGTTGGCTGTGCTCTCCCCTACCTCCTGACGACGCTGGCGGAACTTGAAGCGTGAGGCTATGGGGTTGACTTGTGGCGCAAAGTGACCGTCTAGTCTCCGCATAGTGTAGTCGAAAGCGGATTCCCCATCCAGCTTGGCTGTCTCAGGTAAAGAGCGAAAGATTCTCTGACCCTCCGGCCCCAGGCAGTGGAGGAGTAGAGCAACCTGCCTTTCATCTGAAAAGGTGTTGCCTCCAACTGCCATCATGTATGTATTAAATGAAAACTTCCATTGCGAGAAAGGCATGGGCGGACGCCCAGGATGCGGCAGAAATGGCGCGGGCGCATGTATTCCGTCCATTTGAACAGCGAAAGTAGGGGCGGCGGCGAAGGATGCAACTGTAACTTGTAGTTAATAATGTAATTGTGTATGTAAATACTTGAAATGTAATGTAATTCACGTGTATCTCATCCTGGTCGCCATGTTCTATCCTCTAAGATAGATAAACACATCCGCCGTCCATGCTGTTTTTTTAAGAAGCCCCCGTCAATTGGCCACTCGAACAGAGACCACAAACACACCGAAGTCCTCTAAGCCGGAGGACTTCTAGAGGTTTAAACCCTCTGAACTGAGGACACAACATGCTAGCACAACAATACAAGTCCTATACAAAGCGCTATGGGAGACCCAAAGTCCAGGGGGTCCTAACCCACCCCCAACCCCCGAGATATGACAATTAAAATGGCCCATGACCCCGGAATTTGACCAATTTAAATGACAATAAATGAACCCGATTGGTGTGTGCCTTAGCCACGATTTTCATCGCTTCCTGTTTTCAAAAGTGATGAAAAGGATGATTCCAGGTCGGGTATCCGGCAATTGGGTATCAAGTTTCCGGATAGACCCCTAAAACAGGTCTGGAGATCCCGTCCATATCGGGTACCTTCCAGGTCGGGTATCCGGTAATCGGGTATCCAAGTTTCCGGATATACCCCTAAAACAGGTCTGGAAGTCCGGTCCAACGAACTAAGTGGCGGGAGGAGATCCCAATTTTGGCAGAAAGGGTCCCTGGCGCCACTGATAGCCTGCCGTGCCTATATTTGAGGTCCCTGGTGAGCATGAAAGGCCCTTGAACTAGTAAAAGAGGGCCCGTAATTTAAAATTCATGTTCTTATGTCAGCAACAATTGCTAGCCATTCCTTTCTTTTAATGTTAGATCATTAAACGGATCAAAAATGCCCCATCCGATGAATTAAATGGCACACAGGGGTCCTGTAATGGCAGAAGAGGTCCTCAGCATCATTGATACGTATATTATATATAGTTAAGGGCTCTAAAATAAATTTGAGGTTCCCTTGTCGAGCAAAGTGGAATCTCAAACAGCACATAAAGGAGGGTTACAGTGATATATAAAGCAAAACTGAAAATCTGGAGCCCCTCCCATCGCCGGCATAGATAGGAGGCCACTTTGAAATCTGGGCCTCATGGACAGAAAGTTGTGGTGACGCCACTGATAGCATCTCATTCCAGTCCTTTTCACCTGACTGTCCGACAACGAGGCTTTCCAGACAGACTCGGCGTAGAGCGAAGCACGTCCTGGTCCGAGCCGTGGTGTCTCCAAAGCCGGCATAAACAGCGGCTCTGGGCCGTCTGCGACCAGCCAACGCTCAGCCCCGTGGGGGCGGGACTGCCCAAGCAAATGGTAGCGCGGCCCAAGCACATGGTAGCGCGCCCAAGCAAATCCTAAGAGCAGCGTCTGGCAGTCTTTGGGCCAGGAGGGGGCGCCATTTGGGACAGGGGCGTGATACCTGCCCTAAATGGAGAGTCACCAGTGCTCAGTGAAGTCTGGAGCCCCCGATCAAGGGCACCGACATTTCGCATTTATTACCCTGGGGGCCCATGAGATCGAGACTGGGGGCTCCGGGACCAACTCTTGGAGGCCTTGAGACCCACATGATGGCCCCAAAGACCAACTCTTGGCGGCCCCTGAGGTTAACCTTTATGGGCTCCGAGACCAATACTTGGAAGCACCCCGAGACCAACTCTTGTTAGGGCCCCCGAGACTAAGACTTGAGGCCGTGCCTCCAAGCAAAATAGAGGGGGCAAACCCTCTTTGCGCCCCCAAAGCAAATTAGCGTTACATACTTGATCATTTAGGGAGGACAATTCCACCAGTAAAAAAAAACATTTATAATCGTTTTGTCCCTCTGCTGGGTACCTACCTACCTCTTTGAATGTGAAAAATTAGTTGACTGCACCAGATTAATCCTGCCCTGCGCTAATCAATGTTTTCACTTCCGGTTTTTGTTTTGCTCGTTAGCTCGTCAACAGGGATTTGTCCCCCCCCCCAACCGGCTGGGTCAGCCCCTGCTCACGCCATGTTTGTAATACAAGTTTTTATCTGAATATCTGTAGAATTTTGGACAAGGATAACAAAACTCTAGTTCACACAATTTCACAGGGTCAGAACATCATCCCGTTGTTATTGTTAAGGCTTAACGACGCACCAACTGCGCAGGTGATTCAGCCTCGCCAACTCTCACCCTGTCGGGAGGGATTTGGGGGATCAGATCAACGTATTTAGAGGCTCCACCGTGACTTGAGCCCGGGACCGGTGGCTAAGGAGACATGAATTCTATCCACTGAGCTACCCATCCCTCCAGAAGGTAATCCCAAAGAGAAAGACGGATAATATCATGTTGATATCAATTTCACCACGACTAGTAGGAAATATGGGCCAGCATGAAGACAAGGTAAAATGGCCACTCCATCTGACGGACTGGTAGTACCAGGAGCGAGCAATGGGCCTGCTTTCTTTTGCCGCGTCCTTCCTGAGAGCATTTTGGTTGTGGATGGATCTGTAGTTTTGATCAGTTTTAACAAATTTAAGAATCGAATATATTTTACACTTTTGAATTTCGTGAAGTCATGTCTTGAAAGCTTTCATATATCTGCATTGATATTGCTACTTTAGGTTCCTTATTCAATCATATTATATCAATCGCGGTCGCTGAACTGAATCAAAGTGGTACCCAAACCTTGTGCGAGCTTGTTTGAAAGGAACTAACTCTTTGAGGCCCGAAAATGGGATGAAACCTCTAGTTCAAAAAAAGATGATAGAGTGATGATTTTGGATCAAAGTAAAAGCCTTTTCATCAGGCAGAGCGGGTCAAACAAGCATACAATATGTTCACATCTGGTTCCAGGTTTTCGTCAAATTATCATTCAGTGATGTCATTAAAATGGCACAATTATGCATTGGCAATTATAGATTTTAATCACGAACTTATGATGATAGAATGGTGATTTCTCCCTGCAACTGACAGCTGTGTTCAAACTTTTTAAACAAGCACAAAAAAGTCTAACTTTTGGTTGTAGGTTTTCGTTATGTGATTGTATTAAAATATTGCCAATACGCATTAGTCATGGTCGTTTTTAATTAAAAAGACTTATCTGATAGAGCAATGATTATTTTTAACTTCAAACTTTTGGTTGAACGGTTAAATTAAACTCATAAACACTTAAGAACTTAGCTCTTTTTAAATCACGCTTGGGTCACGCATAAAAATCACAATTACGCCTTGGTAACACGCATTTGTAATTCTCTCGCAGATACTGGCAGGGGTATTTAATGGTCAATTCACTACAACTAACTCAAATTATTACAAAGCCGAGAAAGCTGACCAAGCAATAAGATGTGTAAAAGTTACGATACATACGGCAACGTGTTAAATTATTTCAACAAATCCGACTAATACAATATTCCGAGCTATCATGTTGTTTAGGTTCTCACCTAGGAGGCATAAAAATGCTCAAATTCACTGTCATTTGCTATTACTAATTAGCAGGACGACACATGAAAAGCGCAAGTCGGATTTTGAAACACTAGTAAACTACTAATAGGTAACTACGTCAGCGACGAAAAATAAAAAACTAAACATTTCTATCTAAAATCAAAACAGATATGTACAATTACATGTGTAAGATCGCCAGCCTTCCTCACATTTTCAGACTTAGGCACTAACTAAATGTGCCGTCACGATAAAACCCGTAGTCACCAGCTTCCACCAAAGATACAAATTACGGAAACACATGAGATCACTCGCTTTTGTGCGCTCAAGTATTCTGTTTTAACCGCTTACTGTCCGTCACTCACATCCTCGAATTTCCCTCCAGGAGAGGGCTTTTTTACGCCGTGACTCTCCTATTGGTTTGTATTTGTATTTGTATTGTATCATTCTGAGCACATCAATCAATTCGGTTTTCATGGCTCGTGTCACAGTAGATAGATGCGAATAAAGTGGGAAAAATACACCCCACACACCCACAGACACTCTCACACATTACATATACAATAATCGATACAAGTGGTCACTGGTTGGGGTTGTGCATTGCTGCAGTCGTCCTAAATGGCCTGCGACCACCAACACAATTAGTTTTGTTCCATCTACCACCATAGGCATTGCTGAGGCTTTTCACAAAACTGCTAATAATGGGATCGTTTGTCCACATTAGATGATTGTATCGATCAATAATTTTTACCCGTGGAGACGTTTTACGCCCTGACCGTAAAAGCGCCCCTCCAGGTCTAAAATGGCACCCACTCTTTACCCGAATGACGCTCCGTGGACAAAGTGCCCCTGCCATCAGAAATCCTAGGTCCGTCCATGCCACGTCAGAATTAAGTTCGTGCTTTCCCTTTAATGATAAATATATTTTCAATTATATTTTTTGCCGTCTTGACGCGTCTTTTTTAGACAGAACCGACTGTTGTTTTAGTAATCTATAAGAAACTTTTCCTAATACATTTTCCACCAACTAACTGAACAGGAAATTTGAAGAATGGGTAGGTACATTTTCTTGGAAGATGGAAATCGTCCTGTGCTCTACGGTTTTCGTAGTGGTGTCTTATTTATGTCTTTTCACCAGTAATCGTATTTGTTAAATCATTCCCGAGATGATGCCGGTCAGTGGAAAGATAAATCCAGCATACTGTACCATACGGTAGGACCCTCTATCATGTGATAGGTATTCCCCCCTTCAAAAATGCGTGTTGGTGTTTCATGATTTGCATCTGCCCGAAATAATTTCAAGCTCTACATCAGTCGTTCCAACCAGAGTTACACAGAAGAGGAGCTGGTACCCGCATCGAAGGTAGATGCACGCATCGAATACAACGAAGGCAAACGCCTCGGCCCTATCCGACACCTTGTTCAGGGGGACTGCCGGCGCTGCGACGCTGCTCCGTCGGCCGCCGAGAACGACGGCGCACGGCGACGCGTCGGTGACGACAGCGGCGCGCAGGTGCGGATTGTTCTGCGAGGCGTCGCCAGTGGTCGCACGGCGGTGTAGGAGAGTGGTGGGAGACGGTGCTCCGGCGCTCTGCGCAAACACTCGCCACGCCCAACACACACGCAAACACTCGTACTGTAGCGCACGCTGTCGGTGTCGGGAGGAAAAGCGGACTAGTTGACAGGGTCGTCACAGCGATAAGACTGGGGACTCCTTCATTTAGGGGAAACAATGCGGTGAAGGATAAACATTACAGGAAGAAGAAGAAGAGAAAATCGTGATGGGAGTTTCAGTCATAAACATTTGTTAGAAGTGTGAAGTCCGACTGCAGAGAGCAAATACAGTTAGTCGGATGACGCTGTTGTAACAACTTAAAAAAGTGGATCTCATAACTCGTCCCCTCGAGAGTGAATCTTACAAAGTTCACCAACCGTAGACATCCAGCAATGCACCCTCCCGACCGGCAGCAGCCGCCACCGCAGTGGAGTAGTCCCTCCCCTCCGAGGACTTTTCAGACAGTGATGGACTCGCCCACAGGATCTCCTGTCCACCAGCATGCCACCAGTTTGGGTTTGTCGTTCACCCGGGCAGCTCCGGGACCTCCGCCGTCCGTCGCCGTAACTCCACCAGCAGAGGCAGCGGCAATACCTTTCCCTAAGGTTCTGGGACGCAGTAGCAGGCCCTTCGCTTGTAGCGCGTGCGAGCTGATCCTGACCGTGCTGTCTTGGCTGCTGGTGGTGGCGTTCTTTCCCCTGAGCATGCTGGCCTGTGTTCGGGTGGTGCAGGAGTATGAAAGGGCCATCATCTTCCGGCTGGGGAGGCTGGCTCCAAGCGGCGCTCAGGGCCCGGGCCTCTTCTTCATCCTACCGTGCATGGACAAGTTCACCTGTGTGGACTTACGAGTGGTATCCTTCGACGTGGCCCCTCAGGAGATTCTCACCAAGGACCTGGTCACTGTCTCTGTGGATGCTGTGGTCTACTTTCGTATCTTCGAGCCGATCGTCTCCATCACGAACGTAGAGAACAGCGGCTACTCGACGCGGCTGTTGGCCGCCACCACTCTGCGAACAGTGCTGGGACAGTACTCTCTGGCCGACATCCTCTCGCAGAGGGAGAGCATCGCCCACCTCATGCAGGCCACACTGGACGAAGCCACAGACGCCTGGGGTGTCAAGGTGGAGAGGGTCGAGGTCAAGGATGTGCGTCTTCCCGCTAGAACTGCAGCGCGCCATGGCTGCAGAGGCCGAGGCTAGTCGGGAGGCCAAAGCCAAGCTGATCATGGCCGAGGGTGAGAAGAAGGCCTCGCGTGCCCTGAAGGATGCAGCTGATGTCATGGCGGAAAGTCCGTCGGCGATGCAGCTGCGTTACTTGCAGACACTCAACAACATCTCGGCAGAAAAGAACTCCACGATCGTCTTCCCTGTTCCCATAGACATCTTTGGAGGTCTGATGAAAGGGCTTGCCGGCTCCGGGCGACCTTCAGGACGGGGAAGTCGGGCCTCAAGTGTAACTGAAGCGGAAACTAGAACAGCAGGAGTTTTTGCACCGCCATCCCGGACACGATCTTCTCTCGATCCCGCTGGCCCTGTTACTTCAAGGCTCTAAACTGGGTTAACCCCACCACAAAATGGCTTTCTATAATTTCTGCCGAAGGTTTTCTGTTGGCTTTTGTCTCACGGCGTCAATTTCACTACAAATGTGATTGCCAGAGAACGGCACACTTTTAGAGCAGTTAGTAAGCGTGTTCGTGGCTACATGGCTTATTCCTTTAGCTTTGTTCGCCTTGTACGTGTTGCCATGTTAAAGGTGGATTATGTGTTGAGTCATTTTGTCACGGCGCCGGGCGTTTTATCTACGCTTCCCCTTCGGTCTAGCAGTGATAAAAGCACAATATAACCTGTATAAAACTTGTTCGCCTATAGTTGTTACTTTTGCATGTTTTAAAATATGTTTTGCAGAAGAGCTAGGGTCCAAGAGATTCATGGGTACGAAGTGACTAACCTGTCACCATGCTGCTGCCTTAGCTGGAACAGAGCACGCATTTTACTGTCTGCACTTTGCCTCGTTTAGGTAAAGTTATTAAACGAATCGCAGGCTACAATGTTCTGACTCACTAAACGTACACCTAACGTGGTACACCTTAGACCAAAGTGCAACGTTTTGAACGTTTTATTTCAGTCATGCGATTTTCTAAGGGAGCGGAAGGGAGAGTGAGCGCCGAACGCCTTATTATACAGACTTCGAAGGGGAAGCATCAAATGATCTTCTCGCTCAGTGTGTCGTTGTTTTCGGTGCATTTAGCTTTTCATGAATGCAAAAACATGACTATTTCGACATGCACCACTTGCCAGGCAGCGCCGTTCATGAAATAAATACACCGGCCGATAGTAATCGGGTTGACTTTCCATGAAGCTAATTGACCCGAATAACAAGCATTTTTAAAGGAAATCTGGAGCCCAGAGAAATGTCATGGCTATATTTTCTCAAGCCTTACCGGGCTCCCAGAAAGCAATAGTTATCCAGCAGTGGATACAAGAGCGCTAGGGGGTTAAGCCTGCCTCCGAAATGTAAGAGTGCCTATAGTAAATCCGGAGATTGATCCGAGGCAATGGAAGGGATGACTAGAGCCCCTAGCCACGACCCCCCCTCCCCCTCAACCCCGAAATAAAGTCCTGGATCCGCTATTATGTTTGAGGTAGCTCTAGGGAACAATCGTTTGGTAAATGATTAGATACATAGGTATGTTCTATCATTATTACACTCTGCATGCATTTACTGGCTATTGAGCATATATTTTGATCGCATTTCAGTTTTTAACTGCCTGTTGCGTTGTTATATTTCAAGGGATGAGTTCAGACCTTTTTGAAAATCGTGAAGGAACTTGATTAAAAGAAACTGAAGAAGGCATTTGGTTCAATGTTCATTATCTCTTCTCCGTGGCCTCAGACCAAATCAAGCTTTGGCTGTTCAGCGGGAGCGGGAGTTCCCAGCAGGTTAAATGGTCTGACCAGGGCAATAAGGTCTCGTTAGTGGATGTCTGTGTCGTCGTGGCATGCCGCCGAAGTGACGTTTGGTCCTGTGGTATCCAGCTCAGTGCACAAAAGAGGAGTGTCTGACACCCATTCTTGTGTCAGTCGGTGGCCCGCCCCCCCGTGGCCCGGGGCTGGCATGCGGCTAATGGTCACCTGGCAACCCCCCCTACTGACCGGTCGTACCACCGGGAGACATGTTCTTACTTCATGAGTCTGATGAGTTCATGACTTGTTGCGCAATCTTTCCAGGGTGCTCGGACAATCAGAATAGTAGCAGTAAGCTTGAACATGCTAAGAGGGTGAACAGACGTGTCCTCTTTTCCCAGCACAGATTTAACGCCTGGTTATGGCGATCGTGTTAATCCCCTGAAAATATGTATCAGCGACACGGGCGTGATCGATCTGCCCAGAGCTGAGATCAGTGCCAGAAGTTCCGGTCCCGCCTATTTTCCCAGCTCCGCCCGGCCACCGCTGCCCCCTCCCCTCCCCCCGAGTGGGCTGTTGGGCTTACTGGGTCAACAATCACCGTCTGCCCGCTTGCAGAAGAACGAGGGCCGGCCGGCGGTAAAAATAGCGAGCTCACGCGCCGCGTCGTCGGCCAGGGCCGGAGGTGGTGAAGCTCGCGCCGCCGCCGCCGCCCCGCTCCCCGCAGACCAAACGTAAAACAGCAGCGCAGAAAAACCGGAGTCTGAGAAGAGGATGCTGGCGTGAGAGCCTCAGCCTTGTACAATCTATTAGTTTAAATCTGCATTACGGTAATTTCTAACTTATCAGTCATGGTCAGAGGAAATGATCAGTCCACCCATTCTATGATCGGGCAATTACGATACACGCCACAGTGTGAGGTTTAAATCTAAGATATTTCAGCGCAAATAAGCAATCAGGGCTAGGCATGCGGTCCAAAAACGACGGTCCTGCATCACTATTCTACGATCGAAAGATTGACTTTCCGCGATAACAGAACATTTTTACATACTTTCTCCAAGTTGCTGCGGGGTCGGTTTATAGAGTTGAAGCTTCACTAAAGCCATTAAGGGACTTGTTACGGGCACTCCGACACCATCACCCGAACGAGCAGCTCCCGCGAAGAGGTTAATTTAGAAGCCAAAGCTCAAGGACGGCCGCCCCGGTCAGGTCACGCCCTCGCAAGTCAGCTGCCAGCCGACCTATGTCGGATAAATACTGAGCGTCGGAGCGTCTCAGGAGAACCGACCCCAAGCCTGCACATGCACTGCCACTGCATGTTGCTGAGCAGTGGACCGGAGCCCAACGCTCTACCAACTGAGTTACCGGGGTGGCATTTATCAATTTAACTATGGCCTATTCAGCGATCGGTAGCTGCTAGCGTTTTTTATTTTCTTTTGAGAAAGTAAGGCCCAGCTAAGGAAAGAAAATAACGTTATAATTGTTTGTTCAGAGTTGATTCTGAAATTTCTGACGGCAGACTCGGAATCACGGAATTAAAGGCAACACACATTTCAGCAACAGCTAGTGTGAAATCATTTAACATTTAAGGACACTCCGGCGATCATTTCAGTTATTCCTCGATCGCGATTTTGCGAACTATGATTACGCGACCCCCAGCACTGACCAATAACATTTCTGCACCAATATAGGCATGGGCGTTGGAACAGGGGCCAGGGGGCCATGTCTCCCCACTCTCCAGTGTTCAAAATCCTAATTATTGACCCTATAACAATGACTAGAAGGAAAAAATGACTTCAAAATACACCTTGGCCCACTCGCCCCATGCTGACGTTCCTACGCCTGCCTATGAATAAAGGTACTGGGTTATGCTTAGCTTTTAGCCTGAGCTCACAGCGAAGTTGATGCCACTACTCAGGCAATCAGAAGCACTCCCAGTTCAGGTGACGTCTCGTCAGTCGGCGTGTCAGCTGACGCCACTGACGTGCGACGTCAGCCGGTCCACTCTCACGCCGATGATACGGTGCTGACGTCCACTCATCGACCTAGGCGCCATGGCCAAATTACCATCCGTATCGGACTGCCAATCCACTCCATCAAGGGCTTTTTCCCCAACACTATACCGCGATCTGTGCTAAAGCTGCTGATATAGCACTTTAAGGTGTCAATGACTCCATTATTATCCTGATCGGCGGTCCCATCCAGATTGTATTTTTCCCATGGAATCTAAGTCATTAATAGCTAGCGAGCTAACTGGGTAAGTGATGCCTTCAGGTAATGATCATGGATTGGACGCACTACGGAGGACAGGAAGGCCCACAAAATAAGTACCACCAAGGCTTTACATAGAGAAAGCACCACTACCTAGGGTACAGCTACCATACCAAGAGTACCAAAGGAACCACTGCTAAGGGTACCTTCACCATTAATTCGACCAAGGTGCCACTTTTCCTTTTAAGGGAATGTGGCACCTTGGTTGAATCCTGGAATTTAGTGTAATTAGGGGTAGTTTTAGCCGTAAACCATGAAAACGTTCATGATTTATCTGAAAAATGCACAACAAGATCAATATTTTGATTTTTAAAACGCTACTCTAGGGAAAGAAATAAACTTCTGCCCGTTGATGACGTCATGATCTGGCAACTACTATCAAATTCAATAGGCTTCAAGGCCTTCTATGGGCTGATTACTCACCGTGACGTCTGCATATAGCGTCACACCAACAACTGATAACTGTGGTCAGCTGTTTGGGTACATTTTGGGTACATTTCAGGTAGGTTTTAAGCTTTTCTCTACGGAAATTTTGAGTTTCAAGACAAATTATATATTGAGTACCGAGTTTTCCGGCATGCCTTACAACTTGGCTATCTCAACTAAAATCACGTTATAAAGGTGGCACATTCATTTTAAGTGATCCATATCAAAAGTAACCGCATTTTATGCAAGTTGTCTTCGTTCAAAAGTATTTCATAAACCGTGCCGCGCGACTGAGCTGTGCCTGTACCGCGTGACCTTGGGCTGTGCCGTGCAACTTTGGACTGTATCGTGTGACTTTAGGCTGTGCCGCGTGACTTTGGGCTGTGCCGTGCGACTTTTGGCTGTGCCGCGTGACTTTAGGCTTTGCTGCGTGACTTTGGACTGTGCCGTGGGACTTTGGGCTGCAACTTGCGATTTTGGGCAGTGCAATACGACTTTGGGCTGTGCAGCGTGCAGGGGCGTAGCCAGGATTTCGCTCAGGAAGCCCCGAAAAGGGCCCCTGCGACAGCACCAAAAGGGCCCTGATGGTAAAAATGGCCCTGCTTGTTACAGAATACAGTACTGAATAGGGCTAAGAGTGCCTTGTCTGGTATGAAATTTCAAATTTGGCCACAGAGCATAGTGCGGGTGAGCCAAGCTTCGCGCGGCCCGTGTCCTCAGGGGCCCTTCGGGCCCTCAGGGCGGGGCGGCTGTCCCCGCCGCCCCCTGGCTACGCCCCTGGCCGCGTGACTTTGGGCTGTGCCGTGCGATTTTGGGCTGTGCCTGTGCCGCGTGACTTTGGGCTGTGTCTGTGCCGTGTGACTTTGGGCTGTACCGTATAACTTTGAGCTATACCGTGAGACTTTGGGCTGTGCCTGTACCGTGCGACTTTGGGCTGTGCCGTGCGATTTTGGACTGTGCCTGTGCCGCGTGACTTTGGGCTGTGTCTGTGCCGTGTGACTTTGGGCTGTACCGTATAACTTTGAGCTATACCGTGAGACTTTGGGCTGTGCCTGTACCGTGCGACCTTGGGGCTGTACCGTGCGACTTTGGGCTGTGCCGTGTGACTTTGGGTTGTGCTGTGCGCATCCCATCTCCCGCAGTCTGCCCGCTGTCAGCTGGGCCCTGGCAACAGAGAAACATTCGCGGTGGCCACTCTTACCATTGACAGACTGGGTATTTCGATCGACACGAGGTGTCAGAGTGGTGTTATGGGCGCCATGAGGTGTCAGACTGCCGTCAATGGGTGCCAGTCTGACCTAGGCCGCTGTCGGTGCGCTCATATCTAAAGGACCGTTGTGCGTCTACGTTCAAGAGTATGATGCGCCGATGGCGCAGTATGTAGTGTAGCTCTCAGTTATGAGTCGTAGTTTTTAATGCAAACTTCATTTCACGGGGAAATTAGCGCAGTTTACACGGTAATTTAAAAAGGCATGACACAGCACGACACAGCCAGGTGCAAGTGCCGGCGATGCCAGGCATTATTTTCTGGGGTTTGGTAAGAAGGGGCTATAGCATGAAAAACTGTAACATCTTTCGGCAAATAACTTCCTCTCTTTAAGAACATAAAATCCAGTTTTGTCTCAATACCCTACTGATTTTGGTGTTTTGAAAGAGCGGAAGTTATTTTCAGAAAAAAATAACGATTTTTGCGCCGTTTTTTATCTAACCACTTGGTGCCACCAGTGGCGGCACTTCCATAGGGGTACATTAGGCACTGCCAAGTCAATTTTAAATGTCAAAAGTAGGTATTTATGTGCTGGATGCTTAAGTTACAGAGAAAATTCCTTTTTCGGATTACTTTGTCATAGAGCCGATGATTTGCATCTCTGACAATCCACGTTTGCAGCGCGTACCGTCAACAAATGTGAGATATGGCATTTCGCGATTCCGCTGAATCTGCCTAACCCCGTGGAAAATCTAAAGTGTGCTTTTTTATTGACATCTCTAATACAGAGACGGCGGAGTCCATTTTCGAGAGGTGCAAGATTTTCGGGAGGGGGCGCCTTCCTCCCCAGGGGGCGCCTTCATTCCCTGGGGAGCGCCTGTGCTATCCAAGGGCGTTCTGCAGAAGCTCTTTGGACTCGGCGTGCGAGGCCACATTGGATGGTTTACCTCAGATTTTCTGAGAAAAAAATATATTTTAGATTTTGCGTAAACTCAGTCATATCGGATTAGTATCAGCAACAGAGCGGAATAAACCAGGGTTCTGTGATCTCCATAGCCTTGTTTGCGGTTATGATCAATGATATTGCAGACACTCTTCCCGCAGGCATACGTCATGCACTTTTCGTTGACGACTTAACAATATGGGCGAGAGCGTCTACTACAGCAGCTGCGCTGAGGCGACTGCAATTTGGCCCTAACACATTGCAGCAATGGAGCACACGTACTGGACTGAGATTTACCTTACCTACTTAACTATCCTTGAATATTGCCTTGTACCTTCATATACTGCCGCATAACCGTTTCCACAGGCCACCGATAATTTTTTTATAATGTTCATAATATTTAACATTTAAACATAAATATTCTTTTTGGTTATCGACTTGAGCTTGCCCCCTCTCCAGCCGACCTGCTGGATCCGCCTTTGTTCACTATTGGGTAAAAAGCATGGGCGACGTCCTTACCTCTAAGCCAATCGTGCCTAGGCTCTCATAATGTTAAAGCGCCGCCACTGTTATGAAGCCTCTCTAATGAAGAGTTATGACCAAAAAGGTGTTGGAATATTACACCCGGAGTTATTTTCTTCTCAGTGCAGCAAACACGCACGACACGCTGGCAATTGGTCTTCCAGCAGACTGTTCCGGTTACAAATCACAAATCCCAGACATATTGGAGCAAATAACTTTTTTAAACGACACCCCAGTGCCATAGGTTACATAGGGGAAATTGGGTGGATTGCGCCCATGCGACTAATTGCGCTCTCCACCCTCCACAGGAATCTAAAAATGGTATTCAATTTTATGCACTACCATATCGTTCCCATCACTAGGAACTTCCTCTTTCCGGCGCGCAGCCATTGCTGGTGGGTTCCAGCTGAGCTGGGCCTGCCATAATCATACATGACTAGGTTTCCTTCGATATTTAAGGTACAAAAATATAGTAAAATGAGAATGAAATTAATTTCGGGACGGTGTGAGGACTTGTATTCTACACTAGGCACATTTGCGTGTATTTTCAGCCTTTTTCTAGACATTCCTGTGAAGAATCTGTCCCAATAGGTGGCCATGTTTGTCTTTGTTCTGAAATTTCAAATACGCCACGGCTAGATGCGCACCATATGATACGGGCAGTTGGTAGTTCGATAAGCCCGAAAAATAATAGAATGCCACTTTATTGGCATACATTATCATGCAGACACTTGATGTAGGTTAATCACACAGTCATAAGTCTTGATCTACTTCCTACCTTCCCAAAGATTTAACCCACCGGGGTGGGCCACCTTCGCCCCACCGGGGCATCGATGGCCCCCTCTAACTCCGAAAATATGGGCGTTAGCGCAAATCGCAAAGTGCAATAAACTCGTGAATTCAGAAATTACTCGCATGTTATAGTGCTCAGGCAATGGTTTGACCCAGAGGTCAAATTAGGTCAAGATCGGCTATTTTCACTCAAATATGCAATGATTAAGTAAACTGGGCATAACTCTTATGTCATTAGAGCTATTGAGGCCTGGTAAAGTACATTTGATAACAAATTACCAGTACTTTTCCGTTATGTGGAATGTAAAGACCTCCCGCCAGTGTTTGACCTCCAGAGGTCACCTCGTGACCTAATATGACCTAGGTCACGAAAGGTCACAAAGTGACCTTCCGTATATCAAATGAAACCAGTGACAAGACAAACACGATGGTGTTTGTTTCACCGCTCTAGCTTAATTAGGTCAAAAGTTATTGCCAAAATACTGTTTTTGACCTCTGATGACCTTATGACCTTGGAAAAGTCAAAGGGCACATATGACCCCTGGGATCCGTAAAGGGTGTCCAAAAACGTTGTTCTGAGCAGTCTGAGTATTTGCAATCATTTTTGTGGCTTTTATATCATGAAACAACTTTTCCCTATGCTTTTCCAATGGGAGAGGTCGCCTCGTGACCTGACCTCAGGCACGAAATCGAAAAATTCCGGATATACACCTTTAGACCCTGGAGGGGTTATGAAGTGTAGGAAGTTTCAAATCGATCGACTTAAATGTAGCTCTTACAGAGCTCTAAAGTGAAGTAGGTGACCTTGGTTGACCTCGTCTGGTGACCTGACCTTGGGTGACCCGGGGTAAAAAATTTCAGGATGATGGGAAAATGATGCAGTGAGAGGTAGAACCCTCAACTGCGGTGCTGCACCTCGTCGTTTTTCTGCTATCCCGGAAAAACCTTAGGGGCATCGATGGCCCCTCGGGGGGCAGGGTTAATTGCTCGACAGACCTAGTGTAAATACTTTTTTTGAAAAATCAATCCGGCCTTTGGGGGGCACAAGATAGTTTGTCCCCCCTTCCAGCACTTTGGGTGGGGCCATGACCAGAATGCCCCCCCTGCGTCCGCCAATAATTTGCATGCGCTTAAGCATATTCAACAAAACAATAGTGCTAAAAAGATAAACTGAAAACGCTAATTCTCACCATTTTCAAGGAATTGCGTACGTCTGGGATGTTAAGCAGAAAGCCACCATTTAGGAAATATGTGAATACGTAAGACAACCAAGAGTGAAACTTTTCAGTTTATTGGAGATAAGCGGAAGCAAGTCGTCGAGACTCCCTGGAGTCACCTTTTCCGACACACAAACCACATTTTTAACAACGAAACGGAAATTACCCTTGAAACAATATTCTGGTTCTATTTCATCACATTTTGATGAGCCAGAGATAACATGTAGATTAATGTTTTCAGCCACTGCATTTGAACTAGTAAAGATAGAGCAAAACTATTTAGGCAAACGGAATCCTCGCAGCATGCCGAATCGAATTATATATAATCTGGCATTTCTAGGTCAAATCCGGTCACATCTAGGATTTGAGCTGACCTGCGGACAGTTCAAGGTCAGATTAGGTCAAAATGCATCTGACTAGAACTGAAAGGATAAGGCGAA
The DNA here is from genome assembly GCA_034440635.1 of Lepas anatifera. NCBI lineage: Eukaryota > Metazoa > Arthropoda > Thecostraca > Lepadidae > Lepas > Lepas anatifera. The sequence goes on along the minus strand of JAOTON010000709.1, from coordinate 412,639 downwards.
CATAATGTCGTTAAAATAATTGCTATTTCAACCATCAATTACCAAGGTATTCAGTTAAAGCGATTTTCCCATATTTTTCCAATGGAGGGGGCACGGCTCTTACTTAACCTTTGGTCGTCGATGTCGAAAATACCGGAATATATGTTGCAAAATTTCGTGGGTCCTTTATGTGATCAGTTTAAATTTAACAGTGTTGTGGCGGCGCTTATTGTAAGCGAACTCGGTTAGCTCAGTCGGTAGAGCGTCGGGCGTTGAATACAGGTATCGCGGGTGCGATGCTCGCTTCAAGCGATGTTTTTTGCTAACTCTGAGCGTGTGTGGTTCTTGGCGCGAACGGCGATTATGATTGGCGTATTTTGGGTCACGTGACCTGGTCCCGTGATCACGTGATCGGGGCCCGTGGCTCTGAGGCGATGTCCTGGTTGCGCCGGGGAAGGAGAGCCAGTCAACCAGATTCGACGATGGAGGTAAGGTCGCACTCTGCCCCTCCCCACCCCCCCGCTCCCTGCCGGTGCCTCGGACTCTCCGAGCGCCAAGCCTGGCTGTCGGTGGTGCCTCAGATACGCTGAAGTTATGTCCTATCTCTTCTGGTGTGGCGCTTGTTTGTCAATACTGGGCTGTTATTGCTGTTCTATGCCGGCGTTTTGCGTAGTATTACCTCCCCCTGTGTAGCGCTCGGTGTGTATTTATTAGTTGTATTTATAGTAATAAACTTATAATAAATTTTACGTAGGTATATTAAAACTTATACTTTATTTTTATACTTAGATTATTAATTTTATACTTATATTTCAATTCTACTTATAAATTCAACTTCTGGATTTATATTGATAGCAGTGTTGTCTCCCCTTTGTGGCGTTCGGTGTTTATTTATTAGTGTACTTTTACAAATAATCTTGTCAAGTCTTATTTATATTAAACTTTAAACTTTATACTCATTTTTAACTTGTAAATTCAACTTATAATATATTTATACTAATCATTTAAAATATACTACTGTATCTTACTTTAAACTTACACTTTTATTCTATTTAATGTCGCCACTTTTGACCGACAAAACCTATCGGGTGGGCGCAAAATCCTATTGGTAGGCGCCGATTTTCGCATCCTAGGGGGGTGGGAAGCCAAATTTCAGAGCGGTGCCATCGACCTTTCAGGAGACGGGGGCGCCGAGGGTCCATGGAAGGAGGGAGCACGTGCGGCAGCAGCAGCACGTACACCCTCCCCCTTATACTTATATATTACATAACCTTTTACTTATACTTATATATATATATATATAAGTATATGTATATATATATATATATATATATACCTATATATATATATATATATATATATATATATATATCAAACTTAAACTTATACTTACTTATCCTTATATTTCTGCTTATACTTCACTTATACTTATACTTCTACTTATACTTATGCATATACTTACACTTATATTTATCTTATATTTAAACTTATATTTATATTTAAACTTATATTATACTTATACTTATACTTATTAATTATATTTATATTTATACTTACTTATTAATTATGTTTATACTTATACTTATTAATTGTATTTATACTTCTACTTATTAATTATATTTATACTTATACTTATTAATTATATTCATACTTATACTTATTAATTATATTTATCCTTATCTTATTAATTATGTTTATACCTATACTTAAACTTATACTTATTAATTATATTTATCTTTATACTTATTACTTCTATTTATACTTACATTTATAATTACTTCTAAGTTAAACTTCTCATAAATGTATACTAATAATTTTGAATAATATAAAAAAGCAGGTGTATGCAGCAGCCAGCAGCAGCAGCAGCAGCAGCAGCAGCAGCAGCGGCAGCAGCAGCAGCAGCAGCAGCAGCAGCAGCCAGCAGCAGCAGCAGCCAGCAGCCAGCAGCAATGTAAAGAACTAGGGATTTCCAATTAATGTCAAAGACAGGGGTGTAGCTTTCCATTTCTTTAAATTGAGCAATCCAATGCTGTTTTGGGCACCACCAAAACAAGTATCGCTCCCCGACACAGCATTACTGGCCTGGTTCATGCCGCCTGTCTTACCAGTGGCACCGATTCCTGCCGCCCCCCGATCTATCACTACAAAACTAATTTGCACTGTCCCTGGCTATCAGTGTAACCTCCGGCTCATCCCTGCCACTGCCAGTTTATCACTTCCACCTTGATTCGGACCGCCCCAAGCTCATTACTGCCGCCCTGGCTCATCGCGGCCACCTCCTGCTCATCAATGCCATCCTGTGTCATATCGCCCCCAGCTCATCGCTACCGCCTCGGCTGATGAATTTCTCCCTTGGCTTATCACTTCCGCTCTAAGTCGTGCCGCCCCGGGCTCATCACTGCCGCCCCAGCTTCTCACTTCCGCCCTGATTCGTACCAGCCTTAGACCATACCTACCGCCCCCGGGTCCTCGCTGCCGCCCTTGTCTTATCACTTTTTCGCTGATTTTTGCCGCCCTTAGTTCATAGCTATTGCCCCCTGCTCATCAATGCCGCGTTCGAATTAAGACTTTGGCCCTGTTTCTTGCCGGCCCGGCTAATCACTGTCGCCCCCAGCTTATCATTTCCGCCCTAATATGTTTCGTCCCTAGTCCATAACTGCCGCTCCCGGCTCATCACTGCCACCTTCGGCTTATCACTTCTGCCCTGATTCGTGCCGCCCCTGACTTATCACTGCCGCCTTGATACCTACATGCCGCAGCTGTGCGTTAGGGCAAAAATAAAGGGCGTTAGGGGAAAAGCAAAGGCCATGTACAGGTAGGTACAGTGAGCCTTGTGAAATTTGTTTATGTTTACAGAAGAATACATACGTACTTACTTTGTTTGGACCGGTCTCGGTGAGCTTTTCATTAAGTGATTAAGTCCTTGGCTTTTGTTTCATTTTTCATCCGCTCTGCCATTCCGAAGGTAACATTTAACCCAAAAACGATATATTTTAATCGTGGATACATCTACAACTCAGACTGGTATCTTTTAAGACCTGTACAGTGTACATAGCTTTGGGATGTCACCTAGAAAGCAAACATGTTTGGAAAATGCTGTAGAATACCTCCCCACCATAACAATAAAATGTCATCTGTGCTTTTTAAGGCGCAAAACCGATGAATAGCAGATTTGATGCAATAGAGAGTGCCACCCCCGCACGCTGCCGCCCCAAAGGGTGCTCCCACCGGCTAAGCACCCACAAATATTTTGGGAAAATTACACCCCTGTGTACCTCACGGATCTTACTCTTGAGTATTTCTATAGGAAGGACTATTTCCGCTCGGCGAAAGTTAGCTTTAAAATAGTTCAACCCCTTCACATGCGTTCGCACACTTCGAAAATGTTGTATAATGTGCGTGGTAAGGGCCCTCTCAGACCACATTTTTACCCTTCAATAGCCAGCTGACCCAGGGTTATAGTTATAGAGGACTGCTCCTCCCCAATTAAAGGTAGATACGCGAAAAAAAGTTTTATTGGCTAGATCAAAAGGTCACAAAAGTTTTTCAGAAGTCCTATTCTCATTTTTGCGAATTCGGCCTGCAAATGCCTTAAAATTGCTCTAAAAGTCAACATTTCTAGACGACTTTACCGGTAGACCTCTTATGGATGTAAATGATGTAGGGTAGAGGGTAAGACGCATACGTTAAGGAGAATTCGTCCCTAGCGATCCTGTCAGGACGGAATTACTTTATTTTTCTTCGTTGAGTTCTTTAATCGTTTCGCTACACTCAGATAGAAATTTGGGATTCTGACACGATGCAAATTGTGCGAAATCTATTTTTCTTGAGACCATAAAAGGCGTTTTACCCCGATAGCGGGGTAAAACGCCCAAGCCCCGGATTAAAAGGCCGTCATAAAAGTTCTAGCGTATATTGGACCTTTGCTTCACGTGAACAAATAGGAATATCATTATACCTACGTTGTAAGAAAATTCAGTGACAAAGTTGGTAGGGTGAGCACATTTACATCGCATAGAGTACAATCGCAACTTTAAGGCAGATTGCTTTTATGTCCGAGATGCAAAAGCAACAAATGTTTGCTGAAAAATACCGGAGCTTACTGGGCGCATCCAATCATGCCCAGGACGGGATCAGAAAGGCCGCTACCAGAAAAAATATTAGATGGATGCTACAGTTCTTACATCAGCCTGGACATAGTAGTAGGCGTCTTACCCAGGTGGGCGCGTTACCCCACTCTACCCTACCCCCGGCTAAGGCTATCAAATTCTCTAAAAAAACCGGTCCCATTTTCCTAAGCAGTGACTTAAAAGTTTAAAACTATTTGAAAAAAGTTATTTCAAAAAAGCTACAGCCAAAAATAATATCAAAACAAAAATATAGAACTTTTTAAGAAATCATAATTCACCAATCAGAACGTACAGCCACCTCATGGGGGGGTCACGTGACCTTTCTGACGCAAAAGTTTTGTCATCCTGGGGCTGAAGCAGAAAACGACTCAAGACGCGAGGTACAAAACGGCTGAAGACTTGAGAAATTATGTTTTTTATTTCTATGGAAAACTAATTCATTTTGTAGTTTTTAAAGGCTTTGTAAAATTAATTCAAATACAAATCCAGGAGAATAGACATTTTTATTACAAAAAACATTACTTTTCAGCTTTAAATAGTTTTCGAAAAGTAAGTGATGGGTGAAGATTTCAGTATTTTATTGGAACTGTTAACCTATTTCGATAATAAGTGAGTGGCCTCCCAAAATTTTGCCGAAGATACAAAAATAATTGACAGTTTCGTAATCAGGATTTTTCAAATAGCAAGGAACCACAATAATAATTTTTCGCGTATCTCCATGTCGCCCTTCATGAGCCTGCTGCCCCCGCCGCTGCAATCGTCGTTCAGCGATACGGACACTCGCTGGTACCATTCTCTAATCCGCTAGCATGCGCGTGATTACGAGGATTACCGGTACCAGTAGCCATCATGCCGCTCCGCAGGGCGGAAATCCTCCGCTGGGGGCGTGACCTTGACAGTGTCACCGGACAGAGGTGCACTCACTGAGCGCAGCACACATCACGTTACCATTCCGCCCACCACTCTCCACAATTAATATCAATCATATTAACCGAAACGGCTCTGCAAATATTTACACCAGGCACCTGCGTCACCTGTCGAATGAACATCCGAAAAACACCGTGGCTTTATTCGACACACTGTTTTCTCACCAGTGCTTCACATAGACAGCCGTAAGAAGCCAGAGTACTGTACTGAGAATTACTGCCGTGGCAAGTAACAAGTACGGTACGGATGATGCGAGCGGACACTTCAGCGGAAGATTGGTTGTGAGCCATGCGATTTTTTCACCATGTATTTTAATAGCCCCGCATTCGATTTGCGGTGTGCAGAAGTGCTGTGAACGGGCATTTCAAGACCCACAGTATTGTTTAACAAACACATGACATCTGATGACTAAAATAACAACTAATCTAGCTACGCGAGTAATAACAAAAAAGATGGCGCTGGCTTCAGAGCGCCTCACGGATGCCCCACAAAACTACTTAAAAAAACACTCGCGACATTGAGCATTACCAAACGCTTAAAGAACCGATTCGTAGATAGCATCTACGTCCCATGCAAACCCAAACAGGTCTAATTCACTTTTAAAGTACAGTCGCAGCTCGTGCATCATCTTGGGGGGTATTGTTGCCACCAGTTCCGCCACTGCTTCTAGCAGCTCACGACTCTGCCGCCCCACGCCATTGTCCCTCCCCCAGGGAGGTCGCCAGCCCATCTCTTCCGACAGAAAGGCCACCTCAGTCTCCAGCGATAGAGCGTCCAGTATGAAGTCGTAGTGGGTTGCGCAGAAGTTGCAGACGTCTGCTCGGAGCAGAGGGCGCGGGTCCTCCGACTGCGCGGAGCTGGGCAGGGGGCGGAGCTGGTGTCGGGACTGAACAGCAGGCTGGTCAAGTCCTTGAACGTCATTGAGGGGCCGGACAGTAGTGAGGACAGCGCCGACCTGGGGGAGTTGCGGCTGGTTAGATGTCAGGCATTCATAGCTACAGGGATGTGGGGGACTGGGAACAGTGACCAGCCTCCCATCACCATCAACTTCACAAGAGAGGGCACGGGAGGAGGGCCAGGTGGCTTAATTGCTAGTCTCCAGACTGGGATGGCATGAACTAACGTGGGCCTGCTTCCCTGGGGCAGAAAACCGCCTTCCGTTTCCCATGAGGTCTGACGGAGATCTTGAAATGCTCACGTCAATATTCCCTTGTAATTGGACAAGTGTGCCTTTTGGCAGTGGGCCTGATAAAATGAAAAATAAACTACAACTAGTGCCCAGCTTTTAAGCATCAACTGGCCTAGAACTATGGGCATCGAAAGCGGGGTTGACTGAGGATACTTCCGTTCCAGCTGGGTCATTCCACCATAAATCGACCAAGGCATAAAACCCTACTATTTTTTATTTCCTCCAAAATTGGTATATGGGGACTCTCAAGGGCGTAGAATCCACCCATGGTACCCAAAAAATTATTTAAAAATTTGTTTGAGAGAAATGGCCTCCGGCAATTTCTGAAGGTCATTATACAGGCATTGATTAGAATGCCTATAGCTCCAAAAAGTTTTCAAGTGATTTCTGGAAATTGTATTGTTTTAGGATGTAAATTCTACGGGAAACATTTTGGCTATCTTCAATTTTGAAATTTAAACAAAAAATGTTTGATGACCTCATGACCTAGTTTTATAACGGTGACCTTGACCCGTAGTACAGTGAAATTCAAAAATTCTTTTGAAAGCGTTTTGACATATGGCAGTAGTCTTTCATATCAAATAAAGAAAAAAAATGGCTTTCGAAATGCATATACTACTTTTAGCTTCCTATATATAACGCTAGGTGCCACTGTGGAGCTATGCTATCGTAACTCATGTTCTAATTAACTTGCAACTTTAAGATGAAAAACATTTGAAGAGTCAAAATCAAGCAGTCAACCTTGAGTTGAAGCATTTTTACACAAGCACAGGAATAGGGGTTACCCTCCCCTATTTTGAATTCACATTATTGTCCCTTTGGGAATGAACTTGGCTGTTGTAAATTTCATGTATGGTTGTTTGGATCATTGTGCATCTTTTGAAAATAAATGTGTTCCCGTCACATTGAATCACCGAACTGTGATGTCATTTCCAGAAGCATTTAACCCGCGCCCCACAGGGGTCCGGCGCCACCTTCGCCCCACTGGTGGGCCATCAATGCCCCTAACTCCGAAAATATGGAAGTTAGCGCAAAGCTGCAAAAGGCATTAGAAAGCTCATGTTAATTCAGTAAGATTTTATTAACACGTTTAAGCGCTCAGGTCTATGTTTTGACCTCCAGAGGTCAAGTTATGTCACGATAGGCTATTTCCAGTAAGACATGCAATCCTTAAGAAACTTGAGCATAGCTCTCACGCCATTAGAGCTATTGAGATCTAGCAAAAATCATTTGATAGGAAAATACCAGGACTTCCTTCACTATGTGGAAAATAATGGACTCCCGCCAGTGATTTGACCTCCAGAGGGTACCTCGTGACTTAATATGACCTGAGGTCTCGAAAGGTAAGAAAGTGACCGTGCTGTATATCAAATGAAAACTAGTGTCGAGACATACACGATGACCTTTGATTCAGTGCTGTAGCTTAACTAGGTCAAAAGTGATCGTCAAAATGCTGTTTTTGACCTCTGGTGACCTCTGATGATCTCAGATAGCTCAAAGGGCAATATCGTCTCTGGGATCCATGAAAGGGTGTCCAAAAACGTTTGTCTGAGCAAATTGAGCATTTACGATTATTTTGTGACTTTTAGCTCATAAGACAGCTTTTCCCATGTTTTTTTCTATGGAAGAGGTTACCTGGTGACTAAATCGGAAAATCCCGAAGATAAATTTTGTAGACTCCGGAGTGGTCATGAAGTGTCGAAAGTTTAAATCGATCGGCTTAGAAATGTAGCTGTGGTAGAGCTCAAAAGTTAATGTGATGTGACCTTGGTTGACCTCGCCTGGTGACCTGACCTAGGGTGAGCCGGGGTAATAAATTTCAGGGGTGATGGGAAAATAATGGGGTAAGAGGTAGAACCCTCAACCGTGGTGCTGCCCCTCGTTGTTTGTCTGTTGTTCCCAAAAAACCTTTGGGGCCATCGATTTCATTATTCTAGGTGGGGCGAGGATTAAGGAATATTTTTGGATTTTGAGGCTTTGTGTCACGTTCCTCCGGACGTAGCTTGAATTTAAAACATGTTATGCCTCAGTTCGGCTTTTAGAGCGTTTGGTAATCCCTTGTGGCATTTTCAAACTTGTTTAAACTTGACCTATGGTAATCTCGTAGTGAATTCTGCTCAGCATACTCATTATTTTAGCTCTTTTATAATTAACTATTTTTAGGCACTAAAAACAAATCATTGGTGATTTTTAGTGGTGCATTGCATTGCATGGGACTGGTTCAGAGCTCAAAAGTACTCCTTAGAAGTGGAAGTAACTAGTTCAGAGTCCACATCATTTAAATGGACTATTCACAAGCCATTCTGAATCATTTATGCCAATTTAGTGAGTTTCTAATCATCTGTCACTGCTTACACCCCCTTCAAGGTCAAATTAGTTCAAAGGTTGGAAAGGTTAAGTCAGTTTTGGAAGAAAAACGTCTTGTTTAGTGTCATTTTCATGCAAATTGACAATTCATAAGACATTTTTCATCAGTTACGCCAAGTGCCTGCTTCATCATTTGCTATTGCTTACAAGGTCAAATGAGGTCAAATTTCGAAAAAAGTCAAGTCCATTTGACATGCAAACCAACTAGTTTAGTGTCCATATCATTTTAATTGACTATTCATAAAAAATTCTGCATCATTTACTCCAAGTAAGTTTGCTTCTTCATTTGTCATTGCTTACCCCCTTTCAAGGTAAAAAAGGTCACAGGTCGAAAAAGGTTAGGCCCGTATCGGACGCAAGTCAAATAATTCGGTGTTCATCTCATTTAGAAATACCGAATTGAAACGCGCATCTGTAGTCGTTATTCGACACAGAGATACTTATCACTGAGGTGATGCAAGGTCAAATAAAGGTCATTGAATGTCAAAAAGGTCATAAAGGGACTAACATGATAAAAATGAACCTCAAAGGCTGGAAGAAAATATTCTGGGACAGTTCATGAGCAAATGATGCAAAAGAACGATAAGAGTCTGGAGCATTCACGGAAAACGGTTACAGGCGCCCAAATGACCCCAACATGCCTCCACTCTTGAGGTCATAACTCCGTGACCTTGAAGGGTAGGAACAATTCTTTGCAAGATGTCCCCAATGAATGCGTCAGAGGCTATACAACATTTCAAGACTCTAACTTAAGAAGCTCGTTTTCAATTCTTGAAAAACCTGAGGGGATTGCAACACCCCCTCTACGTGTAAGGGTTAACACCCTCTATGGCGTTGACGGGAAAGAAATTGGTGAAAATTCCATGGCGCCCCTCTTAAATTCGGACGTTCCGTCGTCACTGGCATTAACCATACCGCGAGTTACGATGGTACAGCTCCATAGTGACACCTAGTGTCAGGTTTCGGAAGCAAAAAGTAGTATATTTAGTGCGAAAGCCATATTTTTTATTACTTTACCTAGAAGAGTATTTCCAAAGGTAAAAATGCTTTTACACGAATTTATAAATTTCACTGTACTGCGGGTCAAGGTCACCGTTCAAAAACTAGGTCACGAGGTCATGACGTCAATTTTGCAGAAATATAAAAATCGAAGATAGCCAAATTGAAATATGTTAAATGGTGAACAGAAATGTAAAATATCGTCACAATCATTAAAAAAATGGCAAAACTATAGGCTTTCAAAACAATGCCTACATGGTGACCCCCGAAAAATGCCGGAGGCTATATCGGCCAGACCAAATTTTCAAATAATTTTTTTGACGCCATGGTTAGATTCTACACCTTTGAAACCCCCTTGAAACCAATTTCAGAGAGAATCAAAAATAGAAGGGTTTTATTTTACGAAATTTTTGGTCGATTTATGGTGGAATGACCCAGCTGGCCAATCAGGGGACGTGCCCCCAAAACGTCGGTACTTGGCCGATGGTTTTCGTATTTTCTGATGGTGTCAGGCTGGAGATAGTATCTACTGTTCATGCATTTCTCAGTCTTTTCTTTTAGTTATCAAGGAGTATGTTTCCCATGAACTGCCTCGATAATGCTTTGCTGGACTGCTATTTAGTTTGGAATTCGCTTCCAACTCGTCCCGTGGTCGCTAAGGTTGAGACCACCCACCCCTCCCCTCCCGGAAAATGTAAATCCATGGAGCCGTCGTAAGCTGAAGGTTTCAGCATCTCTAAGAAGAGTTTGTCCTCCCACGACGTTCAACAATGCAATGTTCGTGGCCCATCAGTTTTGTAGCCAAAAAAAAAACGTTGTCCATCGGATCTGATGGATGGCGAACGCTTTCTTAGCACCGTTAAAGCTTTTACAGCGCCATGCCCTCTCATTCCTACTAGAAGTTCATACTTTGCCACTAGATGTCATTAGTATGTCGTAACAGACATTCATGAAGTTACGGAGCTTACATGAAGATAGACAATCCCCATTTGGTGAGGAATGTTACATCGCTTGGTACACCAACACGGTGATGGCAAAGATACGTTTCCGTTGACACGGCTAGTCCCAATATATCACGCAAACCGATCATTTTCTCGGCCCACTTAGTCTCCTCTCATCACTGACATGGAAAGTACGAGGTTTCGTTTTGTGTAGAATGTGAACGTCTATTTCATGTTCAAACGGAGTTCCATCACACTCGCTGCGATCTGTATGACAGTTTTTTGGCGTGTTAAGTTGTAATAAAGGTTGATTTGGTTTTTCATATTAGTCTTCGTTCATTATCGTCATAGGTATTAGTGCAAGATTTCACAGAAAGGCATAATTGGACGTTTCGTTTTACGCAAGACATGTTAATGACTATTTTTCAAGAGCAGTGGCTCCCAGCTACATAATAAAAGAAAGATATTATATAATTTATACTCCATGATAACAATAGGCTCACAGGTAAATACCACCAATAAGGCTCTGTGGGCGAAAACCGAGCGAACACCTAATATCAAAAACCTAAAATTTAAATTGTAATGGACCCATCTTTCATTCGGCGGACCCCTAAGAACGTGGTATTTTAATTTTCTGCATTGACATTGACAACGCTGAAGCTGTTTCGCAGGTCTAAAAAGCTAAATTTTCAATGAAATCTACACATCATTTGAGAAATATTTAGTCTACAGGAAAAGGATGGTTATGCATTTGTAGTTTGTGCTTTGGGCTTTCTGAACCTCATATCTTCTAAATAACAAAATTTCTACTATGGCTTAAAATGGGCAAAATAATAAATACGTTGAGATGACAACTGTTGGGTGTAGGGCGTAACATTTTTTTCGCTTTCGTTTCTAAGTTTTCGGTCGTAGTGGCTCGGTAGGTATAACTTCAAAAAGGTTTCCAACGGCTGTGAGAATTCCATTGGTTTTATTTTGTCTTCTTATAACTCGCCATGTACGATTGTGCGGAATCAACAAATTGGCATTGCCTTGCTTTACTTGAACTACCCTCCAGGCTGCATAGGCGGATCCAGGATTGCCGATCGGGGGGCACCTTCCCGGGGGCGCCATCCGGTCCGGGGGCGCCATCCGGACCGGGGGCGCCATCCGGACCAGGGGCGCCACTTATGACCGGCAAAAGCTATCAGGTGGGCGCCAAATCCTATCGATGGGCGCCGACTTTCGCATCCTGGGGGTGGGAAGCGACATTTCAGGGGGCGCCATCGACCTTTCAGGGGCGCCGAGGGTCGATCGGGGGCACGTGCCCCCTTGCCCCCCTGGATCCGCCTATGCCAGGCTGGCACTAGCATCACAGAGAGTTGCTTGTATTTGTATCCTGTAGACATTAGGTACATGGGCGCAGATTTGTCTTACTGATACCCATGACCGCGCATCCATTGTTTTAAAAATACACCCTCGGTTTAAATTCAAAAGTTTCAGAATGTATTTGTGTTTCGTGTGAGGATGATGTTTTGCTGGTCAAGAGTATTTTTTGGGAGCACCATCTTGGAATGCATTCTCAGTCTGCGGCTGAGTGTAGTGGTTGTGTGACCAACGTAGTATACCTCGCGGGTAGCACTGTGTCCGGCAGTCCATCTCCATTGGTGTACTAGGTTGGTTTGCTTCTGTGGTTGGGTTCTCTGGCTGATGCTGTTTTTCATGACGAGGTTGGAAGTTTTTATATTTAGCACTAGATGTTGAGGTGTGACTGTTTACTGTCATCAGACAAAGCGGTGTTGCGTGTGACGATGTCCCTAATGACACTTATCCGTTTTTTATACCGGTGTGAGTGTGTTCCATGATGCTCTTTGTGTACGGCTATTTTTTATTTGTGTGGTAGTCTTAGTGAGATAGTACACAAAGCCATTCAGCATAGTGTAGTGTACACGTTGTTTACCAGGATTCTGGCGTACTCGTTGTAGTGGATGAACGAGTTCCTGAGCACTGCGGTGATTTAGAGTCCTGCGTATATACGCGCAGGTCATGCCGGTCTTGTGTCACTACAGTCCCCTCCCCCATCTATACAACGTCCTAGATTTCCTGGTCTCCTGTACACGTCTGTGGCGAAATGGTCATGCCATGCATCTATCACGAGGCCGAGAAACGGGACTTGGTTGAGAAACGCGGGAGTCGCCGGTCGTAAACATTCAGACAAAACAGCTCACTGCGCTTAACCACTGTCAGATTAGTAGGCATTCTTTTATTTTTGGTTCTTCTGTTGGCAGAGGGTTAAAGGGAATGTGGCACGTTGGTCGATTCCTGGAATTTAGTGTAATTAGGCATACTTTTAGCCGAAATTTGATAATGAAACCACTCATGATTTCTCTGAAAAATGTACAATAAGATCAATATTTTAATATTTTCAAAATACTCCCCTAGGAAAATAAATAAATATCTGCCTGTGGATGATGCCATGATCTGGCAACCACTACCATACTCGAAACGCTTCAAGGGCTTCGATTGGCTGATGCTCATCGTGACGTCGGCATATGTCATCACATCAACAGCCATGACAACTGTTGCCCGCTGCTAAGGGTACATGAGGGGTACATTGCAGGTAGGTTTTAGTTTTTTCTACGGAAATCTCGAGTTCCGACACAAATGATATATTGAGTACGGATTTTCCTACTTGCTTTACAACTTAGCTATCTCAGTTAAAATCAAGTTATGAAGGTGCCACATTCCCTTAAACGGACAGTCTCTAAAAACGTATTTATGACGAAAATTGGTTATTACATTAATGGGTCTGACAATTAATTTATTAAAAACATTAATTCTATAGGCAGGATGAAAACTCCATCTGGGCCGTATCCGGAGACAACTCACGTGCCTTCAGAGCGAAAGACACCAATTTGAGGCAGGGGAGGACGCAGGAGCGCTGTTTGGAGAGGGTCAACTCAAGGGAAATCGTAAAAAAATGTTTAAGAAACTGGGCCAAATTTCGCAATTTTTTGGGGTATGGCCTCTTGCCTCCCCCCCCTGCGCTCGCCAGTGACTTGAGGCTTGTATGAGCCTAAAAACTGGCATCTCCGAAAATTGTGGCAGTCGGCTCAAGCTGGAGTTTCTACTTTCAGTTAGAGGATCCAGGATAACGGGACTTCCGACGCTGGCCCCAGTCGGGGTACAACGAGGTCAGCTGAGTACGGGACCAACTGAGTATCCACTGATAGCGCGCCCAGGAAAGATTAGCACGACCGCAGGAGATGGATGGAGACAGCCGGTGTGTAAGGCCTATCTCCTTAGCCCATAGCTATTAGCTCAGGCTATGCACATAACTCGACGCTACAACACTGTGCCAAGGCAAGGGATCTTTGGGTTCGGCTGGACACAACTAACTGGTCTTGGCGGAATACACTGTTGATGTCGGCGGAAAACAGCCGTAGCAATGGCCCGTGATAGCCGTTGTCTCCAAGTCCCGTTGAACAGCGGGGCTGCTGATAAGCCCCGCATTAAAGGGAATGTGGCACCTTGGTCGAATCCTGGAATTTAGTGAAATTAGGCGTACTTTTAGCCAAAAATAATGAAACCACTCATGATTTCTCTGAAAAATGTACAATAAGCTCAATATTTTGTTTGTAAAAATACTCCTCCAGAAAAAGAAATAAATATCAGCCTGTGGATGGTGTCACGATCTGGCAACCACTACCATACTTGAAACGCTTCAAGGGCTTCGATTGGATGACGCTCATCGTGACGTCAGCAATGTCGTCACACCAGTAGCTCACAACAATGCCGCCGGCGACGGGGGCTGATGGGGGCTGGTGTCAGGTAGGTTTTAGTTTTTTCTACGGAAATATCGAGTTCCAAGACAAATGAAATATGGAGTACCTACCGGGTTTTCCGACTTGCTTTACAACTTAGCTAGATCGGCCCTCGGCCATGATTGTGTCAAATAAGGTGGTGTCACACCATGTCACATGGAAGTAATTGAAACCATTTGAACAAAGACTTACTAAGTGGCTACGACCATTTCCACGCAGTTCCACCAACCCGCAGTTCGTTCCGACCAACAAGCTGTCCTTCAAGGACCTGCTGAAAAATTCCAAACTAGAAACATTGCAAAAATTAGACTTCAAGATAGCGTACTTGCTGTGAGTTAAGCGAATATAAGGCGGAGCTGCTGGCACTCAACCCCCCCCCTCCCGAAATGTCAGAGTGCCTATAGATAACGCATAGGCGGAGGCTGTTCCGAGGCGATGGTGCATGAAGGTCGAGCCCCCCCCCCCACCCGCACAAATGAAGTCCTGGGTCCGCATCTGGTTGGGCGCACATATCTCTGGGGAAAACTGGATTCTATAGCCATTCCGCCAGGCTGCCCAGGTACATAGGCGGATCCAGAATTGCCGATCGGGGGGCACCTTCCCGGGGGGGGCGCCATCCGGACCGGGGGGCGCCATCCGGACCAGGGGGCGCCACTTATGACCGGCAAAAGCTATCAGGTGGGCGCCAATTCCTATCGGTGGGCGCCGACTTTCGCATCCTGGGGGGGTGGGAAGCGACATTTCAGGGGGGCGCCATCGACCTTTCAGGGGGCGCCGAGGGTCGATCGGGGGCACGTGCCCCCCTTGCCCCCCTGGATCCGCCTATGTCCAGGTATGAGCATGTCCTATTGCAGATTCACACTCGTTTGCACGCATCGGCAACGGTAATACCTGCGTGTGTGCACACTAATAGCGGAAGCGGTTGAAAACTCCCACTGTGATGGGTCATAAACCAAAAACATATTCACGGAACCTCGTATTTTAACACCGTTTAACGGAGGAACGGTTCTAGATTGCCCCGTGGTAGGTTGTGATTGTATCTCATGGTGTAGGTGCTCAGTCTGAGCAGTTTCGCCACCGCAAAGACAAAATGGATGGTTTGGTGACTCGTCGCTATTTTAACCATTGTTTATGTTAAAACCAATACGAAGTATCAATGAGGTGTGAGAAACACGAGGCCTGGCCCGAATATTTCTAATTCTCTACTGCATCTTCCATTGCTGATGCGAAACCCTGACCGGTCGACTAAATATCACCTGTTACTCGGGATTTTCCCGGGCATTGGCGCTGTTTAGCCTAGCTCTCTCTCTCTCTCTCTCTCTCTCTCTCTCTCTCTCTCTCTCTCTCTCTCTCTCTCTCTCTCTCTCTCTCTCTCTCTCTCTCTCTCTCTCTCTCTCTCTCTCTCTCTCTCTCTCTCTCTCTCTCTCTCTCTCTCTCTCTCTCTCTCTCTCTCTCTCTCTCTCTCTCTCTCTCTCTCTCTCTCTCTCTCTCTCTCTCTCTCTCTCTCTCTCTCTCTCTCTCTCTCTCTCTCTCTCTCTCTCTCTCTCTCTCTCTCTCTCTCTCTCTCTCTCTCTCTCTCTCTCTCTCTCTCTCTCTCTCTCTCTCTCTCTCTCTCTCTCTCTCTCTCTCTCTCTCTCTCTCTCTCTCTCTCTCTCTCTCTCTCTCTCTGTCATTGATCTCTGTAGCTAAGCTTTTCCAATTTGTCTCTGCTTTCTTTATTCTCAACGACATGCTGATCTATGTAATGTGATCTGCTATTATCTCATGTCCCCTGCATGCTCTTCAAAATTCAGAGGTCGGCAATTGCCTGAGGACAGATAACTAAAGGCGAAAGATGAATAGGCAAAGCTGTGATGCATGACGGGGACGGCCTGCTAGCAAGTCCTGTTTCTGATGCAAGGCTGTAATTATTGCCGGACCGTGAAGCTCCGCTGCAGAACTTTCATATCTACCGGCACATGACTCTGAGCTCCAGCTGACGACCTCGACGAAGCTGATGCAGACCCACGCGGGTGCGGTAGGGGCCGGCCACACCCTCCTCCAGAATAGAAAGGATGGCGCCCCTGCACCATCGGGCGAATTGAAATTTTTTTGCTGTGGAATGTTAAACTTTTTTAAAGAAAGCAGCCCCCTCTGGGTCCGCCAGTGCGCTCATGGACGGTACGTCAGTCCCCTGGTTGTGGCTGGACTTAGTCACTCGCGCCTCTGGTCTACCCTCACAGCATTATCATTGCCGTTATTGAAGTTCAGGCCGAATGGGATCAGCACTTGCCCGCATGGCTCAGGTGATTTGAAGGCATCTATCGTGAAAGGTGAAAGCTGCAAGCTAAAACTTTGTCGTGTGTTTAGCTGTGGAATGTTAAGCTTTGTTTTGGAAAGAGAGCAGGCCAGGTTCTCGAAACTAGTGAAAATGATGTACGTATGAGGGTGCTTGCTTGAAGCTACTTCTTATTTTCATTAGTTCGGAAAATAGAAACTCAAATTTTCAGCACTGGGACGAAAAGTTCTAGAGAAGATCACTGCGAGAAGATAAGCCTTTCGCCATAGATGATGCTATGTCCGATAATCACTGGACCCAAAGGGGTGAAACTGGTCCCATTCGTGCTGAACTTCACCGACTACAATAATAACGCTGAGAGGGTACGTCTGAGGCGCAGATGATTCTGAGTCAAACTGATTGACGTACCGTTCGTGAACGCTATCGTTTTTATATTCTCAGCGGTGGTTCTTCGGCACTTGCTAACACCTTTTTACGACAATGTCCCGACAGATACACCTTTTTGCGGCGGTCGGACAAAAACGCAAACGAAAATCAAGTCACGAGATTTCATCGAGGACAACGTGCGAAGCCAATGAGCCAAGGCAGACAGCTCAGCAAAGCCCTGTTTGTGTAATGCTTAATCAAAAAGCAGCTGCTTGACTGAGAACAGCACAGTGCAAGAATGACATGGATAAACTAAGCGAGACATTTCCAAAAGGCCAGCTGGAGTGACCGAGCTGTTTGAGTAGCTGCCCCCGCGCCGCTGCAACACTCGCCGTGGTTGGTCGTTCTGCAGGTTCAGGTACACGCTGGCGAGCACTAGCAGCGGGTGCTGCACGATGGTCCACGACATCACCGTCATGTTGCCGGGGCCCGGCATCGAGTAGTATTCACTGCGGTCCAGAAGAATCTCTGCCGGCCCAAAAGGATGGTGAGAAACGCGAGTCTGACTGCCACAGACTGCGTCAGAGCCGCCTGACGGTTGGGGCATTCCAGGGCAGATCGACCAAGGCTTAACACCACCATATCTAGAAAAAATCTGAAACTTCGTCTCCGGGGTAGTTTTGGGCCAGAAACACGCCTGTGAAAATCTTAGCCCCCTCCGACCAACGGTGACCGAGTTATAGCCCGAGGCATTTTCGGGAGGTCACCTTGTAGACTCATCTTTGATGCTTCATAACTCGAAAATGCATTGCCTGATTAACAAGTTTTGTATATCATTGAACTCGTTTTGAACTATAATTTATTTTGAGAAAAGAAAATTTCAAAATTTGAAAATTTTTGAATTTTAATTTGTTTGACATTTTCTTTTTGACCTAGCTTGACCTTTTTCGCATTTGAAATTGCCCTTTTAGACACCTCAAAAGATTATCTTCATAAAATATCTTTCGATAGAAAAAATGCGTTTTTGCTATAAGTTCCAAATTTTTAGCACCTAAGGTAGGTATGCAGACGGTTTTTCACCACTGCGGTAGTACAGCCTTATGTTTAACGCCGCAAACAAAGCGATTGCTTTTGTAATCGGTTGCTTAAATCATATGGCATTGTTTTTACAAAACTTTCATCGTGCAAGTGTCGAAATATATGAGAATTAACACGCGCCCACACAAGGGGGTGCGCAACCGGCCTCTTCAGGTTTCCACAGGTAGTAAAAAGCACCTTCGCGCAGCGCCACCGTACTTCATGTACCTCTAACTCGAAATGTTTGCAGCTTCTGGAAAAAATTTTAGGTCTGGGTCATACCAGGTCAGACCGCCAACCCAAGTCAAGTGACCTAACCTCGAAAAAACTTTGGGAGGTGCATCAATAATATCAAATTTATCCTATCGTGGTTAGATTCACATTACATAGTAAGGCCGCCGAGCAAGATAATTTTTCGTAGCAGGATTTCTATATCGATAACCGGGAGCAGGGTCAGGGTCATGATCTTTCCATTAGAAATGCATGGGGCAATTGGTAAATTTTGATAACTTGCGAGAATTGAGAATTGCTGAGAATTGCGATTTAGGTTTTATTTTTACGTTGTCCTGTCTGACTTGCCACTGCAGTTTGATTAATATTCTTTTACCATGCAGACCTAAGCCTGGCTCTAGGTCAAAGCAGGTTAATTTTGACATTTGACTAGGCAATATTATAAGATACATAATCCGTTTGGGCTCAACAAGAGTGTTCCAATGGTGATGAACATTTCTTTCTACGGCTCTCCTCTGTCACCTATTATGCCACAAAATTTATGTTTCCACTTAGTTCCTCTAAGAAATACTGTGACTTCGAGCAGCCTCAAAGGTCACACGACCAAACGATTGTATATAACATATCCGGTAGTGATTAAAACTGGCTATTTAGCGGCATCACTCCCAGTGCACTGTGTCATTATTCATCTGGGATTCTGGGATCCGTGTCAGCTATGAAATGATCACCTTGTAAAAATATCATGAGGCAACCTGTTCAAGTGACAAAGTCGTATGTGTTACAATTTCAGGACATTTTTTTCGCATATATGAGCAGATTCAAATTACTTTTTGGGAATGAAAACCTTTCAGACAAGTTTGTTCACATTGCATGAATCCTCTCAAACGTATGCTGTGCTGGACTGGGTCACCTTGTATCGATACTATTTTTCCATCTCCGGGAACGATGTAATTGTGTGAGTTAGTGGTGCTCACATGATAAGTTATACTAGTTTCAATTATGGATAAAGTCGCAACATCTTTGTAAATTTTCGTTTAAGGCTCGAAGGTCCATTATTAATGAGTTCATTTGCTCTCGTCTCCCCCGAAACAATGGATCCCTTTCTATCACTTTTACTGGCTGCAATTTTTATTTTTATAAATATTGTCAAGTTTTTGCCAGTTCAGTTTTAGGAGTAGGTGTCTCACTAGAGTCATCAAGGGACTTTTTACATAGACCCCGACTCCACCACCCAAACGAGCAACTCCCACGATAAAGTGTTAATCAAGGAACCAAAGTTGAAAGTCCCACAAGGCGTAACGACGACCGTCTACCTCAGGTCACCCCCTCACCAGTCAGTTGCCAGCTGGCCTTCAGTATTTACAGTGCCTACCACCTTCCAGTTGACCTAAATTACTTTTCCAGAAGTTGAAAAATGTTGTGTTAGAGGTAGATGGAGTACGATGACGCTGCGCGAAGGTGTTTTTTACCACCTGTAGAGACCTGAGGAGGCCGGTTGCCCACCCCCTCAGGTGGGCGCGTGTTAATTGTCATAAATTCTGACACTTGTACGATAAAAATTTCGTAAAGACAAAGCAATATGATTGCCAGCAACCGATTACAAAAGCAATCGCTATGTTTGCGGCGTTAAACATAAGGCTGTACAACCGCAGTGGTCAAAAACCGTCTACATACCTACCTACCTTAGGTGCTAAATATTTGGAACTTATAGCAAAAACGAATTTTTTTATTTTTCTTTCGAAAGATATTTTATGAAGAAAAATTTTTGAGGTGTCTAAAGGGGCAATTTCAACTGCGAAGAGGTCAAGCTAGGTCAAAAAAGAAAAGGTCAAACTAATTAAAAGTGAAAATTTTTCAAATTTTGAAATTTTCTTCTTCCAAAACAAGGTATAATTCAAGACAAGTTCAATGATATACAAAATTTGTTAATCAGGCTATGCGTTTTGGAGTTATGAAGCATCAAAGATGAGTCTACAAGGTGACCTCCCGAAAATGCCTCGGGCTATAACTCGGTCACCGTTGTTCGGAGGGGGCTAAGATTCACACAGGCTTGTTTTTGGCCCAAAACTACCCCGGAGACAAAGTTTCAGATTTTTTCAAGACATGGTGGTGTCAGATTGAAATATTTTTGGTCGTTTTGTCCTGGAATGCCCCAGTTATCAATCGCGTGTCTGATAACGAAATAGCCACAAAATATCAAAAAGCCAAAACATTGTAGTGTATTTATTTTTATTTTACATTGCGGCAACTATCAATCTAGGTGGAAGGCCTGGAAAACACTTTCTATATAGGACAGAGTCAATAAATTTTTGCCGACGTTAATCCTGCATGTCTTTCTGTCTTCTGTGCCTAAATGAGCGAATTAAAATTTTGATAATGTTGGGAACCAAACAATAAAGACAGCGTGTACAACATTTTTAGCGCTTTGTTTTTCTTAGGGGAGTGTATCGTAGTGTTTTGCATTTTCTTACTTTGATTTGGGCCGGGTTGGATATTAATGTTAAATCAGGTTGTTAATTGCTATCATTTTGAATTAGAAATCGAAATGAAGGAAACTTTCATCAGGAATTACGCATCAAAAAGTATTCTGTACTCTAACATGATTAAGAAAAATGTGGGCGAATACAACCACACTAGTCCTGCCCTTATGTCTTAGTATCAAAAGTTTTTGAAATGTCACAATACTGTTAGCTTGCTTTATTTCAGGCATTGGCGGATCCAGGATAAAATTTTGGAGGGGACCAAACCGCGGGTGGGGGCTGAATCAAGATAAAATCGCAAAATATGGTATTTAAAAAAATATCCAAAATTTGTTCCTTTTGTGGCGCCAAAAGATACTATTTCAGGCTTTGGTGGGGGTCAGGGTCCCTTTAGCCCCCTCCCTTTGGATCCGCCAGTGATTTCATTCTGTTTCAAAGGGTGCAAGCATGGATGTACCAGAATCTATTTTCATGTAACTATGACGGTAAAATTGAACGACAGCCTTACCCTTGTCCTTGTTTTCCTCCGCCAACTGTGCCAGATCTCTGTTGACTTCATTCGACAGAGTGGACGGGTGACCGCACCAGTGGAGTCTGAAGTGTGCTCTTCCGAATACTGAAGCGAAGGCATGCCTGCACGAGGAGGTAATCCGAGGTTCAATTACCTGCAACTTTGTGCTTTGGCAGCAAGCAGCCAAAGTACAAACACTGCAGTGCCCAGCTAACATCTTTTGTTTTAAGTAAGATTCGAAGAAAGCCATTCAGTTCTTTCGAGTTTTTTTCGTTACACTTAGGTCCATCTCTTTGCTATGCAACACATTCTGCAGGATTTATTCAACTTCTCTACCCAAAGGCAGAACATTGTGGCGAGCTTTTGCAGGTAACTGCTCTGCAATTAAACGTAATTTACTGCCTGTCTCTTTTTCACAATGGTGGTATTGTTCTGAACGTTTTACCCATGCATGCTGTGTGACTTGTGCGAGTGCTCCATGGTTTCTCGGGTTGCTCCCACTATAAATACTCCTGATAACCGCGCTCCGCCTGCGTGCCTGGGGCCCGGCTCCGATCTTTTTGTCGGCGCGGCTCACCCTTCCGCCGGGGCCTCAGAGGAGTGCTCCTCCTCCTCGCAATAGGCGCGAGCCGCCAACACTCGAGCCTCCAGCACCTCCTTCAGGGAGAGGTTCTGCTTTCCAGCGCGAAACACCGGCTGCAGCAGGCTGCGCCTGGAAAAGACAGGCCCTTAGGCTCGGAGTCAGTGCGGTAGCTGTAGACGTGCTGAAGACAGGACAAGCTAGCAGGCAACTGGAACACATTGCACTCATTACTTACATACTTAAGGGCTTTTTATAAATTCTTCTCCAAACGCTTCTGATGCAGTGCATGAGCGAAATGATGCGAGCTGTAGACTCACCTTAAATTACCAGTCTGCTGGTGAAATCTACGATGCATGTATGTACACAACTGGCGCCATTTTCCCTATGTAACTCCGTCCCAGTTTACTATAGTGCCGTCACAGCGTGTGCTTAGTTATATGGCATTGGATTGAAGTATTTACCCGTCTGAGGAGGAGGAAAGTTGGTACATCCCCAGTCCGCCCTGGTATGTGTACTTACAGTCTGTTGAGGTCAGGTTCCCTGGCTGGGTTTCTCCGAGAGAATGTATAGAGCAGAATGGAGCCAGCCAACGCCAACAGAGTCCACAAAGGTCCATTCTTGCACTGCCAGATCTTCATTGGTGAGATGCTCCCTGAAAACAAACAACAAAATTGGAAGGAAAAACTTCCCGCGGGAAAGATTGATAAGTACCTAATCCAATAAATCCGTTTGGCCGAAAACGATAATTACAGATACAGACCAACGTCATACGTGTTTTGATAAGTACATAGTTTTGCGTAATAAAAGGGTGTATAAACACCTTCTAAGCACCTGGTGGTATAGAGACAGTTTAGTAGTCTGGAGTTTTGCGCGTCCAAGTCCAAGGGTCATGTTGAGCTCCTGGATAGCAGGTATAGTGGAAATTTATTATCGAGCAATTTCCCCCACAAAAGAGCGCCGAGGAATCCTAAATTCTGCACATATGATGACAAAAATATTTAATCTAGCTTAGACTTAGTAATCAATCCGTGCAGTCTCAGTTTAAGCACATTGGCGGACGCAGGAGGGAGGGGCATTCCGGCCATGGCTCCCCCAAAGCGCTGGAGGGGGGCCAAACTCTTTGCCCCCCTTCCCCCAAACGCCAGAAAGGTGTTTACACTAGGTCTGTAGAGCAAAAAAATATTCGCTCCCCCCCAGGAGGAGAGGCAGACATGGGTTTGCCCCCCCCCCCAAAAAAAAACTCGGGTCTGCGTCCGCACCTGTTTAAGCATAGTTTGGCAGGATAGTAACGATGATAATATTCCTGATTTGGTGTGAATTTTATTTATTCCGAAAAGAGGGCGGCAGTCGCTGGCCCACCCAATGATGAAATCCTCGTTGACCTCTATATCTGATTACCTGCTTTATTTATGTCAATATGTGAGAGAAGAACGAAGAGAAGAGCTTTATTTGTGTCTATTTCTGAGCTATGACAATTTTCTTTGACTGGGACGGAATAGGTGTGTACGTTCTCAAGGGGTCACATTGAGGCCAAATCACTTCCAAGAACTAGGCCCATTTTTGTCGCCGTTAACAATAATAGGTCTAAGGGCCACCGATGAACGGCATGTCATTGCACCGGTTAACAACGCAGCTGATTGAACTGAGCCAGCTCAGTGGTGCCACGCCATTGCGGTTCACAACCAGGCCAAGATGAATACCGGTGCGATTATTGGCGTTCAAGGACGGAGCAGCTAGTACGTTACACACATGGTGCATCATCATCATCATCATCATCATCATCATCATCATCATCATCATCATCAACATCATCATCATCATCATCATCATCATCATCATCATCATCATCATCATCATCATCATCATCATCATCATCATCATCATCATCATCATCATCATCATCATCATTGGTATTTTCGCGCGTCGATGGCCATCTGTGCCCCCGGCACGTACTGACTGCGGAGGTTATCACACTCTGTTATTGGCGCAAGAAGCTAAATACGAAGCCTGCAAGGCAAACAAGTTCATGGATGAACGAACACGCTATAAATGAGCGGCTGGCATCTTTGTTCTCAGGAACAAACCGGCTCAGTGCTGAAATCAACTCTCTATCGTAGTCGTGTCCGTCATTGGGGTATACCTTTTGCCGGTCCAGTGCCTTCACCACTCACCCTCGCAGTTTAAGTTATTAACTCGCCTCGCTGATCATCCACTTACTTGCAGGGCATACTAGAGAGACCCCGGTATACTGGCGGGCTTACAGCATGTCGATGCATCCGGTCTGAACCCATTTGGAAGGCCATGTACTACATTAATTAGCGCGGGCTGAGCTATATTTGGAAAGCTCACCCCGCAACACACACACACACGCTGGATTTACGGCGCCGTTGTAGCCGCCTTGGTTACCATGCCAGTGTAGTTGCCGACCACCAGTGCCACTCACTGGCTGGGTAGTGGTCGCCCTGAGAACGCTGGCGTACGCTGGGTGTGGAAAACCGGCGCCGCGCGCCGTGGATTAATCACAACAGCATGGTACTTTGTTAACGGTATTATCCGCTGCCCCATTCTGCCATCAGTTGTAAAGAGTTTATAGAGGAAGGGAATATACCGCCAGGGCACGATTGTCTGCAAACTAAGGTTATGGATAACTGTTGACAAGTTAGCGGACCCAATGGGTCATTTTTCGACAGAATTTGATTCTCTTCTCGGTGGATCCCTGGTTCTCTCATGAGTCTCCCTTCCCTCTCTCTTTTTCTCTCTCCCCTCTCTCTCTCTCTCCCTATCTCTCTCTCTCTCCCTATCTCTCCCTCTCTCTTTCTCGATCCCACGAAATTCAGTGCAACAATGTATTCCTCCAAGCTGCTGCAATATCAGGCTATTCAATATCAGGACCAGTGAACTCAAGCAAACTATTTAACAAAACATCCTTGCTTGGTTTGACTCCACAATGAAGACGCCACAATAATATCAAGCGCCGTCGAGTTTCAAGTGGCATTGGATGCAGGCATGTATGTATGTATACGTACATGTATGTATGTATACATGTACATGTATATATACATACATTCATATACTGTATACATAGGATGTGACGTGATTTTTTCGCAAAAAGTTGTTCTGCTTTGTTTACATCTCACAGCGTTCCATATAACGTTGTCAACCGAAAGTGCATTCTTTTAACTTTCATCGTTGTAATATATGACATGATTAAATCCGTTATGTCGGCTTCCCGCCCTCTATTTCAATTTCTACTGGTTCAATATGTACAATAAAAACACCGTAAGATCCGCAGACCGAGCAAGATGGGCGAGGTTTTTCTAAGATATTTTTCTTCCTCAGTCCTTGCCAAGGTGTATGCACATAGGTACACTTCCCTAAAAATACACAACATTGATTGCTTGTGACTGCTTACAAAAAAAATGATAGGTGGTATTTTCCACTCCACAGTCACGATGCAATAACGGCTTGAACGCCAAAATTACTCACAACCCCAGGTAATCACACGAAAGTCAACGAATTCGGAATCACCCTCCAGCAAGCCGCAGTGCAATTTGTCACTCAAACAAGCACGGCTCTGGGATTGCAGCGAGGTCCTCTGTTATTTATGAAGACATGATGACCGCGCAACAAAGCGCGATCGTCTCCCTCGGTCGGTCGCCGCCAACCAGCCGTAACACGCGACGCGGCGACGGCACGGCACAGACACGGAGCAGTGGTCTCGCGCGCAGCGTTCCAAACCACACATTTGCATTTGCTGCTGGGTGGTGCTGGCAACTGGCTAGGGATTCAGACACCGGGATATGCTGCTGTGTGTCAAAACCAACAGCTTCCTTATACGTTGATTATGATTAACACTAAAGTAGCCAATGATCCCTGAGGTACTCGTGTTTTCGAAAACAAAAAGTACACCTTCAAATTTTTCCTCTTACCATAAGAAGAAGACTTATGATTAGAAGTGGGATATCCTTTTCAAAAAACACCTTCCAGCTAAAAAAAACTAAAATCTTAAAAATCTGCAGAAGTTCGTTGGTACATCAACCTATACCGGTTTTCAGATTTTCCTGCAGATAAAGCTTGTGGGACAGTGAGTCAGTACAGAACATGTGGGCGGTGTTATTCAGACAGTGAGGCTGCGTGGTATAGCAGTGACCTCACGCGGAAGAGGCTTTGGGTGACCAAATGTGCGATGATCTATATTGTGCTTCATCGCCACGTGCCTAAGCGCGGAATAACTCTTTTTAGAACATATTCATGCTTTGGAATAAATAGCACTGTGGGGACAAATTCTGTGAAACGGATAATATGCTGTGTTCTTTAGTCTAGAATCGAGATCAAGTTGCGCTTTCTAGCTATTAAAAACATAATGCGAGCAACTATGAGGAAACAACTGTCCCCAGACAGCTATTTTTCAAGTCCTAGAGCACCTCGTGCCAAATAAAAAGTTAATGCACTCTTGAAGCCTCAAAACGTTCGTGGAAGTCATACTTTATGACTAATTTTTTCACCTATTAGACGTAATTACCAATATATGCAATAAAAACCATATATCAAAAAATATCAGATATCCTCAATTTTTTTTGACCAGTGGAGCCGCCTCCTCCAAATCCCTGCCAGAAAACTGATTCCTTATGGTAGATGGAAAGCTTAGATTGGAAGTTGTGTAGCATTTTCTACTTTTCGCGAGCAGGGAACTAACAGAAACCATCGGAAAAATAGGTATGGAAGCATCTGATATGCCCTATTATCCATGGTCTGACTCGTCTTTGGTAAAGTTTAATAGACAAAATGAGTACATAGTTAATATATATATATATATATATATATATATATATATATATATATATATATATATATATATATATTGGAATTCGAAAACCGACACTGATACACTGACAAAGTAAGATGAGAGAAAAGAAACGATTTTGGTGTTATTCAAAAATTTTATTTTATTTTTATTAGGGCCACTCCCAACGTGCACACTTGCCCAATTACAGGGAGCATTGGCGTTTAGGGATTTTAGGGTTTAGGTATTTCAACCCAAATCCCTAAACAACTATACTTTACAACAGCATGACTAACAAATGCCATCACGAAGTGCTGTCATGGAGCTGTTGCAATTGACATCGCGGTAATCGAGATGCTGTCAGCAGTGATAAATGACACACCATCATTATGTTCTTATTAAGTCTTTATAGCCACATTGCCGAGCCTAATGACCCCTAATCCCAAAGTAGTTCGTTTTGCTAACACTTCCACGCCGACATCAATCTCAGCCTCTTCAAGGCCGAGGCAGCTGAGAGTCCTCGGGCGCGTTGCCGCCCCGGTACCTCCCAAAGGTGGCCAACAGTACATGTCGGGCGGCGTCAGCCGTGTACAGCGCCTCCTGGCGAGTGCCCAGCTGCGGGTTCACCTCCACCAGGTCCACCGATCTGAGCAGACCAGAGCGGTACACCTCCTCCATGATCTCCTGTCCCTCGCGGAGACTCAGTCCACCGCGTACGGGCGTGCCCGTGCACGGCGCCTCCGAGGGGTTCAGCGCGTCGATGTCGAAGCTGACGTGGAGGGAAGCATCGGCTCCGGCACCGCGACGCAGCTGGTCCATCGCCATCTCTACCACCCGACTCATGCCGTAGCGGTCCACCTCACGCATGGCATAGGCCCTGACGCCCATCTGCTCGATGGCAACACTCTCCAGAGGGTCCACATTCCTGAGCCCGATGTAGACGAGCTTGTGCGGCAGCAGACAGGGTTTGCACCAGCTGAGGTCGGGGATCTCCAGATGGAACTGCTCCATGCCGCGCATCAGGAAGGAGACTGGCTTGCCGTGGAAGTTGCCGGATGCAGAGGTGAGCGGTGTGTTGATGTCGGCGTGCGCGTCCACCCACAGCACGGCCAGGCGGTCGGGCCGGGCCAGGGTCTGGCCATGGCCGTGCACGGTGCCGATGGCGATGCTGTGGTCGCCGCCGAGGGTGACGAGGACGTCGTGCTTGTCCAGCGCCTGCGCCACGCGCTGCGACAGCTGCTGGTTGTAGCGGCCGACGCTGGTGGCGTTGCGGATGTGTGCCGCCCGCTCGTCGCTGGGCTTGTACTCGCCGCCGACTACCTCGTGCTGGAGGTCGCCCAGGTCGGTGACGTCATGCCCCAGGTCACGCAGTTCGGAGAGCACGCCGGTAGCTCGGACCGCCTCCGGGCCCAGTGAGGCGCCGCTGCGCGTTTGACCCTTGTCGAAAGTGGCGCCCAGCACTCCGATGGACACGGGGCGAGAGGGCGTCTGCAGACGAGCCTGCTGCCGCCGGAGCAGCCGGTGGGCGTGCTTCGCACCGTTCCGCAGCATTTCTCCGTGTTGATACTATCAGACAAGCTGAATTATATATGTATATATATATACCACTGCATAGAAGAAAGGAGTCCAGGAATTTTCACCCCAACACGCTACAGAATTCTGTACTTAAGTACAAATCACGGCACGTTTTCACGGTGAAAAGTCTCAATACCGCAGATGGTGTTTCCCAATCGGGTGAAACTGGCCGCCTCGGACGCGGACACAGGCAGTAACCACCGATCGCTGCTGGTGGCTACTGCGCACTGGCGCGCTGTCCGCGTTGTTGTGGAGGCAGCCAGTTCCAGTGTCAGGTGAGGGGCACTGAGAGTCCTGAGGGGCCCGGCGCCGCCGCGCCACGGCCGCCAGCGGCTCTGATCGGCGCACCGATACTGTTGCCGTCGCCTGGCAACGGCTCCCTGACCAGTGGTCAGGCGGGGGAGGAGGCAGGAACGCCGTCGCCGCCTCTCTCCAGACAGGCGTTTGGTGATGAATGATAGCGGGCTGAATGTAAGTAATGGCTATTTTACCGCTATTTGCCGCCAAGCAATGGAGCTTTTAAGGAGGGCGCAGGTCAATTTTGTCATGGATTTATTACAACGGGCAGACCGGGTTTGCGGGTCGACGTCTCGAATTAAGGATATTCGTGAGATGAAACAACAGCATAGGTCCATTGGTGTTCCAGGCAATGACGGTGCTTGAAATCTGCCGTGGGGTCCATATCAGAATATTTCGGTCAGCGCAAACAGCTTTTGATGAAAAAACTCGAATTGTCATTCTGATCGAGATGATTTATCAGTCACTTGCTGGGCTACAGGTGTTCTCTGACATGTTGCCTGCTTGGTGGTTGACTGCACTGCCACCGCCGTTCTGCGGAGATCCGCCTTGAGCCGCTTTGTTAGCGGTGAGTTAGCCCTGAGCCGGTATATTATGTATGTATTTATGTTCGCGCAACACCTTGCCATTGAAACTAGAGAGACACTAGACTCGGGCCCCGGAACATTTCTCCCGGGCTGTGATTCATCCTACAACGCAGGAGTTTTACTTTTAGCCTCCGATTGGATTCTGCAAAAACTTGGAAGTCGTATAGTTTGGAATGGCTTACAAAAAACTTCGTTGTTTAGTGAGGACAGCAGAAAACGTTTTTATCATTTTCTACGGGGTTTACCAAGCCTTTAACGTGTGTACTCAAAGGCAGTCATTGATAAAATCTCAAAAAGGCTTGTAATACAAACCCACAATTCTCTGACTAAAACATATTTCAATCCAATCCCCAGTCCTTTCATTCTGTCATTTCTAATCCACTCCGCCATCGTTATGAGATACCTACCCAATACTTCCAGCCGATGAATGGTCAGCGCAGAGTATGCATGCTGAGAGGGTTGGGGCACAACGCTTTTTATTACAATCGCTTTTTTAGACACGGGAATTATATTGACCAATACACATATCGGGATTTTCTCAGGCATTACATGTGTGTTAAAATCTGTTTGCATCGATACAAATTTTATTGAGGGGAAGGTCGAGTTGCCTCACAGACCTAGAAAATACCTACGTTTCATCGCGAAGCTAATAAAAATATAAAATCACAGCCTTGCAGAATCGTGTGCATGTCGGTTAACCATTTCACCTATTTATTGGAGAAAGTATATCAAATATATATATATATATATATATATATATATATATATATATATATATATATATATATATATATATATAGGGTGGGTTGATTTTGCAATTATATTTTTGATCCCCGCTCCCCGGGCAATTTCTAATATCTTGACACCGAGTGATCGCGAATCAGGGCAAACAATGTTCATTTGATCATTTTTCGTGCTTGGCGAAAACGAATAGTTAACAGCGGAAAAACATGATTTTTTAGCCGATTTGCTGCCTGCTGCTAGGAATGACAAATTAATGATTTGAAAAAATACATGTTGATTGACTTGTCTATTGCCTACAAAATGACACCATTTCAACATATCTGTGCCTCTCCATAATCTCGAAGCAAGAACAAATGCTGCACAAGTTCCCGCGTATTGCGTCACGCTGGCCACGATGGTACTGCCTGCCGCTGGGCGTCGTTTCACGGCCTTCTGAGCGGCGCTGAGTCTTCAGGGCCGATTGAGTATATTGGTTCTGCGTCCTGTCTGCATCAAACTTGAAAAACGTCGTCTGATTGCATTGCTTGTCTGGCGGTAAAAACACTGCTTTTAATTATTAAAAATTGAAGTACAATTCCCACACGCACTGCTGTTCACCTTAGCGTGGTTGATAAGACAAGTCCCTCATAGATATATGCCAAGGTAACAAGTATTGATTTTGTCATGCCGGTTTAGAGAGGCCTGCTTTCCTCGCTGAATATTCGAGCTTACCTGTCTGAGATAAATACCGTGTTTATAATTCCTGAGATGTACGGTGAGTTTGAAAGTATGATTTAAATCGATTTGTGTCGTTTTCCAGACATGAGCACCCGCAAAGGGAGGCGAAGTATCATGAAGTGTTTCAAGTGGCGGCATACGACCTGCCCCACAACAAGCTCCCTCTGAATCTGGATGTGATCGGAAGCGTTTTGCAAATCAGAGCTCAACAAAATGTTGATGGGTTGAGAAATGTTGAGAAATGAGTTCCGAATTCCAGTAAAAAACATCATAAGTTAAGTTGCGGATGGAACCATCTCGGTGTTGGACCGGGCTTCTATCCCGACCATGAGAAAAGACAAGGTCCTAGTTCAGATAAACAGCCTGTGGAAGGAGTCGACTACACTAAAAAAGGTGGGCCACACAGCTGGAAGAAGGCCACTGAGGGCCGGTTTCGCGCCAGGCTGGATAGTCTATACGATATCTCCTCGGCTGCCAGATTGCCGGAGCACCCGGAAGGCATTGCATTCTTGAGAGACCAGCGCTCGGACCGCTGGATGACTATTGGCCCAGTAGACGGTGTCACCATGGAGCGCTTGCGTCTGCAGATTAAAACGCAAGCGAGGACGACAGCAAGGGAGCCTACACTCAACGCCGCCAGTGCCAAGCCATGCACCCAGTCAACCCCTGTACCAGCAGTCTTCGGGCCTCGATCCGCTGCCCAATCAGCTAATCGAGCCATAAGATCGGTTACCTGGCTGAAATGATGGCAAGCGATGATGGAAATCCCGGCCATGCCGGTGCCGCTGCTGTTGAGACCGCCGCCGCTGACTGCAGCCAGCTCCGCTGCTGTTATCTCGGTCGTCAGTGATGACCCACATTATTATCCCGCAACTCATCGCGGGACCAAAACACCGGATCTCAGCTCCTTGGTGGAGGCCGTAGATGCAGCCAGCATTGGCATAAGAAAAGCCGCCTCAATGCTTTTTGTCCAGCAGGGTCCTGTCGTAACACGACAAGACCCTGCTGGTCCGGTCGGTCCTGGTCCTGTCCACACCATTTGGAGTTTTCTCTTTCTTGTCCTGTCCAAGACCGTGCGGAGTGTGGACCGTGTTACGACAGAACCCTGCTGGATAGAAAGCATTAAGACGGCTTTTCTGGTGCCAATGCTGGCTGCATCTACGGCCTCCAACAAGGAGCTGAGATCCGGTGTTTTGGTCCCGCGAGGGGATGCGGGATAATAATGGGTCATCACTGACGACCGAGATAACAGCAGCGGAGCTGGCTGCAGCGGAGGGGCCAGATGCGGGCGTTGGTGAGGCTGAGGCCAGCGGCGGCAACGGCATGGCCGGGACTTCCATCATCGCTTGCCATCAATTCACCGAGGCGACCGTTCTTATGGCTCGATTAGCTGATTGGGCAGCGGATTGAGGCATGAAGACTGCTGGTACAGGGGTTGACTGGGCGCATGGCTTGGCACTGGCGGCGTTGAGTGTAGGCTCCCTTGCTGTCGTCCTCCTCGCTTGCCTTTTTAATCTGCCGACGCAAGCGCTCCATGGTGACACCGTCTACTGGGCCAATAGTCATCCAGCGGTCCGAGCGCTGGTCTCTCAAGAATGCAATGCCTTCCGGGTGCTCCGGCAATCTGGTAGCCGAGGAGATATCGCATAGACTATCCAGCCTGGGGCGAAAGCGGCCCTAAGCGGCCATCTTCCAGTTATGTGGCCCACTTTTTCTAGCGTAGTCCATCTCCTTGCACAGACTGTCTATCTGAACCAGGACCTTGTCTTTTCTCATGGTCGGGATAGAAGCCCGGTCCAACACCGAAATGGTTTCATCCGCAACTCGACTTATGATGTTTTTTACTGGAATTCGGAACTCCATTTTGTAGAGCTCTGATTTACAAAACGCTTCCGATCACATCCAGATTCAGAGGGACCTTGTTGTGAGGCAGGTCGTATGCTCCCACTTGAAACACTAAAAGGAAATGTGACACCTTTGTAACGTGATTTTAACTGAGATAGCCAGGTTGTAAAGCATGCCGGAAAAACCGGTACTCAATATATAATTTGTCTTGAAACTCAAAATTTCCGTGGAGAAAAGCTAAAAATATATCTGAAATGTGCCCCACATGTACCCCAGCCAGGCGGCCACAGTTTTCAGATGTTGGTGTGACGATAGCGCTGACGTCACGGTGAGTAATCAGTCAATGGAAGCTCTTGAAGCCTATTGAATATGGTAGTAGTTGCCAGATCATGACGTCATCCACAGGCAGAGCTTTATTTTTCACATTACAGGAGCATTTTAAAAATCAAAATATTGAGTTCATTGTCCATTTTCCAGAGAAATCATGGACGTTTTCATGATTTTAGGCTAAAAATGCCCCTAATTACACTAAATTCTTGGATTCAACCAGGGTGCCACATTCCCTTAAATGATACTTCACCTTCCGTTTGCGGGCGCCCATATTTCGAAAACGACACAAATTGACTTCTTCAAACTAATCATGCTTTCAAACCCACCATAGATCTCAAGAAATGTAAACATGGTATGTATCTCAGACAGGTAAGCTCGAATATTCAGCGAGGAAAGCGGGCCCCTCTGTACCGGAATGACAGAATCAATATTTGTTGCCCTGGCGCATATCTATGAAGGACTTTTCTTATCAATCACGCTAAGGTGAACAGCAGTGCATGTGGGGCTTGTACTGCAATTAATTTTAATAATTAAAATCAGTGTTTTTTTACCGCCAGAAAAGCAACGCAGTCAGACCACGTTTTTCAAGTTTGATGCAGATAGGACGCAGAACCAATATACTCAATTGGCCCTGGAGACTCAGCGCCGCTCAGAAGGCCGTGAAACGACGCCCAGCGGCAGAACCATTGTGGCCAGCGTGACGCGATACGCGGGAACTTGTGCAAAATTTGTTCTTGCTTCGAGATTATGGAGAGGCACAGATCTGTTCAAGTGGTGTCATTTTGTAGGCAATAGACGAGTCAATCAGCATGTTTTTTTCAAATTTTTAATTTGTCATTCTTAGCAGCAGGGAGCAGTTTGGCTCAAAAATCATGTTTTTACGCTGCAAACTATTCAGTTTGGCCAGCGCAAAAAATTATCAAATAAACTTTGTATGACCTGATTCGTGATTACTGGGTGCCAAGACATCAGAAATAGCCCTTGGACCGGGGATCTAAAATAAAATGAAAAGTCAACCCGCCCTAATATATATATATATATATATATATATATATATATGTATATATATATATATATATATATATATATATATATATATATATATATATATATATATATATATACCAGACACCAATCAAACAGACCAATGTCATCTACTACTATAAATGCAACATAGGAGACTGTGCGCTCCAGCCAAGTAGTGGATACATTGGGAAAACAACCACCACACTCAGCAGACGACTAACAATGCATTTACAATCAGGGGGGGGCCACTAACGCACACTGATAAATTTCACGACGAACCACTCACACGAAGAACACTAGTAAACAACACGACCATCCTCGCAAAAGAACATAACCCACGCAGACTTGAAGTTTTAGAAACCATTCTGATTAGACAAAAACAACCATCAATAAACCTTCAGACACACGCACGAGGTATACTCACATTATATGAAGGTAGCAGATGGAGAGCGTGATTCGTGATATGTGTTAGTTCATGATTCGTGTAAATACCTATTGTGTTTGTTGTTAGTTTGAACCTTATCCAAAACTAATATTTGCGATCTGCTACAACTGAAAGTGCCGTGTGGAAAATGTTAATATTTTGAAGGAATCATTTTCAAACTTGGAAGAGATCATAATATGATTCATTCTTCACCTTTTCACCAAACCATAGACTACATTTAAATGCTTGAGGATAAAAGTGTGTAACTTTTGAAACGTCGCGCTATATATATATATATATATAAACGAAATGGAACCATGAAATACCTTATTCTTACTTTACTTATGTCTTTCGGATCGGTCCTTAACAATCTTCATCCAGAGGAAAGGAAACAAGCAAGAAACATCGAAAAACTCTCAAGAAAGCTCATAAACGCAAAAGCTGCTGTGACTTTTAACAATATATGTTTAGAAAATAACTTGCTTCCTAACTATTCATATATATATATATATACATATATATATATATAGATATATATATATATATATATATATATATATATATACATATATATATATATATATATATATATATATATATATATATATATATATATTGCAATCCAAATTCGTAACTACCGATGATGTTATTTGTTACTATGAACACAATATATATATATATATATATATTGCAATCCAAATTCGTAACTATCGAACTCAATTGAACTGCAATCCAATAAATATCATTCTTACTCGAAATGATTGGGAATCCAAATCCAGTCCCCAAGGTTCATGGAACTCCAGGATTTCACAATCCTGTAATTAAATCCAGCCGATGCCTGATCCAAAGTTGCCGGTAGAAAACACGTGATGCACATATGTTGAATCAAGACCAAATGAGCAACAGCTGGTGCGTATAGATTCAACTGCAGTGGGCTGTAATGGCGAATTCACCAGTTCAGCGCAGAGAGAATTCTGGCTTCCCGTCTCGACCCCAATCATTTCTGCTTGGTCTATCTTACCACAAATGCTCGGATACTTGCTGTTTCTTGAATCATTTATGCAGAGGTCAAGAATCTCGCCAACTCGCCCACGCTCGTGGGTAGCCAAATGAGGTTCAAGGACCAGAACTTAGGTAGCCAATCACAGAAATTTGACAGAGATCAAGAATTGCACTTACCAGCACAAAACAAGTATTTCCACGATCTTACCGCCACGTAAAAAGAACTATCCATAACATGCAATGCTACCTTGACTGATTTTAGGTAACATTATAACTTTAGTGACAGACGATACAAATTAGTGACAAATAATTTATCCTTACTCACTCGCGTTATTTCACAGCTAAGTTAGAGATGGGTAGGTAACCACATCGGCAACGAAATTGACCCATATAAAGCCATGAGAAAAAGGTACTCTAAATTGCGATGACATTAAAACGGTAATATTCATTATTTTATATGAATTTTACCATTTATTTTGAACAAAAAAGAGAAAAATTTAAAATCTATATCAGGATTTATAGTGAAATTACTCTGCATAGGATAGTAAATCCACTGCTTACGTTGTACTTGAGGACTCGTTTTGCGGAATTAGAGATGGTCTGGTAGCCAGGCCGCCAACGAAAATTACGATTAGGGACCACCAGGTAGCCACTTGGGTAACCACAAAGTTTTGCGTTTCTGGCGCGGGAGTAGCGAGAAGAAAGCAGTCAGATATACGTGTTGTTGAAGCTGCTGTTTGGGTATCTTACTATGAGGCTGTAGATTTTGACCTAAATAAAAATAGGAGGTTTTGTTGCCAGTGGTAAACCCACTACCAATTCTTATATATTATGCCGCAGCCAGAGAAACGCAGGGCAAAGTGAACTCTGCCAGATCTCAAAATCCCAGGAGAGTAGTGTGATTTGAGGGTGTCAATAAGATCACACATTTTAATCATGTGCATGCGAGATATCAAAACTGTAGACCTGTGGAGA
Source organism: Lepas anatifera (assembly GCA_034440635.1). Classification (NCBI taxonomy): domain Eukaryota; kingdom Metazoa; phylum Arthropoda; class Thecostraca; family Lepadidae; genus Lepas; species Lepas anatifera. The sequence goes on along the minus strand of JAOTON010000709.1, from coordinate 376,473 downwards.
TGAGAGTTGCAAGTTTTGGCTTTGCACCTAGAAAATTAGATGCTGTTTGGTGCCCATGAAGTCAGGTAAACTGCAGGTAGGTTTCTTTGGTGCCTACCAGCAGTTTTGGTGTCAATTTTATCAAATCAAAATTAACAAAATTGTAATGATTCCACAAAAGTTTCCATTCAGCAGGTGAATGTGGTGCTGCTTATTGATCTGCTTCAATATTTCTAGAATTTGGATGATGGTTGTGGTATTAGGAGGTACTTGTCCTCTGGCTGAGTACCTATATTTGGTTGCATGCATTGGAGATATTGAAATTATATGTATTCTTTTAACAGAGTGTTAATTGAATGCATCCTACAAGTAGCTTAAGTCTCAGCATGGTGACTGCTACAGTCAACTGGTGGTTGTCTGCTATCTTAGCAATGATGATCTAAGCAATGATTGATCATAGCAAGCAGTTGCAGTAAGGGTACTAGACTCTGACGGCACATATTATTTTTCATGTATTTTTGAATTAGGTACTTGATAACATTTTTGACTGATTAATATGCTCAGCTAATGGACGCATGCTTGTATTACAGCACACAAAACTTGTAATCACTGCACATATACTTAACCTTTTGCTGTTTGGTACTAAGAGTATGCTATATGTAATTCATTAGTCTCCAAATCACTGTAAATTTAATTACTTTCATAATTCCACTTTTGGAGAATACTTTTTCACTCACCAAGACAGTTATTCTGGGAGCCATTTAAAGCTTCAGTTCATGCAAAAGTTAATTTCGCTTCAGGTAGCCATGTTGGTCGCATCAAGGGATGTGGGTAGCCAACCTGACATGTTCTTGACCTCTGCATTTATGCGTCATAGCACTGTCACTCCCGACATGCTGTCCAATTATTTTCATTTGACCCGATTTTCGTATTTCATGCTGCCAAGCCGACAGGTGCACGATGACCTTTCGGATAAAATACATATGTATCACGCCGACCGTATACCATTGTTTGCAAGTGGCTGGTGGCTGAAAAATGTTATCATACGAAACAATTGAGAGGGCCAAGCATACATGGTGGACACCAGCCAGTCAAATAATACCTTGGGTTTATATTCAATCCAATATTTCTATGCAAATCATATCCTGTCCCACTCTCGTCAACACGGAAGCATCGCCAGAGCAAGTGCCCTCTCAATTCCCGGATTCAATTGCAGAAGGAGAAAGATCCTGATGTTTAGGCCGCTGTTTCGTCCAGATAGCTTACATTTTATGCATCAATCACAGACATCATTATTTGCTTCAGCTCTGCGAGTTAGGAGGAGGGAGCAGACTAAAAGGATGTATGTGGCTGTGTACTTCTAGCGCTGCATGTCATATCGTTGAATCGCCTGATCAGATTTTCATCAATTATCCTGCACTTCAAATCTTAACGACTGAAAGCATAGACACCATGATTAATTAGTGATCTTTTCGGGGAAGTAAACTTTTCGCAACACGCAAGCCGAAGCCAAACTGCACCACGCACAGGGAATGTGCCGGACATTGAACCCTGGATGCATGTGTGCAATGGGTTCACGCTAACCACTTTACTACCACGTCCCCTCATTAACTTGGAGTCAGTTACACCGCACTTCCAATCCAAGTGGGTATTTAGGGGCTCAAGCACCCCCCGAAATGTCCGAGCCCCTATACTTAATACACAGGCGAGGCGCTGCCCGAGGTACTGGCGGGTGAGGCTCGAGTCCCCTCCCCTCCCCAGGAACTCCTGGATCCGCCACTGACAAGAGCTAGGCCATCTAACAGTTGGAGGCCACGATAACACGGGCTGCGTAGGCCCCTTCCGGGGGTAACTGCAGCAGCGTCCTCCGGCACGGCGCGGCGTGTGTTGTGACCTTGAACATGTGAGCCGAAGTGCCGATCGTCACAGGCTAACTCTTCGGAAAACCAGAAGCAATAGCACGCTCTATAGCAGGAATGGTTGTGGCAGGCAATCAGGTGACGGGTTGAAAGCCAGAGCAGCCGCTTCATAATGTCAGGTATATGGTCATACCTACATTAGGGTCGTTAAAAAACTTTTTTACTTTTCAGACTCGAACCCACTTTTTCCCGTTATATATTCAAATTCGATCTCAATGAGCCACATTCTAAGCGTGTACGACAACGGCAAAGATCGCCTCAAAATGGTTAAAGATTTCGTGTTTCAGGCGCCAGATTGGCCACCCGGCGTTGCAGTCTCCCGTTGTTACATTGGGATGAAAGAGGTGCATAACCAACCAGTAAAGACAACGCGGCACGTACGTGCGTATTTGAACAATAGATGGACTTTAAAAGGCATCCATTAACTTGTTAGATCCATTTGCAGCGTAACATAGATATGTGTTATTCCACATGAGACCTGGAATTATATGGTCCACCAACCTAGTACTCTAAATTCCCACTGAACAGGAATGCTTTCCGGAGGCGAACCTTTCTCTAGTAACAATCGCTGGAGAACGTCGTGGGGCAGGTGCTTCTCCCTATTCTCCTGCGAACTATTTAAGAGCTCTGGTACTGATAAAAGAAAATCCTGTTGCATATTTTTACCATTTAGGTGGCTCACGAAATCTTCCACCAGCTTCACACCACGTTCTGTGGGACAGTTCACGACAGTAAGTTCTGGAAAACCTTGAAACAGGGGAAGCTATACCAGTCACCAGCTTTTCAACGGAGCTATTTCATGTCAGAATCTTTCAGATTCAGGTGCTCGAATACCAGCCAGGTTTCAGGAATGACAAATAGGCAGAGGCTTGGTACCGAGCCGAGCTCTTCATAGCCTCTGTCGGAAACTTTAGCCTACCCAACTGAAAGGTGGATGGTTCTGCTGCTTAGGCCAGGTACTGTGTCACTGTCTTTTACCTCCAGCATTGTGATTCTTATTTGCCAGAAGCAGATTAAACTTTCTGGTCACAAATAACAGTTGCGTTTGCACATTGGCCTCAGCGCCTCTACACAACAGGAGTATTTTTATTGGGAGACCTATCAGGGAACGTTCCTGGATCATCAGGCCCGGCTAGTGCTTTGGTTCTGGAAGACATGCCAGCTCTGTTTTCCTTGATAAGATAATGACGAATTGCGGAATTTGGCTTACGTGTGGCTGTCAGGAGAGGTTGTCTCCAACAAATGTCTGTTCAGAAGACCCGGAGCCCACCAGCGAGCCATATTCATGGAATATAGGACATTTATGGCATGAAGTGCGTGCTACTACTGAGTCAGATTCCGTTCATCATTCCAGAAGATATTTAAAGACTGAATACTATAATTTTTGGAGTTTAACAACGCATCAACTGCTCAGGTCATAGGGTATCAGAGGCCAGAGGGAAATAATTAGCTTAGGCGGATAGTCAGGTTTAGAGCCTTCTATGAGCCTCAAAGCTATCCATAAAATGAAGGGCAGTATTTTCATTAAGTTAATATAGAAATCGCCCTGAATGTGCTGAAGTCAGTTTGCCATCAGCTGTGGTATCTGTGCACAGAAAGTTATATTCTGTCCCGCTGGTGAGAACCACCATCTTGGAGGTAGGGAGCCAGTCGCACAACAATTGGCCAAAACAGCAAACAATTCACATTTGGCTAGGGCAGGCTAAGTTTCCGACACAGGCTATGAAGAGCTCGGCTCGGTACCAAGCCTCTGCCTATTTGTCATGCCTGAAACCTGGCTGGTGTTCGAGCGCCTGAATCTGGAAGATTCTGACATGAAATGACTCCGTTGAGAAGCTGGTGACTGGTATAGCTTCCCCTGTTTCAAGGTATTCCAGAACTTACCGTCGTGAACGGTCCCACAGAACGTGGTGCGAAGCTGGTGGAAGATTTCGTGAGCCGTCCAAAGGGTAAAAATATGCAGCAGGGTCTTCTTCTAGCAGTATCAGAGCTCTTAAATAGTTCGCAGGAGAATAGGGAGAAACACCTGCCCCAACGACCTTCTCCAACGAATCTTACCCGAGAAAGGTTCGCCTCCGGAAGGCATTCCTGTTCTGTCGGGATTTAGAGTACTAGGGTGCTGAAGCATTTAATTTCAGGCCTTTTGTGGAATGACATGTATTTGTATTGTGCTGCAAATACATCTGACAAGTAAATGCCTGCATGTTAAATCCCCTCTACCGCTCTTATACGCACGTACATGCCACGCTGTCTTTACTGGTAGGTTATGCACCCCTTTCATCCCAATTTAACAAGGGGGAGACTGCAACGCCGGGAGGCCAATCGCGCCTGAAACATAAAATCTTTAACCGTTTTGAGGCGATCTTTCCCGTTGTCGTAGATGCTTTGAATGTGGCTCATTGAAATCAGAATTGAATATATAATGGGAAAAAAGTGGGTTCGAGTCTGAAATGAAAACAAGTTTTTTTGAACGACCCTAGTCAGACACGCATCTTTTCGTCACCACGCAAATACAGAACTTTGATATTTTCTGGATGCTAAGCGCCCTGTGGCGGATGGAGACTTGCATTTCGGGGGGGCTGGGGGCTTGACTCTACCTGAACGTCACCTCGAATAACCTCTTGCTATGCCATTACTTTGAGTACTCGTAAATTTCGGGGGGTGGGCTTGAGACCCCATAGCCCCCTTGTATCTGCCACTCCATGCACGTATGCTGCTCCCCGAACCTTATAACGTACCTACTACACGATATTCCCAGTAATTCAACCATTCACTTAAGGGCCGAGGTAGGAATCAGGTGCAGTGCAAAATTTAGAGCCATGAGAATGTCAGTGCACTTTTTGGGGAGGAAATCGATATGTACCAGATTTGTTAGATGCCGATGGACTATAACACCAAGGCCTTTGAGAACAAGTGAGTCGGTGACGACGGTTCCGCACAAATGTAGGGCAGGAAGCAGATCGCAGAGAATGGCCTGGGTGCCTATCACGACCATCTGAGTCTTCTCAGCATTAACTTCCATGCCATTATCACATAACTGGTTGAAGGCAGAGCTGAGGGCATTTCCCAGGCGCGATATCTCCAAATGCAAAGAGCGTTTCTTTGCCGCGGACTATGAGACTTGTATCACCTGCTTAACAAACTTTCGCCACTCCCTCTCCAGTGCACGACCTCGGATCATTGGCGAACAGTGCATACATATTGTATTACACGACTGGGTGCACCCCGTGTTAAATCCACTTTTGACCCCTAGGACGTCAGGCAAATTCAGACCCCAACTCCATGCACTAGGGATCTCAGGAGGCCCCAAGTAATCCCGTTGACCTTAAGCCACTATACCCGATCGCACAATAAGAGCGTGGTATGCCTTTCGACCTCGTGCTTTCAACGTAGTGTCTAGAACTTACCTTGGTCATTGTCTGATATCGGACGCTATCAAGGTCAAACAAGATCATGACCTAGGGTGGTAAAATTTGGTAAAATCATGCAAATTATCGATAGTCAGCCACCAGGCTCTTATACTTCCGATAGCTTATTGGCAGAAGTTCACCCAGCTCTCCGACTGCAGCAAAGTTCGAATAAGGTCACTGACTTTACGCTAGCCTTACCAGTGTGGTGTAACACCTGTTTGCGCGTGCTGCTAGCATCAGTTTCCGCGCGCGTGGATGACTTACTGGTCTTTGACCTTCCAAGGTCAGCTCAGGTCAGTGACTCAGAGTGACCTTATTTGACATACAACAGTATATGCAGAAACATTCAAACTCCTTACAAGCCGGTTTACGGACACTGGAGTCAGTGAAACAGCTCACTCCAGAATTTTATATTCAACGCCAGAAAATCATGCTTGACTTTATAAAGTGTTCTATGAAACCGTGTCTAATGCATCCGTTCATGTTACACGGTTGAGCTCATGAACGAAGATTTATCGAAATTCGCGACACTGTTCATCAGGGAGTCAAAGTCAAGCAATCTGATAATGAAATCTGTGCGGTAAATCCACCCTCGAGTTCTTTATAACATATAAGATTAGGACACTTTTGTGACTACCAAATTCTCTAAGCAGTTCGTTTAACCGGCATGACAGCTTAACGAATTATACCAACCAGGCTCGTGTCACAAATTTCTTTCCATGGGCGCCAGATTTCAAGGGTGCTTCCTACCCCTATTTTCAAGGAGTTATTTAGTTTGGGAGAGGGGACATCCACATTGCGAAAGGCCAAATATTCCGTTTTACCATGCTAAATAGTCGCAACCAAACATCTGTGTCCTTTTTACCCTCCGTTAGGTACTAGTCATGGGTATCCTATGCATTTCGGAGGACTTAAATAAAAATAAACTACGTATTCATGACATTAAAGACTTCCTGTGTCAGTAAAGGGGCCTCCGTATGTCACTTCTTCGGACGGGACCTCCTTAACCTAGTCAGTGGTGCGACTTTAAAATATGGGGAAGGTCAGCTCTCGTTTCGGACATAAAAAACCTCCTCTACCATTTAGTTGGCCTCCTTCTGCTGTTAAAGGGCCTCTTACGCATACCAGGGGTCTGAAGTAAAAATACAGCGTACCTCGTATGCAGGCTAGGGCCGTTAAACATAAATATGGCGGCCATCTCAATATGGCGGCCCCTGTGCATGGAGAGGGCTTCACACAAAACATAGGCATATCAGATACGGATTCACCTGATAAAACGATTTCGTTCGAGGGGAGAGGGATGGCCATGTGCGGATCTGGAACAGTCCCTACAGGGTTCTTAAAACAGACAAATAAAAACAAAAACTCAGGTCACATTTGTACGCTTTGGGGCGCGTGACACCGTTCTCTGAGGCACGCCAAACGTGCCCCCATTGAAAAGGCGCGTCCCCGTGCCAAGCGTACCCACCATTGGGAGGGGCGTCCCCGCGCCAAGCGTACCCGCCATTGGGAGGGGGTGTCCCCGTGCCAAGTGTACCTGCCATTGGGAGGGGGTGTCCCCGTGCCAAGTGTACCCGCCATTGGGAGGGGGTGTCCCCGTGCCAAGTGTACCCGCCATTGGGAGGGGTGTCCCCGCGCTAAGTGTACCCGCCATTGGGAGGGGGTGTCCCTGCGCCAAGTGTGCCCGCCATTAGGAGGGGGTGTCCTCGTGCCAAGCATACCTGCCATTGATAGGGGGCGCCCCTGCTCCAACCTCCTGTAGCCGCGACTGGAAACGCACATTCGTACCTCTAAAAACAGGCTTAGTTACACCAGGTGAGCTCAACATGGCTGTGGAATTGCAGGTTCACTGCTCGAGAGCTGGCACCTACCTGATAAATCAGTACTAATATCAACAGAACGGTGAGCTGCGACTACACATTACTCGTTTAAGGCAATAACACTTCACTGATGAGCTGGAGTAATGATATGCCCGTTGTGTAGTACGCGGTGCCGGTCAGTTCTGGTGGTGACGGCACGGAAGTTGGAGGACGGACGCTGCCGCGGCTACCGGACGCGCCTCGTCGCGGCCGGCAACTGCACCATGCAAGCGACGCCAGAGAACGCACTGGCCGCCGTAGCCCGAGGGCATGCCGGAGCTGGGCGGAGTCTGGGACAGTGCTTCAAGAGCGGCCACTGAACCCGCAGAACAACGTTGCAACCGGCTGCAAGTGCACACAGTGAATTCTACCCGCGCCTCTAACGACTGCTAACGGTCGCTCTTAAACGCCCAAACTGTTTCACACAAAGCGCAAACCACTCACCGCAGTGCTTGGTTACAGTTGTTTATGATTACCTTTTGATTGCAATTTTACGACATACGGCTGTGTTGAAACGCCCGGATCCATTTCCAAACGCGGATAAACCAAGCTCGCCGCCATGCTTGCAAATAACTGCTTCCAGCGGACGTTGGAATTGTGTTCAAGTTGGGGTAGGGGGGACAGGGGTTCCTATGGGATTTCCTCGCACCATGGCGATTTAAGCCCACCTCGTAATCAGACACGTTCATAATTCACCAAGATCGATTTACATTCGCAATGGATAGACTGTGACGTTAGCAAAGCTCTCTCCGCGTTTCACGCAAAATTTTTTGAAGCATGAAGCCTACCTGAGTCACGCGAGACAGCCTCTCAGGGGTGATGTGCCCTTTCTCAAGTGACCTTGATCCCTGGAAGTTTCCTTAGAAAGCTGGGTGTCCGTAATTCGAAGCAAGTTCTGACCTTTTATTGTCCCTACACGATCTTCAATGTTTCCCTTTTTCACTATCTGAATGATTTTTAGGTGAAGTCACTTGAGCTGGTTTGGAAACCTGACCGAAAATTACCCAACCCTCGGCAAAACTGCGAAATACAGCAAGAAAAAGTCGGGCCAAGCACGAAAACGTTCCGCTTCACCGTTTTTCTTCGGTACAGAAAAGCCCGAGTGCTCGCCCCAGCCGCTCACATATGTTGTGTGAATGGAGCAGGCGACCGTGGGAGTGACAACTAAAAAAAACGCAGGAACGGCCACTCAACTGGGGTCACGTCACGGTTTTAAGTCACAGGTCAGTTGCCATCTGACCATGTCAGGTAGATATCGAGCATGGGAGCCTTTTTGAGAAACCCATCTCAAACCGCTTCTATGCACTACCACCATAACTGTGTTCTGGACAGCGTAATCGGAGCCCAAGTCACCCCTAAGTGAGCTTCAGGAGTAGCAAGGTACTGACTGAGTAGGTGCGAGTGAAAGCAGCCAAAAAGGTCAATCACGAGTTATCTTTCCAACTGAAGCTGCAAGTCTTTCATTTATTTTCTCCTTCTTCTTCAATCTTAAGACGGTGCAGGCAGTGATCAAATGGACATTTGAGCTGCACAGAGTAGCACTCCCCATTGACCCACAGACCCTGACAAAGACGTCACTGGACGTACAAATATTTCGTCCCAGAACACGGCAAGCACCTTCAATGTAACTTGTTGCACTCTTCTAACTAGTTTGCTCCATATCTCTCCCAAGCAGTGAGCCCATTATGGCAGCTACCCCTACTGGAAAGAAGTCCTGGATCTGACTCATTAATTACGTGTTTGTCACGTTAGTGTTTAAAAAATCGTTTCCAAAAATTGGAAGGAAATCCCACAACCATTTGCGTTTAGGACTTTGATGAAAGATCCAATTTGAAAGGCACGAGCAGTATAATAAAAATAAAGAATTCGCGTACTCTCGTAGTCAATGTATTCTAGAGATGGGAATTGAGGTGAGAGTGCATTTCTTTACTTTTTCTAATGACTCAAAATAACTCCGTTTTCAAAGCTAAGGCTTTGACTATCCTTTCAAAATGTCTTTTCACGATACGATTAAACTACACGAATACTTGAACGAAGAGACCTACCCATATTGGATCACAGGCGTAATTCTTTTAATATTTGCGTGTTTTCCAACACACGTCGCGGACTTTCTGACCATCATTTCATCATGCGTATCAAGATTTACAAAAAGTGTTGGTTTAATTTTGGTGAAAGGAATTCTCAATATTCTGACGGTGTTTGTGTTGATCCTGTCGCTGGTATTCTTTATGTTCGACTTCTCAGCTCTCCAAAACCACCTGGACGCCTGGCGAGACAGATTGACCGTTGTCCACGATGAAGACGAGCCCAACACTTTTACCGGAAGAGTTGGCCGGAGATTTTCAAGGGCGATGTCTATTGTTCCATCTTCTGTTTTACTGAAAATGTAGAAACTCAACTAGACCAAAGTCGATTGTGAGGAAAAGAGCTACTTCTTCTTCCAACAGGCGAGTTTATATGCCTATCACAGGCATAAGTGTTAAAATGACCCCAGAATGCATCAAGCGAAAGACCACCATGACAAAATGCATCATGTTGTTTAGCTTTGCAATGGTAGTTGCCACGACCATGCACATCATGTGCAGAATATATTTTTATGTCACAGCATTTCTACTTGCTATAAAGCAGTGGCGGACCCACGACTATATTGGGGGGGCTAGAGGGTTCGAGCTTCCCTGCCATTGCCACGGAGCAGCCTCTGCATATGTATTAACTATAAGCACTTGGACATTTCGGGGTGGGGGAGGGTTTGAGCTCCCTATCCCCACCTCCCTGCAGCCGTCACTGCTCCACATGGTAGGAAATATATACCTCAAAAAGTTTAACCTCATTAGCATATTTCCAAATGAGTATCATAAGGATGAAAATGTCATCAAGATGACAAATGGGTGTACGTGGGAAGATTAAACTTGGCGTTATTATGTCATTCGCTTGGCGTTATCCAGCCATTCGAGACGTACAAAAATAAGCTAAATCAACTAAAGAGGACGTCCCCACGTCCTCTCGAATTCTAACAACGCAGTGAAAACGTTGTACACAGATGTGGGCTAGTTTAACGTCACCGAAGTCAGCCCTGCGGGAATCCACCGCAATCCAACACACGTACGCCGGGTCACAATGTTTTATTCGCACATCTCGCGCTAAGGTCGGGTCCGCGCCGCAGCCGGCTGGCCACTCAAACGAGCCCCCAGTCACGTGACCTGCTCACCCAGTGCACTTATTGGCCAGCCAAGTCCGTGCCCGCTCCGGTTGGGCACGGCTCATCCTCGACAACCACACAATGGTTTTTGGGGCTTATCAACGCACCAACTAACAGAGTAATATGGCGTCGCCAACTCTTTCCCTGTTGGAAGGGCTTGGTGAAATTGTTAACCACTACACACCTCCCCCGCCCCACCCCCCAAAAAACACATAAAATTATCATGATGATCTGTGTATTCTTCAAAATGTCGTGACCGTACTCTATGACATTACAGCGCAGCGTTGCAACAACGTTCCACCAGCGTCCCGGAAAACCTTTGTTCGCTTGAACGGAATCAACTATTCATACCATATCCGCAGGACATAATTTCAGGTCTTGTATCGGGACTTTCCAGACTTCGCTCTTGCGCGATGTAAGCGGTACAAGTTACGTAAAAAGATGCAACTTACGCGCGTATATTTTGACCGTCACGCCGTTTTCTCACCGTACAGACACGAACTATGGCTTCCGCAAAATCCATCGTGTGCGTGGTATGTGCATCGTGGCACATCTAAGAATTTTACGCAATTTTCATGTTTTTTATCCCTGAAGGGGCCTACAAATGGGCACGTCCAGTGCTCCGAAGAGAACGCTACTTTCATTTCGCTAACACGAGCACAAGTACAAGATCACGGCTCCATCGGACCAATAGTTTCTGAGAAACCGAAGAGGAGTGCAAGCGTGGTGCAAAACCCTTAGTTAGATAATGTATATTTGCACGCACCTCTTGGAAAGCAGTGAACACACAATACAAGATCACAATGTAAACGTATCTCAACACTCACGCTCGCAATAGGAATACGGAGAAATACACTACGGCAAAATTAGCATCGACAGTAAACTTAGAATTTTCACGCACAATGCACTAATGCAGGCTCAGTATATTTTTCTGGTGGCATAACAGAGTACGCCCGCTGATGCCTCCTTCACTTTCACCACCAGCACTTCCTTAGCATAGTCATCGTTGATGTGAAGCCATCGAGTCTCCGGCTGGTTCAAGCAGAAGTAAGTGAAATGGCCGGCCTGGGCGCCGCCGGACGCTTTATCACTGCGTTCAAATCTTACACAAGCCTATTGGAGATCTGCTAAGACCCGATAGCCACCCGGCTGAGGTCGAGGTCACTAAGAGGAAAATAGACATGAGTGGGTGATTTGCACAATGTGGTGCCGCGGCACACAAACCGCTTGATGTGCATAATCATCACGGTTGGTAGTCGCCGGATGTGGAACTTACTGAATGTAACGTGATCCCGCTGACAGCTTGAACATGTCCAGTCTGAAATGAGATTTCCCACAGGTACTGCTGGAGGTAGTGGTAGAGGCCGATTGGTGAAGACGGCCCTGGATTTGAGACCAGCGGTAGACAGAAGTGTGAAATTCTCGAATATGGAGCTTTGGGACCACAAGCGTGCAGAGGGGAACAGTCTTTTGTTGTCCGTAGAAAAGCCTATATATGATTGAGTCATTATGTTCATGGAACTGCTTCCAGGTACGGTCTGTGGCTGCATGATCCTCAAAGCCTTCAAGAATTGCTTCTGGTCTTTCCAAGGAAGGGGCAGCGTTAAGGTCCTCATGCAGCCACTCAAAGAAAATGAGTAAAGCTGTACGAGCATTATGCATGCAGCCTCCACCAAATTCCGTCCGGTGGGCACCCACCGCGCCACGAAACAAACAGATGGCTACCAGGAGACACGCCACCTCCTCGGCGATGTCACTGTGAGTTACTGATCTTGAGTTTAGGTTTGCACGGTAAAGGCCGCCGATAAATTGGACAAAGTGAATTTGTGTGCACCAGCACTTGAAGGACAACCTTCATGCAGCAAGTGTTCCCAAAGTTCTAGAGACTTTTATTTCCACTCATTCTCTGGCTCGATGATTCGCTATGTCACCTACTTGTGATAGGAAACTGCCGTATGATCCTCGACGAGGAGACTCCTCGCCTGATCCTCGCCTGACGACAGCCAAGGACCGAAACGTTGCGTTTACCTCATCCCACGCTTTTTCTTTATTGCCTTTGTCTTTATTACCTTGTCTTAGGCTTTTTTGGGCTGTTTAGCGTTTAGACGTTTTAGTTTATTGGCTTTGTTTTTTGCTTTTTAGGCTGCCTTCGTCTTATGATTTTAGATTTTATTTTTTTGGCATTTTTGACGACGGGTGGGTTTTAAGTCTTTTAGCGCTTTTACTGTCTTTTTCATGAAATAAATGTTCTACCAGCATCCATTACTAAGTTACATAGACTAAGTTACGGATCCAGGATTACCGATCGGAGGGGGTGGCACCTACCCGGATGGGCGCAAAATTCTATAGGTGGGCGCCGACTTTCGCATCCTGGGGGGGTGGGTGGGAAGCGACATTTCAGGGGGCGCCATCGACCTTTCAGGGGGGGCGCCGTGACCATTTCAGGGGACACCGAGGGTTGATCTTGGGGGGGCACGTGCCCCCTTGCCCCACTGGATGCGCCTATGCTAAGTTATTCAGTTAAAACAAGTTTTTACATGTATTTCCAATTGAGAGGTCATAGCTCGTACCTGACCTTAGGTCATCGATATGAAAAATACCGGACTCGGTGATGGCCTGTAGAACTCAGCGAGACCATTATGTGATATGAGTTTCAATTGGATATGGTTACCCTGCTCTGACTTATGCTATCCTAAACTTTTTTGAGGTGAGTTCACTTGACCTACACTGGTGACCTGACCTGAAATGACCCAACCTTAAAAATTTGCCACATGTTGCAGGAAATAATCAGATAAAAGGTATGCCAAGTACGGCGGCGCTACGCGCCGCTGTTTTTATTCTTTCTCCAAAAACCCGAGGGAGGAGCGGATACCCGCCCCCCCGTCAAAACGTGTGTTAATTAATACGTCACTAATTTACAGGAAGTAAATTGCGGTTATCAATGATATGAAATGAAATGATTTCTCCTTTGCAAAGGCCAAAAGAGAATTGAGATAGGTACATGAAGGCAGTGGCGGATGTGGGACTTCATTTGGGGAAGGGCTATGGGGCTCGAGCCTCCTCCGCCATTGCCTCGGATCAGCCTCCGCCTATGTATTAACTATAGGCACTCGGACATTTCGGGTGGGGGGCTTGAGCCCCTCTAGTCCCCTTTATATCCGCCACTGTATGAAGGAAATCCTCCACTCAGCTCTGTAGGACCTTTTTCTAAGGCAAACAAAATGCTAAATTAATCAAAAATCAATAAGTTTAGGGTAATTTTCTAGGACAAAAATAGCGAAAGATTGTAGATATGTGTCTAAAAGGTGTCTGCTGCGCTTTGGTGGCTAGCACAACACTTCCAAACTTGGTGGTTTTCAATGTTTAAGACAGGTTAAATGTTTTTTTGCGCCATTGTGGCGTCACATTATGGCCCCCTGTGACCAGAGACTGTGTTTGGCTCCTATATTTGGCTTTATAGGGGTATGGTCAGCTTGCCCCCCCTCCTGGATCCACCCCTGCTGTTGAGCACTAATTCTGAGGAGCTACCGGTGATGCTAAATTTAGCTTAAACATATAGCTCCTTGAAAATATCAGCATTGCCTACGCCAAAAAAAGCAAGCCCGTGGTTTTTAAGAAGAAACAATGTAGGTACCTAACTTCAAATGGAAGAAGGGGATGAAGATACACTGACGATAGAGCAGTACGCAAACCTGGGAATACTGATGCAGCGAAAATGGACACAATAAAAATATTCACCCCGGGCGTTTTGTGCATATTGTATGCATGGATATAGTAAGGGCCAGCCCGTTCTATGACCGCAAAACATGACAATTGTATGCAGAACTAATCTAACTGTACTGCCTGTTTCTATTTGTGACGCAGAGATAAATTACCTTGAAATGTTCCCACAAATCCATCGACCGATGAATGGTGCATTGCCATGCAAAGTTGCAATCATACGAACAACGCTGCAGATCGTTCTGTTCCAGTTCACGGCCGCCAGGAACATGAACTAGCAGAATGTGTAGGTACCATCTGTCACGGACCTGTCAGTGATGACCCGCATAGTGTGATAATGGAGCAGTGTACTCCATGACCTACGACTGCTCCGCCTAACGTGGATGTTGCACCATGACTGGCACAAGGGAAGAGGACAAAGCAGCTTTGCGAGAAGGCAATCAATGCATATTTTTACTTTGAGTTGAAGTTGGCGACGAGGACTATTTTCTCTATCCATTGTCTATTCAAAATTTTCAAAGAGAAAAGCCAGTACACGGGCGGATCCAGAGCTTGAGTTTGATGGGGAGGGGGTCAGGGCAACTTTCCCAGATTTTGGTGAGAGGTGGAGCGCGATACTGGTAGAAAATTCTGCTGAGTGGGTGGAAGTGGGGCACATCAGTGTATTTAGTTTTTTTCACCGCTGGGGAGAAAATATTTTAGGCTCTGGAGGGAGGAGCACGGTCCCTTTTCCCCTCTCCCTGGACCGATACTACGCACTGAGAAGGCTGTCAAAACGACCTGAATTCGGTTCGTCACAGGTGAGGTAGGAATTGCACACAAACATGCAGAGGAAGAAAACTGATGTCCGGTGTGTTAAGGAGAAGAGAAAACGCTCAAACACCTAATCTTAGGCACCTGTATCCTCCTCTGTACGTAATAACTTAGAATATAACATGTCACTTGAAAAAAAACTGGCGGCTCTTCAACAACCATTGTACAATTGCACCTTCGCTAGGGCCAGTGGTTGGCGGCCAGGGACCACCACCGGGCTGTGAATTGTATATTGTGTATATCTCATTAATCCAAAAAAATTCCCATGTTGATGCGAGTGCCACCGTTGTTACAGCTAATTGTTACCGATGAGTTTAGTGTTTAGAAAATGCCTTCATCTGGCCGTTCGTGAAGTATTGTCCAGAGATATTGATGATAAATTTGACAAATATAGGGCAGCGGTCGTCAACTGAAAAAAGGCTAGGCTGTATGGGTTTTCATATCTAGATGTGGCTCGTCTAGATTTCATCCCAGTCAACTAGTATGTTTTCACATTAGGCAGTGCAACTTGGTTCCATGTGTTTAAAGAGGCTGTAGTGCAGTGTTCATAATGCGATGGTTCTCTGAAAAAACCTAATCTTGGAGTGCAAGTATGCTCATTTAAGGCAGGAAAAGCCCAGCTTATACACGCCAAACACTTCGGCGAACATCAGAAGCGACTAACTTTTTGCTCCCGGCAGACAGTTGGGATTGTTGGTCTATGGTATCTATTCTACCATAGTTCGGAAAGAGTTACAGATGCATCGCTATATTATCTATGGCCGGAGCTAAAACTGATATGAGCGATAGTTTTTTTAATTTTCAATCCCCTTTTCCTATAATAATTTAGCGTAAGAAATGTCGAGCACAACAGCACGAGGATAGCGCGAGCAGAAGAAAATTGAGCGCGACACTTTAGAAAATGCAGACACGTAAAGTAGGCAACGGAACACTTCTTGGAAAATTGTTTGTGATATACAGCAAAAGCAACTAAATTTTCGTGATGGAAGACACATCAATATGTGCATATGTTACCGTCTTAATATTTATTTTGGTTTTATTCCCGGATTGGCTCTTCGAAACTCTATTCTGCCTCCATCGCTTTCTTCATGACAAAATTTTGAAGATCGTTTGCTGCACCATTCATTTTGTCTTCAACTGCATTGGAGTGTTGCTAACTATCCTAAGCATGTTCTTCCGCCCAGCTCCCAGTTGTCCACGCCCACCGAAATGTTGCTGACGGAGTTACGAACCCAGCTGCACTTGAAAAGCGAACGAAGCAATGCATTCAGTTAGCGACTTATATAAATGCAGACGTATTAAAAAAAGAAGAAAAAGATACATGGGTACTACATTGTTGCGACGACAGGGCAAAACGTACACAGTAAGTGAAAAAGAACATGAGAGTTTTAGACATCTCAGTCGCATCAACAAAGCCTCTGAAATGATGAGACAGTCATGTTAATCAAAAAGCTTTGGAATCAAACCTCGATTACGATCACATAAAAGTCGTTCTAATTAGACATCACAAAATGTGGAGCTAATCATAGGTGTGACAAACTGAGCCAAGTGCTTAGCCTAATGGCAGAATATTGAATAAAAATAGTATGGGATAATCAGTTAGAATTTCTAACTCTCTTGAAGACACCAAGGGAGGAGCTGACATGCAGATAATTTGAGCATTATGACTGTATTATAACTATTCCAGAATTAAAATCCGCTTTAAAACAGCAAATACATTTCCCAGTCTGTCCCTCGTTTGCGAGAACGAAAAAACCCTTTGTGAATATAACACGAACTCGAGAGTCATTTCTGTAATAATCTGGTTGTTACTTAGTGGTACGTGTTCTGAAATTATATATCAAAGAAAATAATCGATAAATGTGGTCAGAGGCATATAAACATAGACAAAATACGAGCCGCTATCCGGTGCATTTCCATTGGTCAAAGGAATAAAAAATAACATTTTCAACTTCCCCTTGTTGCAGGCGTTTAAATCCTCCAAGGTCTTCAGCGCATATGAACTCGATGCCAGCATTTCAAGTGCAACCGTTCATCATGAAATCATAAAAGCCATCGAACATCGGTTATCTCATCAACGTGAACAACGGGATAGAAAACCGCCACCTGGCAGTCCCTTTATACGAAATGACGCAGCAGGGGCACTGCCCCGTAAAACCAAGAGAAAAATCAACTTCGTCCAGCTAGTGTCACCGAAACTCTTCCTGCGTGAAATCTGGTCCGTCCGTACACGAAGCATTGCTGCTGTTTATGTATCATCATGGTCGTAATATAGAGCAGCATGCCTCCTTACCCTATGTGTTGATCAAATTAATGACAGTACGTCCACTGCCGTAATGAAAACACAAAAAAACATCCAGTGGACAAAAATGATAGTTTCGATTCATTCAAATGGTTTTATCTATAACGAATTACTGAAGACCTTGGTATCCTCTCTTCCAGGGGCACAAGACTAAAAACCCAACAGGTAATCGCCCCATACATTTAGGGATATGAGAGACCGCCAGTAAATGATACTTGACTACACTAGCGACAGCAAACTTTTTGCTACTTAGCCTCTTGTTCATTAAGTTCTGTGAATGCAGACGCAGATTCAGGTAAACAAAACTCATTTTCTACTAAATTGGTCAGTTCCTTAACACTCGCACTGGCGAGGGGTCTGACACTAGCGCGCACTGGACAGGACCTGGTAGGCCCCCTAAGATCTCGGAAATTAAGAGTCGTAGAAAAACACCGGTTGGGAGGTGGGTGGGGGCTATGGTGATCTACATAATTGACAAGTTTCATTGATATAGGTCAACATCTTCAAGGTCAAACGAGGTCATAAAGGTCAAATCTTGGCCATGCTGGGGACCTGTTGGGAAATGCCGTGCTTATGCGAGAAAGAGACGGTAGTAAGCTAAAGGCTGACCAGGGTCATGGAGAGAAGATCGCACATAATCTTTCCTACAATTTTGGGGTCAAAATAATTCAAGGTCATTGACCTATGAGGTTACAACATGGTATACTACCTATAATATACACTATGACTAGCACTATAGCAACTGTTTGGCGGGAAATGAGGTCTGACCTTTGACCTTGACATTTGCATTGATGTATGTACCTGAACTATGACGTCATAGCCTAATATACGTCACACCGGGTAACGCCATGTGACCGGAAGCACTGTGGTCAATGACCTTGAAAGTGCTGATATGACGACCTGCGACCTTTGACCTTGACATTCATGTGAGGTGATTTTGTCACATCATCCCGGTTATATGGCGTTATGACATCACCACTCAGTCTCCAATGCAAGCAAACTGGTCCGACTGCGCGATTGTGGCGATCTCAAAATGCCGGTTTGACTTCGAAAGCCTATAAGTCAAATAATTTTCGACCTATTTTCAAAATTCTTTCACCACTCGACGCGTCGTTGAATTCTCTCAAATGTGGCTGAGCATCAGGGGCACAGCCAGGGGGGCACAGGGGGCACGTGCCCCCCCCATCGGTGCCGGGGTGCCCTTTTGATTGCCAGGTGGTGTGCACTCTTTGGGCCGTGCCGCTCGAAATTTAGTGCCCTACGCCGTTGAGCCTAGATGGAACTAGACTGCATTTAGCGATTTAAACTATTGTTTGACAATTAAGTGCCTTTTTGGTCAGTTAGGGCATTCTGTCGCCTTTCCAAGCACCCGGGAAGAGTATAGGCACGTAATCCGTTTCCAGAAAATGCCTCATCGTCGCCAATAATCGTATGGGCAGAGCTAATCTGGTGCCCCTTGAGCTCATCTGGTGCCCCCTGAGCGCTGGTCTTGAACCCTGGAGCTGATCATGTGCCCTCTGAGCTGAACTGATGCCCTCGAAGTCAATCTGGTGCCCCCCTGAGAAAATAATTGTGCCTTCTGAATCTATATAATGCTCTCTGAGTTAGTCTGATGCCTCCGAGCTTGCCTGGTGCCCTATTAGCTGTTTTAGTGCCCCTTGAGCTGATCCGGGCCCTCTGAACTTATTTAATGCCTCCCGTAGTTTATCTACTGCCCAGGGCCGCAGCCAGGGGGCACAGGGGGCACGTGCCCCCATCGGTGCCGGGTGCCCTTTTGATTGCCAGGTGGTGTACCCTCTTCGGGCCGTGCCGCTCGAAATTTAGTGCCCTACGCCGTTGAACCTAGATGGAACTAGACCGCATTTAGCGATTTCAACTATTTTTTTACAATTAAGTGCCTTTTTGGTCAGCTGGAGCATTCTGTCGCCTTTCCTAGCACCCGGGAAGAGTATAGGCACGTAATCCGTTTCCAGATAATGCCTCATCGTCGCCAATAATCGTACGGGTGGAGCTCATCTGGTGCCCCCTGGAGGTGATCATGTGCCTTCTGAGCTGATCTGATGCCCTCGTAGTCAATCTGGTGCCCCCCCTCCCCTGAATAAATAATTGTGCCTTCTGAACCTATATAATGCTCTCAATTAGTCTGATGCCTCCGAGCTTGCCTGGTGTCCTTTTAGCTGTTTTAGTGCCCCTTGAGCTGATCCGGCCCCTGAGCTTATTCAATGCCTCCCGGAGTTGATCTACTGTCCAGGGGTGCAGCCAGGAAGGCACAGAGGGCACGTGCCCCCATCACTGCCGGGGTGCCCTTGTGATTGCCAGGTGGTGTACCAAATTTGGGCCGTGCCGCTCGAAATTTAGTGCCCTACGCCGTTGAACCTAGATGTAACTGGACCTCATGTAGCGATTGAAACTATTGTTGCACAACTTAATACATTTTTCGGTCAGCTGGGGCATTCTGTCGCCTTTCCAAGTACCCGGGGAGAGTATGGGCACCTAGTATGTGTCCACCTAATGTCTCATCGTGGCCAATAATCGTACAGGTGAACCCAATCTGGTGCTCCTTGAGCTCATCTCGTGGCCTCTCAGCTGGTCTTGGCCCCTTGAGCTGATTACTTGCCCTCTAAGCTGATCTGGTTCCCCTGAGTCAATCGAGTGCCCCACGGTGCAAATAATTGTGCCTCCTGAACCTATATAATGCCCTCTGAGTTAGTTTAATGCTTCCGAGCTTGTTTGGTGCCCTAATAGCTGATTTAGTGCCCCTTGAGCTGATTCGGGCCTCCGAGCTGATCTCATGCCTCCCCAAGTTGATTCTGTCTCCTAAGTCAATATGGTGCCTCTTCAGCTGATTAGGTGCCCCCTCAACTGATTATTGATGTCTCCTTAGGTGGTCTGGTCCCCCCCCTGAGCTGGTTTGGTGGGCCCTGAGCCCACCTTGTCTCCCCTGAGCTGTTATGTTGCTCCCTGAGCTGATTTAGGCTCCTGCCATAGTCGGGGGGCTGGGAGCTGATCTGGACCCCGAGCGGATCGATCTGGTGCCACCTGAGCTACACTAATGCCCCTTAGTCGATCTGGTGCCTCCTGAGCCCATCTGATACCCTCTGAGCTAGTATGGTGCCCCCTGAGTAGTCTGGTGCCCTTTAAGCTGATCTGGGCCTCCTTACGTGATTTCATGAGCAGCTCTAAAGTCCTGAGCTGAACTGGGCCCACAGAGGCTGATGAGGGCCCCTGAGATGGTATGGGGCTCCTGAGCTGATTAAGTGCCTCCTGACTTGGTCTGGTATTCTCGAGCTGGTCGGGGACCACTGATCTGATTGTTTGTCCCCGAAGCTGATCTGGTGCCCTATGGGCATCTGGTGTCCCCTGAGCAGCTCTGGGGCTTTTGAACTGATTGGGCCCCGAGCTGGTGAGGGATCCCTAAGCTGATTTAGTGCCCCTGACCTGAACATGCCCCCTGTGCTGATCGATCTGGTGCACCCTGAGCAGATATACTGCCTCCTGAACTTAACTAATGCCCCCTGAGTCAATATGGTGCCTGCTGAGTCATCAGTGTGTCTCCTGAGCCCATCTTATTCCCTCTGAGCTAGTCTGGTGCCCCATGGCTAATATGGTGCCCTTTAAGCTGACCCGGGCCTCCTGGGTTAATTACGTGATTTCCTGAGCAGCTCCCAGGCCCTGTGTTGAGCTGGGCCCACAGGGGTTAGTGAGGGCCCCTGAGATGGTATTGGGCTCATGAGCTGATGAAGTGCCTCCTGACTTGATCTGGTATTCCCGAGCTGATCTGGGCCGAGAGCTGGTCGGGGACCACTGATCTGATTGTTTGTCCCCTAGGCTGATCTGGTGTCCTATGGGCCGATCTGGTGTCCCCTGAGCAGCTCTGGGGCTTTTGAACTGCTTGGGCCCCGAGCTGGTGAGGGACTCCTGAGCTGAATTAGTGCCCCTGACTTGATCTTGCCCCCTGACCTGACTTGAGGCCCCTGAACTGATCTGGGGCCCCAAGAGTTGATCTGGGGCTCAAGAGCGGATCTAGATTCTGAGGGTACCCTGAGCTGGTCTGGGCGCTGAGCTTGTGAGAGCCCCTTAAGTTGGCTTGAGGCCCCTGAAGTGAGCTGGCGCTTTAAACTTTTCTGGGGCTTCTTGAACTGGTTTAAGGCCCTATGAGCCTATCTGTGGCCCATTGAGCTAGTCTGACGCCCTCATCTCTGGGGCCAATGAGCTAGTCTAGTCCCTGGGTGAAGCATGAGCTGCCTGGGGCCCTGATCTACATCACAGGCCCCTGAAGTGGTCTTGAATAGACAGATAATAAGAACACAAGGCAAACTCCGATCATCTCGGGGCGGGGTCACTGAGCTAGTCTGGTCCCTGGAGGCACAACTGGGGGATGGGGGAAGGTGCTCTGGAGGCCTCTGACCCATACTTGGGGGTCCCAGAGCTGGTCTTGAATAGATGGGAAGTAAGAACACAATGGAAGCTCCCTTGTAAAATGGAGCTAACGAGGAATGAGGAATCTCTAAAACGGTTTGTGATGCCTAGGCACCCCTGGTTATATAAATTGCTTATTATACTAGTGGATTCTGGGAAGGGATGATAAAAAGGCATGTGCCCTGAACTCAGAGCACAGTCCCCTAAACCAGGATTTCTACTAATTAATTTAAATGAAGAAATAGTTTTCACAATTTTCCGCCCTGTCACACCATCCCCATCCAAGCCACAGGCCTGTTCACCTTTTATTTACTCTTAACTGAGACCAAACCTTGAGAATATGGAACTTAATAAACGCGTTCAAAAGGTATCTCAGAAAGGTATCTATCAAAAGGTAAATTTTTCCGGCAGCAAAAATGTGTTCTTCTAAAGACACTATGCCACTCCTCGTCCCACGGCGATTGCGGGAGGCAAGGAACTTAATCCGCGTTCAGCCAGGGCTCACTCGTCACGACAAAACCAGTGGGCATAAAATAATTTTCGACTCCAATATGCCTTAACCTGCACATTGTAACAGATATCACATGCTCCGCTGATTTCTCTGATGTTAAGTACTTGCATGAGTTGGCTGTCCTTAAATCTATCCAAAAAAGTCATGTTTTGGCTACTTCCATGACATTTTGGTGATATTTTTCCTTTTTCGGTGTTAATCGAGTTTTCCTTCTCCGTCAATGATTTATTTGCATTTTTATTGAACCAAAGATGCCCAAAAAATGATATAAACAAAGATATAGTAAGTTTTTTTAGGTTACGTTAAAAAGTGCCCTTTTTTCCCCGGGGTGCCCCTCAAAGTTGGTGTGCCCCCCCCATACGAAAGCTCTGGCTGCGCCCCTGCTGAGCATCATTTATGGGCTACGAGCAGTTCTCCGACCACCTCGGAAAATGGGTGGAGGCCTCCGAGGCCCCCTCCAGTGCGCGTGTTAAAACAACGTTTGCCATGTGTTTACCGAATTCACCAAACGGGAAATCGGGACTTATTCAAAACCAGGCGGAAATAAAACTTGATAATAAATCATAATAAATAAATTTAGTCCCACCCCAAACGTTGGTTTGGCCTCCTCCGAAGTTGCTCCAGCATCCACCAATGTGGGACTGTCATAATTGGATTTGAGCTAAGATAGCCATGTGATAGAGCCTCCCGAGAAACCACTTGATCGATAATTCATTTGTTACAGAGCTTACGTTTGCGGGGCAAAAAATAAAAAAATTCACCGCCTATCGACCCTCCCCCTCGCCCGGGTGGAAGTCCAGTATGAGACAGTGGCGGATACGAGGGGACCAGGAGGGGCTCAAGAACCCCTTCCTAAATGTCAATGCCAACTGTTTATAGCTAATGTACAGCCGGATACTGTTCCGAGGATAGGGCGGGGAGGCTCGAGCCCACCAGCCCATCCCCGAAATAAAGTAAATAAAGTAAAGTAAATAAATAAAGTACTGAATCCGCCACTGGTATGAGCTGACTTTGGGGACGTGACGTAATGCTCAAGCCCCGCTGTCAGGACGAATATTTAGCGCTTGGACCTCGCTAAAACCAAAGAGCTAAAGGTACCTTTGGTACCCGCGACTATGTGTAGGTACAATTAGGAGCAAAATCTAGCACTTGGAGCACCACAAATATGATGCCAAATATCGCACCTCTATAGGTCTGACTGCGGGGTCCACTTGTCCACTTCCAGTTTGCATTCCAGTCCATGTCCACTTCCAGTTTGCACACGAATCCCTAGGCCGTTGGAGTTTACTGCGACCGTTTGAGGAGTGATCAAACTAACTATACACAGTCAACACAAGTCAGCCAGTGACGGCGGGGCACCACAGTAATTACTTCCTAACCTTTCCCCGGGCGGTACCACACTGCCTTGAACATGTGCGGTCTTAGTCAGTTTGTTTTTTGTGCCGGCGGTGTGAACGCAGCCCCAGCCCCGGGCTGGAAGTAGGAAGGCCACTTAAACAAGTTCATATCCATTACTTCTAATAAAGATCACCTCAATCAACAACACGGGCTGGAATTGTCAGACAACAATTGTCACGAGCCTACCCACTGTATAATATACAGTGAGTACATTAAGTGGGTATATCACAAATGTATATCTTAAAGTAGAGGCATTTTAGCTATACTTAACAGATGGCAGCATTCCAGCTTGTACTTACTTCTCACAGCATACCATACTAATCCATGGTTTTTCTCAAACAAAGACGGCACAAGCCTTCCTCGAGCAGCACATTTTGACAAATTCCTGTTCACAAAACAAGAGCGCATCAAAGCCGTGCGTGTATTGGCCACACTACAGAGGATAATCAACAAACAAACCGTTGAGACCTGAGCTGAGAATCACATGTCAAACGTCTTTGCTCACAGCACGGCGACCGCGGACACAATTTCGCCACGATCCCTCAGTACAGGCTCCGTGAAATTCAGGCTGGCCTAAAGCCGAACACTGCTTGACACTGGCTCGTATCTGCCTCTTGCGTAAGCGAACCAACTGCCCCAGATCGTGTGATGACATCTGTTTCCCACCAGTACAGTGTCGGAGGCTACTTATTCAGCGAGTGCGATGGTCACACCGCCAGCCAGAGCCAGGCCGAGCGGCTGGCGCTTCGAAACCAATCAAAGGACGCCCTCAACATCTGGATACGCCACGGAAAGCATCTCTTATCGAGCAAAACCATCCAGCACACGATCCGGGCTCCTCACCACGACGTCACCTCCAGAGGGGTCCGCAGGCGTCCCGTCCCTGAAATGACCCTGTCACCTTCACTGCCATGCAAAATGACAGCTGGGACGACGTGTGCGCCCATCCGAGACAAGTGGACCCCTGTCTCTCACCCACAGATCTTCTCCCCGCAGGAGCCGCATTCCTTCAGCGTTGCGTAGGCCAGCGACGCGCCTACATAGCTCGGCGTTATACCTGACTTACTTTTCAGCACATATCAACATGTTCCGGCAGTCGAAGCGACCCCAGAGTACACGTTCTTTCTCCTTTATCAACTTAGGTCGTGTCCATAGGGACAAGAACACATCCCAACAGAGGACCTCATGGGTATCTTCGGTAAGAATTTAACAGTTTGCAGGGGAGAGCCCGGCCGCGCCTGCGCGCTCGCTGATATGCGGGGAAAGTCCTGTAATAAGTGGGCAGTAACATACATCTCCAGTTTAACCCAACACCACAGTATAGTGAGACCAGACCCAGATCAAAGCGTTTGCAAGTTATAAGTCCATACTGACTGGCCAGATTAACCTCCGATATACTGCACGACCGTGCTCTAGCTTAAATAGTTGTTTCACTCCAATGCAGAACACCTGTTTGTTGTGTTCTCTAAAAGGTCGGTGCAATATATGGACTCCACGTGACGCCCTTTTTGCTACTGGTTTCATCGTAAACATAATAAAAGTGCAATAACATAAATATAACGCACGTATCCGTTATTCTAAGACACACACGGAACCGTGGTGCGAATATCCCGTTCATAGTCCAATCGCAGGCTAAAACAGCACAGTAGCAACACAATCCAAGCACAAGCATAATAAGCAATAGACTATGAATAGGCATAACATTCGCTTACATCAAATAGTCTTACATAACATTTGAGGCTTTTAGCGACAGCGAGCACCTCGGCGCACAGAAACCCGCCAATAAGTCAAAGCACAGGCAGCGATACGCGGCATTGTCATCATGCTGAGAGACCACCCATTGCAACTAATACTCTTAGACATGATTTCTCGCCACTACAACCCAGTCACGGCTCAGCTACATTCCATACAGCCAACAGCATGTCAGTGACGGCGTGGTTCCTTTTCTGCATTACAAGCCCTGGCTTCGGCTAACACGAATGCAAATTAATCAGTAACAACCAGTTTTCCTCGAGGAAGACGCTATCGCTTACAACCGCATATTATCTAACAGTGAACAGATAGCCACCTGTCTGGAAGCGCGGCTCTTGGAGCCTTCGTCAATCGCACGCTACAAATGTCGAATCTCACTGAATCACTGATTACAGCACCCTTGGCGCTTGTTACCGGCTGACCTACAACTTCAGAGGAGGCAGAACGCCTGGAACATGAGAACCTCCTCATCGCTGGTCAGCTGGAGCCTCAGAGCTTCGTTGGCAGGCACGAACAACACGGTGCCGCGCCGAACGACAGTGGCGCCGCTGGTGGCTGAACCGCGAACCACGAGCAGGACGCTGGCCGAATCGCGGACCGGAACTGAGTACTCGGCACTGGGCGATGTGGGCTGAAACTGAGAGCGGTGGCACACCGTCAGCATTGGGAAACAGCAGCTCGAGGGTTCGAGCAAAACTTCGTCTGGAATAGAACTCTCTCATTGAAAAACAACTTAAAGGGAATATGGCACCTGGGCGTGATTTCAGACTTCTGGTTTTAGGGACAATCTTTATTAAAAATAACGGATTTCGTCTTATTTTTACTGTTTTTTTGCAGAAAAAGTATAATAGATCGTTTTATCTATTTTCCCCTGTTAGAGGTGAAGCAGGTCCCAATCACGTGACGTCAGATCGGCGCACGCTGTGCCAGATTGGACCGGTTTTATTTACACCGCACATGAATACGAATATAAATGAAAGTGTTGAGCTATAAACGCCGATCATTAGGAATCAAAGAAACACTTATTAATGTCGGGTATTTTTGTGATATATTAAAGCATACTTTACGTTTCAACGAAGTCTTTGAAGAAAGTAGTACGCACCGAGGGCACATTTAGCACGTGGGTATTAAAAGGTCCCAGCACGGAATTTTTGTCCGCGCACCAGGAAGAAGCATTAAATCATGTTCCAAGATCAACTCATACCACGTGACCCGGGGACAGATGGGTCGGTAGGCGGTGAAATTTTACCCTTTCCTCCGCGAACGGTCAGCTCAGGGGCAAATTAAACATCCATCCGGTGATTTCTCGGCATGTTTTATCACATAGCTATCTCAGTTCAATCACATTATGAGGGCGCCACATTTCCTTTAAGTAGTTGGTCCTACCTGTTGTGAGGCTCCCGCCGTTAAACCACCGCCGCCGGACGAAGTTGACCTGAAGGCCGGTTTATTAGACTCTCTGATCGCGGCACAACAGCAAAAAAGCGCCCAAAACTGCGTAAACGGTAACACCAGAGTGCTAAAGCTGAAAAAACGGACACAAAAAGGGAATGACGAGCGATAGCGATCTTCATCCCATCGCAATAATACTTCGTTGGTCATCGGCTTCTGATAATAGCTGATTAGTTCGTTCCCGTGGTTTGCGCATTAATGGAGCGTACTGAAGCTGCTCATGTATCTGGCATAGCTTACGAACAAAACCCCCAAGCTGTGTCGAGTACACCACTTCGTAACCAAAAAACGTGCGAGTACTTGTCCCGCCAAACCCGTCACTATGCTCAAAACATTCCGGCACGTACCAGCTATTCTGGCGCGACAAACACAAGAGAGCGCGGATTGTGACTCGCAGAACTGCCTAACCTCGCCGCATGTTCCGGTATCTGGCCGCTCGCATCGCCTCCGCACGCAACTCAAAACGCGGCCGGTTAAATCGGCCGTTGGCTACACAGGGCACCCGAAACACTACCCTTGATATGACCCGAACCCTGTGCATTTTTAATTTGTACTGGGAACCAAAAAGGGAAAAAGGGACTATGAGGGCTCTAAGGGGCACAATGCAATAGTAAAAAAGCACTCCTGTTTTCTTTATTGAGCACCTTTGTTTCTTGCTTTCCACTTCCAGCTAAGCTGGGGGGCGCATAATGATCTTAATCATATGGCACAATAGCCTTTGCCGAACCGGGAAAAGGACTTCAGCCATTCGGGACTCTGTAGAAGGGCACTGGTCCCCAATTGGTGGAAAATCCGAAGGGCCAGGGACCATTGGAAGGGGCTGGGGACCATAAATGGTCCCCAGATTGTACGCAACAGTATCCTTAGTACTCCAACGCTGCATCAAATACAGCTGACGTAGGAGATGCTGAACCATCAGACCCACGTGCAAAAATAAATGACAATAGTATCTCCCCTGCAAGATGCATTAGCGACATCATCTCACTCCACTGAGGGAGAAATGTCGTCTTACAATGGAATTAAATCACGTAGACATTACCCAAGACACTTCACAAAGCAGGGCGATTTTAGCAGGTAGCGACAGCTTACACACCCTCATCCGTCAGCGAGCGACCGCCATGCTTCATCTGCAGACACTGCCGCAGTGGCGTTACCTGTATTTTGGCGACGCTGAAGTCGGGGACTGGCGGGTTAAACACCTCCACCTCTCCGGGCGCCGTCGGCTGGAACAGCTTCTGCTTCGCCGGTGCACTCTGGTAGGTCAGCATGTCCACCAGGGTCGGCACGTCCTTGAACTTGGGCGTCAGACCAGCGCGCACCACGTTGTCGGAGCAGGCCATGCACTCGATACAGTCTGTCGAGTCGTGCAGCACACAGCACACGTCAAGAATCTTATGAACTAAAAAAGGGTTTCCAAAAGGTTATGTATCTAAGCGGCACATTAAACGTTGGAACACCATTGGCAGGCACAGATACACTTCTGGATGGCAAAAGATCTCCCTGAGGTCAGGGAGGTCTATCCGACGAAGAGAGTGGCACGAGGGTGCACCAATAATGACACGGACGCCATCATCGTCAGTGATACGCGCCCTTATATTTTAGTCCTCCTGATATCTGTGGGCGAGCCTTTGACTAACAAATGAGCTCCTCTTAGCAGTAGGTGATTTTGGACCAGCAACAGGAAGCAGCCTATGTAATGATTAAAAGTTGGAAATATGAATAAGTCAAGGGGGCCCCGTTCAGTACAGTCCAGTTAAGGCAGTGGCCGGCGAAGGGCCCAATTTTTGCACAGGCCTCACTGATTTTACGATAACTAAGGCCCTAACATACACAAGAGGCACCCAGCTGATAGAACGTCATTCCTAAATGGAGGAGGATGCTTTAATGTCAGGAACAAGAGTTCCCATATTTCAAAGATCAGGCCACTGAGCAGGTCAAGAAGGCCCGTTCCCGAAGGAGTGACATGCAGAGGCCCCTTTAACGACTGAGGGGGCCACCAACGTCAACGATACGCACTTTGTTTACATTTAAGATCCCAGACATATAAACGGGACCCCTGAAAAATGGAGAGGAAACGCGAAAAATAAACTAGAAAAAAAATAAAAGAAAAGGTCCCAAAACTTGAGGGCTCCCTCAGGATCAGGGATAGTAGTTTTTCCCTTGAGATCTGGCCCCAAATGGAAAAAATGTGGCGACGCCCTGGATGGGCTATCAATGTCGTCGCAGTGGAACACCACCAGGAGATGGCACGAATAACCTCAGCAACGCCACAAACACTGCATCAAACCGGAGCTGCTGTCAACGCCACGAAGTAGCTGACTAAAACATATTGGCAGTAAGCTTAATTATCTGGGTCTGACTGCCACTGACCGATTATACTTGTACTAGACCAGGCATTGTGGTTTTCACCATGAGCCGGACAACACACCAATCCTACAATGCGTTTCGCCCCCATTTGACAGTTATACCACTCATTTCCAGAACTATAGATGGTGTGGGTGCCTGTAGTCCAGCTGAGCGGTGAGCCGAGTCTCACCTCCGGACAGGTAGGCGTGCGGTTCGTTGGGTCCCAGGAACAGCGCCTGGCCCGGCTTCAGCGTCAGATGGTTGAGCAGCAGGCACCAGAACACGCCCACGTCACCCGGGTACTGGGCCTGCAGTCGCAGCAGCAGCTCCGACGGTACCGCTCCTCGGGACCCACCACCTGGCGGCGGCAGCGAAAACTAACGTCACTGCTCACACTGTGGGGCTTAAGTGTTGGACGATGCCCCACAATGCTGTCGATAATCACAACATGCGGCTCGGGTGGTGTCACAGAATGAGAATCTAAGGTGTCTAAATAGACGTAAGTCTAAAATCACCACTACCCACACACAACACCACTCGTAACTCACGCACACCACTCGTGTTGTCCGGACACCGCCTAAAATACACGGACAAGGCAATAATGTAATAATCCATGGGGCTTATCGACGCACCAACCACTAGGGTCATATGGAGTCGCCAACTCTTTCCTTGCTGGAAAGGTTTCTCGGGAACCAGCTTGCTCCTTCTTCAGGGAATCCGCCGGGCCTTGAACCCGGGACGGACAAGGCAGGTGTGTAAGATTGTCAACAAGGCACTGCCTCCCAGCCTGCTGAACTGGATCAGCGTGAGCACTGGCGGGAACCGAGGCACGGTGCCCCCCTTAAATCATAAATTTTAACATTAACCCTATGGCGTTGACTGGAAAGAAATGGGTTGAAAACCCATGGTGCCCCTTAAACTCGGACGTCCCGCCGTCACTAAGCGTGGGTTGTGATTCATGATACTTGGTTTGTTCTATGGGCAGCCAAAGCGGGGCGGGGGAGTGACGGGGGTGATTCCGAGCCGGCGAACAGGGGATAATTCTCCTAAGTCACATTCGACCAATTGTCTTAGAGGAAGTTGCTCCAAGCCCTCCAAATTTCTGTAATTTTCTCCAAAAACACTTTTCCACGACGTTCACTCCTGTTGCCTTCACCAACACCTGTCTAGATCCGCCACTGTTCCCAGACGGTCACAAGGTTTAACTTTGCCGCCACCTTCGTCGCCAGATCAGAGCTCCAGCCCCTGTAAAAACCTGTGGCGACACCCCTGGGGATTTACCATACCACACATACCTGCAGCAGTTAGTGAAGTCCACACGGGCGGTCAATACGATCACAACTCGTGCTTACTTGACTCAAGTATTTAACACGATCACAACTCGTGCTTGCTTGACTCAAGTATTCAACACTTTCTCCCCGCACAGCACAATCACTCATCCACACACTCGCAGCCCACGCACCCACCCAAAACCCATCGACACCCACCCACGACCCATCGACACACACTTACGACCCATCGACACCCACTTACGACCCATCGACACCCACCCACGGCCCATCGACGCCCACCCACGACCCACCGACACCCACCCACGACCCATCGACACACACTTACGACCCATCGACACCCACTTACGACCCACCGACACTTACCCACGACCAATCGACGCCCACCCACGGCCCATCGACACCCAGCCACGGCTCACTCACGCACCGACGGCGCGCAGGCGGACGGCCAGGCTGTCCAGGTGGCGGCTGATGTCCTCCGGCTGTGACGTCATGAGAGCCTGTACACACTGTTTCAGCCGTTGGGCGGCTGCCGGGGAGTGGGGGTCGGCGGCCAGCAGCTGAGAGGTGTGCTCGGGACCGATGGCTGCCGCCAGCTCCGGTACCACTGCCGGACAGATGGGGGGCGGGTGATCGGGCGCGAGGGGAAGGCCATTGCCTCTAAATTATATTCGATGTGTAGGCGCATGTCGCAGCTCACCTGTACTACCATATGTCACGAGCCTCTAAACTGCTGATGAGTGACTGATTAGAGTAACATTAAAATAAACATTTTTATTGGTAAATGCAGGAAGGATTTCATATTGAAAGTGCTACAACTCCCTACTTCAGGCGGCAGCCCGAACCTACCCTTGAGGAAGTCCTGGATCTCCTGAATGGGTCGGAAGCCACAGAGCGCCTCGAACGGAGTCAGCGCCAGCGCCATCTCCGGTTTGTGGTTGTCGTCCTTGTAGAGATCGGGACGCGCCGCGTGCAGCTCCTCTGCGTGCATCTGATAGGGAACACAATCAGCACGGCGTTTTTCAGGTTCGAGTCAGTACCTCTTCACACTGCAGATTCCAAATATGTGACCAGCGAATATTCCATTTAAGACTGCGTTTTTAACAGTGCACAGAACTATGAACGACAAAGTATAGCGTTTGGCCATTTTGTAATGAGTAATTCACGATATATCAAGTATTGGAACATATTTTTATCTTTCTCTGTCACACCACTTGCTTGTACTTGTATTTTGCATTTATTCTGGTATAACGAGAATCAAGAAATGCCTCCCACTTACAGTTCAAGTCAAGGTATGAACATATGTGAAAAAGAAAACATTGCTTATTTTCAGGCAATCATAAGATAAGCCATACATGTACAGTTAAAATAGATGAACAAGTCAGAAACCATGATGCGATGGCAATATATGTGTATGCAAGCATGCTCACTCTAAAAGTAGACCTATACACGATAAAAGTAAAGCTATGCACAAAAATAGACAGTCTAAACGTTTTTAATAAAATGGATGTTTTCTAACATATTTAACCACACTAGACCTAAAGGATGAAAATTTACACCTAAAAAGGTCAACGGATGGGTGCATGCTGATGTAACGGTTGAAGTCATTAGCTGCCCAACAGAACAAGCCATTCTTAATTGTTTCAACTCGTCCGAAAGGAACATGTAGAAAGTGATCACGGCCCATCCTGGTTTGAGACTGATGCAAATGCAATGACAAGTTCCCAAGCAAGAAGGCGGAATTAGTTCTGCCAACGAATATTTTGCAAACGAAAAGAATGTCATACTGCAACCGTCTTTCGGAGGAAAGTAATTTTGAATTTTGTCTAAAGGGCCGCTGTAGGATAGTAAAATATTTTGCTGCAGTGGATGAGTGTGAAAATTCGTATAAAAATAGGAGTTCGATTCTCTCCAACCTCTCCAGGTGTGTTTTCGCAGCTCCACCCCAGATTACACAGCCGTACTCCAGGATGGAGCGCACGTTGCCAAAATAGACTGCCGAAACAGGTCCAGGTTTCAATCGTCCTGCTGCTTGCCATGCCTGGAGAGATCGCATGAATAGGCCTAAGATCCTATCGGCTTATTATACTCCATCCTGCTATACTCCGGATAAAAAACCTGAAACCTAAAGTATGGCATCTACGCCACGATCCCAGGTCGCCCTGCTATCTATGTCTCTACGAAGTGCACGAGTAAGCTGGGCGCCTCAAAATGCCCCAGGCTTTCTTTTTGAAGGCTCTAGGTCATTTACCCACACGATTCTAATTTAGTACCGACAAGCCGGGAGTCAGACGCCCTCTATCGGCTCACCTTGGACGGATGTGCCTGGATGGAGAGCGCGGTGTTGACCGACAACACCTTAAACAGGTACGGCAGCCGGGCTCCGAACTTATGCAGCACTTGCTCACCCAGACTCTCAGGATGTTGCGAAATCCACTCTTCCAGACTCTGACCTGACACACAACAGAGCTCGCATTAAAGTTAACCGGATCTATACAGCACCAGTAGCCATCCAGAAACTTTCCAGCTGATCAGTCAGCGCCACGTCAACCCTCTCACCTGACTCCGCCAACATGGAGGGTCCGTTGGGGTGAGTGCCCATCCACAGCTCGGCGTAGGGCGAGTTTTCGGAGATCGTGACGTCATCACGCACTGAGGCCACCAGCTGGGCCACAGCGCTCTCCGAGCCGGGCCGACCCCAGTGGTACTCCTGATATGCGCACCTTAGCTCCATGGTCTAACTGGGGGTCAATGGCAGACAAGGGTCAGGCGAACAGCACTTGCAATAACAAGACTACATCAAAATACACCTTTCCACCACCAATGCACATGGTGAAAAGAAGAAAGTGAACCCACTGCTGGGATACTGTAAGGCTCAGAAATCCCATAAATGCCAACACTCACTCATGAGCAAAGGGTGAGAGGAAAAAGTGATACAGTGAAAACAAGCTTAGGGCACTGAAATTGAACAAGGTTAAAGAAACAGTATAAAAACATCCAGCGCTTTGAAAGAAACAGCGCTTATAATGATACTTTGCTTGAACAGGTATAGACAACACACATCTACGAATAGTTATACAGAATGAAGTAGCCCACAGCAGGATACAGCAGGCAGATTTTCACATCACAAAAAACAAGGGATACCAGCTGGGTGCTGCATTGAAAACAAGGCCTCTTGTGGAGAAATGAGCATGAATGACTTTGGAAATACATTTAAGCCACAAATCAAAATGATTTCTAATTCAAAGTGAACAGCATTTCTGACTAATTCTGATTAGTTTAGGCACCCAAACTAACCCGCATAAATACACAAGAGATAGCATTGAATGATTGGATTTGTGATGGGACCCTCTTTAACTTAAAATAAAAAATCAGTGCCTCCCATCAGTTCTGATCATGTCAGACAATTTATTCATTTAACTATTGGCAGACCCATACTTGGGAAGAAGGTGTATATGCATGCATTAACTTCATCATTTTTAGAAAAAGATGTTCTCCAGAACCGACAATGGTTATGTAAATTGATACTTTCAAGGGCTGTACCAGCTGGTGACATCCCTGAGATGGGTCTACACATCTCAGCCCTGTTGCCTGCCATGCCTCTCTGGCCCCTGCCAAAAGCAGAACCAGCAGAACTTTGCTCAGGTGAAAAAAGGCTCTGGAGACTAATATGGTGGGATAAATCAAGAATTAAAACACATACAAAAAAGGAAGCTGAAAAAATTGGTAGGGCACTATTTATTAGACACAAGTATGTAAAATCCAGCACAAAATTCAACAAGAGGGTAGCTCAATCCCTGACCTAAGTGGGTCAGAATAGTATAAGTATCTAATACATATATTTTTCCTCCTACATCTGGTGCAGACTTTAGGCAGCTGCTGGTGCAACTTTGTGAATAATTATTTATAGCTGGTGCGTCTCATCTGGGCTGTTACCATACTGTGCAGACCAGCTAAGAGAAGGAACAAAAGATTGTCTTGTGACTTGTGAGAAGACTGATGGCCCCTGGACCAGTCTGCAGAAGATGACAGGTTTTGACGAGATTTTGATCGGGCAGCCTTGGGGAAGACCTACCAGTTCCAGGCAGCTTTTGCCCATCTTTTGGGGACGTGTGGAAACATTGGGCAGAAAGTGACACTTAAGGCAACACTGAAATACCAAGGTGGACACCAAAACACAAAAAAATATAGAAAAGAAACAACAGCTATTGGCTTGAACCAAGTAAACTTCCTATGGCATAAAATAAAAATGCATGCCCCAGTGGAAAGAAAAGTCTGCTCAATAACAATATCCCCAATCGGGGCAGGATTTGAGCTGCCCCAAACACCTTGTTGAGAAAGGCCTGCCACGTCCTGCAGACTGGCCTCTGGAGAGAATATAGTACAATAACAGAGGCTGTTGGTAAGACTGAAGTACGTATGTAAGTACCTAAAGTGAAGCACGTCCAAACAAGGCATATATTGTTAAATTATAAATGCACTAAGCATACACAGCATTACATATTGCCGGACACAAACTACTAACCAGTAAGCCAAGGTATCGATAGTAGCAAGGGCGATAGAATGCGCAATCTCTCTCTCTCTCTCTCAAAGCGATGCTTCAGACCTTCAGACGATGTAATAGAAAATGTGAGAAAATGATGAATGTCCCGGCACCGCCGCGACGGGGTTGCTGGCTGGCTGGTTCAACCGCAAAATCCGCTCGTTCGACTCGTTCGTCCGTGTCGGCCTTGGACTTGACCTCACGGAGGAGCTTTCGCCAATTTTGTTCCATGAATTTTTTTCGCTATTGGAGGAGGAACTGAGTTCTTGGATTGGAGGTTTGTTTTCCTTTTAAAAATTTTAACAAATCATAGTATGTATTATTTTTATTAGCAGCATAATTTCTGCTAGTGAAATTGAAAAGGAAGGACGGAGTCGCTTAATGTCTCAAGCACGTTGTATTTGTACCATACTCTAGAGCATTTAAAAAGCATCGCTTACGAGTTGGGCTTGCCGTATGTAAGAGTTAAAAAAAGTGACAAAAATAACATTTTTAAGAACTATTTTTTCTCAAAATGATATTTTTCTAGTAATTAAGGCCTTCACAGCATTTCGCTAATTTCCAAGACCATTTACGGTGATTGAAAGCGTTCGTGCCGCGATATTCGTCTCGTGGTTCAGGTTGAGAAGTGTGGAGGGGATTTTGTCCAAGCATTTGCATTCTTAAATTCCAAACTTTTATGAAAAATCCCAGTGGTAGCCTGTCCTATGCGGCAACTGTGCCTGCCCTCATTTATCAACTATCAAGCCTCAAAAGCAGCTGAAGCGCCATAAAACACTTTATAGCTTCTTCACTGATGTTGACCCGAATACCTATCTATCTGCTGAAGCGAGTGCAATTTTTTTTCTGAAACAGGTATTTTAGTGGGCTTTATGGGCTCAAGAGGATACCTACATTTCAACAGAAGTGGGCATCATCACCGAAGTGTTGAAACTATATTTTGCGGCTGGCCTTCACCGTGCCCATTGCCAGATCAAAACCCCTGTGGTTGAGCAACTAGTTCAGCACTACTCACTGGGAGAGACATGGTCTCACCGAGAATAAAAAATAACTATAATTTATCATTAACCATTGTCCCGCTGAGGGGTGTTTGAACACGCCCTCGGGTTCTTACGGCGGCGCCAAGGTGCGAAGCGCCGCCGTACTTGACACACCTTTTCTTTGATCAATTCTGCAACTTTTCCCAAAGTTTTGATGTTGAGTCATCTTAGGTCAAGTGACCAGTGCAGGTCAAGTGATAAAGTCACCTCCAAAAGCGTTTAAGCTAGCATAAGTAAAAACGGGGTAAATATATATGATTGAAACTCGTCAGATAATGCACCCACCGAGTAGGTACGGCAAAATATATTCCGGGATTTTTCATATCGATGACCTGGTCAGGAACGGAGCTTAGGTCATGCCACTATTGTTTTGACCTAGTACAGTCAAGTCTGATATCCTTCGATTTTCCGTAACGAAAAGAAGCTAATGGTGCCTAAAAGTTTATTCTAATTCAACTGTGTCAGACGGGAGAGTCCAAAAACTGTTCTCCATACCTGTCACCTTCTTTGACCTTTCATGACCTCAATATTGACCTGAGCCCAAAAGTGACTGATCTAGTTTGTTCATTAATTTGCATGAGCTAGGTTCAACAGCTTTCGCGTTTTTTCGCTGTCCAGCCTAGGAGCCGGGATCGAGGGGGGTGTTTGAACTCCCCCTCCCCAACCAGGACGAAGGTGGTTCGGAGGCG
Organism: Lepas anatifera; assembly: GCA_034440635.1. NCBI lineage: Eukaryota > Metazoa > Arthropoda > Thecostraca > Lepadidae > Lepas > Lepas anatifera. The sequence goes on along the minus strand of JAOTON010000709.1, from coordinate 339,833 downwards.
GGTGTTAACATTGCGGCAAAAATAGTAATTTTCTCAAAGCAGCAATAAAGTGGCCTCCAGATGATTGCAATTCGTGCTTAGATTAACGTTTCCGTGCATATTATATACCCGAAGGAGGATGTTTGGTCTTAAAAGTTATTTTAGATTTTTCTTCGAAACTTCAAGTCACGAAATATGGGACGAAAAATGAAGGCCAAAAAGATCGTATGGAGAAAAAAATGTGTCATCTGCCTCAGAAAGGAGTTTCTGCTCCATTGGGGCCAGGACTCGAGCTGCCTTAATCACCTCATCAGTCGCCTGCCACGTTCTGCAGACTGGCAGAAACAATCAATAGCTACAAAGAGCCAATGTTTTAAAAATTAAGAGCTCAGGAAATCCCGATACCCTCAGTACAGAAGGTTATACAGAGAAGTGCAAGGGGTGCACTGGTTTCACGGGGGTGCACGTGCCCCCCAGTGTTCCCGCCTGGCTACGGGGTCGCTCTTCACAGGATGTCGGTAGCCCCTAGCGGATCCAGGTGGGGGGGACCGACTGGCTGGATTCAATGGTTGCGCAAGCTATTGAGTGAGACCAGCATAAAAAGCTTTTGATTTTGTTTGGGTCCCAGTGGTGGATACAGGAGGCCTAGGTGGGCTCAAGCCCCTCTCCCCCCCAATTTCAAGAATACCCTAATAAATGCATAGTTGGAGGCTGTTCGCGGTAATGGCCGAAGTGAGGCTTGAGCCATCCTAACCCCCACCCCTCCCTCCTCGAAATGAAGTCCTGGATCTGTCACTGGTTTTGGCAGTATGATTTATAGGGTTTTCAGCTGCGTAGGTAGCTTTCATGGCCTCATTTATTTTGTCGTGAACAATATATGCGAACATCTAAAGCCCACCACAGGTCAGCGGCACTTCCTGGGGCACTCATTTGTTGTGTATGAATCGAGTATGATGTAGTGTTTATGCCTTTTTCATTTGTCCTCTGCTTCTCTATGAGACATCAAGCTGCAAGCTAAAGTCAATGCAAAGCTAATCAAATGCTTCGATGGTCTACGCCCGGAAAACGAGGGAAGCATCTGCGCCGAATTATGTGGAAGTGACCGGTTGTCGGTGTTATGGAGTAGGAGTGCCTTGGACTGGGGTGAAAGGTGCGACCTTCTTCATATGTGCTGGCTACGGTGGGACTTGCCTACTTAGGCAATGCTGCTCAAGCCGAACATTCGCGATAAAGTCGACGAATTTATTCCACAATGGTACAACTCGCCGGGTGTTCTCCAGCAGCTTACGCTGGACCTGCAGGCCATCGGTCGAGGTGAGCCCAGCTAGTTCCAGTCACGTGTACACTGGATGCTGCTTTTTCCTATGGACTTATGGTGCCTGAGACCAAACGAGGGCGACTACCAGTTGTTCACTTTCCCTGAATCGAGCTAAAATGTCGACCAATTTAAATCGTATATTTTGTTAATGGCCATTTTTTTTACACAATTCAGATGCGTCATCGGCCTCCACGGGTAAGGTATCAATATTTGGCATTGCTCAGCGTTGCGAGTGTCTCCACAGGCGAAGACCCGGAGGAGGTGGTGTCGCCGCCAGCGTCCGTGCGACCCACCTCGCCCAACACGCCGCCCTGCTCGCCCCGCCACAGCGCCACCAGCCTCAGTGCGCCCATCCACCCCAACGCCTCCAAGAAAACCAAGTCCGCCACACTTGTCAAGGTCAGTCCCGGTTGCATGATACTAAACACGGCTGAGGGCGCGAAATAGCCAAGTTGTTGACGCATCCCTGGACGCCAACCACGCAATGGTGCTTTCGAGCACGCCTAAAACTGCAGCTCTGGTGATGGAGCTGTGCCGCTTCTGCGTGATTTACGTTTTTGGGAGTTTGATGGGGAGCACGAATGCTAATGCCGTCGCGCTGGACTAAACTTGTATCATAGAAGTGTCACAGGATCAGCTTCTTTGCTGCCCTGAGCCCTGAAAGAGTGGGTGTATTGGCGGACGCAGGGGGGAAGGTTCCAGCCATGGCCCCCTCCCAAAGCGCTGGAGGGGGGGCAAACCATCCTTTGGCCCCCCAAACGCCGGATAAATGTTTGAAAAGAGGTGTTTACATTAGGTCTGTAGAGCAAAAGAATCTTCGCTCCCACCCCCCCTCCCTCCCCCAGGAGGAGAGGCAGACATGGGTTTGCCCCCCAAAACTCGGGTCTGCGTCCGCCCCTGAGTGGGCGGCGCCTTTAAACGGTGGGCATTACCACGAGACTGGGAGTGTCGGCATTGGCTCTCTCGCAGCATACGTGGGAGCGCTGGAATGGGAAGTAGCTCAACTGACCTGGTCAAGATTGTATCGGTGCACCGAACATAAGGCCCGACGAGCCTACTGCTATGCCTTTATACCATTGCTAAGGGATCATGAGGACTTTGAGTTTTGGATCCGAGCGCGGAGGGGAGCTTTGGAAGAAATATTCACGGAGTTAAAGGAAAACTTTGATCTCGAATTGGGAGTGTGCGTGGCAAATGATTCAAGCATGGATGTTAAGGAAACACCAGGGATGAGGAATAGGGGCAGAGGACAAGTCCCAAATATATGACATTTATACCATAAACACTATGTCGTCACATGGCAAGAACTGACGCAAAAAAACACTCGCCTCTCCCCCGTTCTACCTCGCCTAATGTAACTACCATTTTGGTTACCAGAACATAATACGCCATGATCAAATGCCCACAATGATGAGTGAGGCGAGAATAGGTGAAAGTAATCGTGGGTGTGCTAAATAAGATTGAATTAACCTGTGCGCTCGCAATAAGCGAACTACAACGGAAATGGGCCTATGGTAAGTGTAGCATGAAGAATCCACCAGGAATTTAAGAACTGACTGATGAAGACATAACCATGGCAGCGATCACGAACAATTTTCCGCTTGCAGAGACCTCCGTTGCGGTAGTTCGCGAATTGTACCAACTAGCCGTGTTAGGTTGCAAAGGTGTGCCTCAGTTGTGGTCTCGACACGTCTTTCTGTGGTCAGAGTGCTTGGCTGCGGCGCACTCAGCGAATGATGTACCGCTGCCTGCGGTGTAGAATCACTTTCCTGCTCTGGACAAAGGTCAAACAAGTCGTCGTGCAGTGACTTGCGTGATGTTTACGGTATGCAATACGGTGCTCCCACTGAGTTCCACGCCCACTGGTACTACTTCACAGGCGTTCAGTAGGGTTTTACACAGACGAAAACAAACCATACATCTTTACATTATTGTGCTGTGCACAAAGATCAATCGAATCGATCAACCAAAAGTACTCGTTGGTGACGGCTGAGGAGAGATATGGGAGAAGTCTTCCCACATTGATCGACACATATATGTCTTAATATGTTCTAGCTCTATGTTATTAAACATATCCACTAAGATAATAATTTTCTTGGTTGTGAAGATGCCCGAAGAAAGTCTTTTATGAAAATATTGGTAAAAGCTGCTGTGAAAGATGGATTTACGTTCCCCATCCGGGGGCTAAGGGCAGATGGACCATCGACCCCCCTTACCCCCGCATCAAAGGGTCCGGTCATCGCTCATTATTATTGGGACGTAGGTGTCATTCTTTAGATTTTGCTATGCGGTTCACCTGATCTGAATCAACGTGCCTCGTCTGGATGAGTTTTATTGCTCCTGCGTGCTATTTGAATGGTGAATATTGTAATGTGAATCTCGATTGAGCCGTTCAAGCGGTTAAAATGAAGTGGGTTGGAGTTCGATTTTTGAGTGAATGAACTACATTCTGAAATGAGAAGGGATATTGTCTAAAACATATCCCGCATTCGTCCCCTCCTCGTCGCTCCGCCTCGGCGCTCCGTGGCGCGCCGGCGGCGGCAGGGGGACCTGTCTCGCCACGGCGCTCCTACCCGCAGAGATGCCGGCGGGAGCGCGCCGCCGTCAGTGCAGCCCCGGCGCTGTGGCGGTGGGTGTGTTGGCGAGATCGCTCGCGGTTGGCAGAGTTGCGGCGGTCCTCACACAGCCGTGCTTTGGTGGTCGGCGGAGATTTGTGTGGTCGGCGGACTTCGTTTCAGGTGTGTACTCTACACTGGCGATGGTTACAGGTGGTACTGTTGTTCAGTGCGGTCGCTGTCCGCCTGTGTTGTGCCGTGTGGCGGTGACGTGAGCTCCACAGGTGTGCGAGTCCTGGTCGGGCCGACGTGCCGCCCCGACGCCCTGTGTGCGTGGAGAAACGCCCCCGCCGCCCCCGCGACTGGATGAGCGGTCAGACAGCCCCTCACGCCACATCAATCTATGTTGATGTTCCAGGTGTCTTATGTGCCGTGTTGAATGTTGTGCTCTGTGGACTATGTGCGGTGCGGAGGACAGGGAAAATGTGTCGGGCCACGGCTGATGACAGAGCCCTCCTTACCGGGGCAGTGTTACCAGAGCCCGCCGCGTTCTCCGCTGCCGGAACTGTGGGAGGGGGCGGCTGGGTGTCGGGTGTCGTGTCCGGCAGACCGCTGTCTGCCCGCCTCAGGCTCCGTCACTCCTCTGTCAGTGGAGAAGTCAGCGGTCTAAGTCAGCGGTCTCCACGTGCCCCGCCGCCTCTGGTTGGCATTGGCCTCAAAGCTGGCTGGCAGAACGTGACTGCTTATGCAGCTTCTGCGCTGGCAGACAGTTCCGCGGAATTCAGCGGAGAGCCTTACCTGGCGGTGAATGGCCGCCGGCTCCATTCAGAGCTGACCGGTTTGTCGCGCCGCTCCGGGAGTCGCCTCGCACCTGCCTTATTTGGTCAGGCGGTCAGCTCGGTGGCGGCCCTTTTTGACCGGCAGTGACGTCACGGCGTCGTGTCGTCTGTCATCGGTGGTGTTTGAGCCCGCCGGGCCCGGACGTAGCTCCGGTGGCCGGCAGGCTCGGGCGCTGAGGGCCCGCGTCTTTCACTCAATTTGCGTCGAGCTGAAAACTATCGAGTGATAATAATTCTGAACACAAGAAGGGGTGGTGCATGAGAATACAGTGGAGCTACATGGCTCTTCAAATAACCTCAGGTAGAACTCCATGGAATATGCATTCACTCCTGCTTTCCACTGCTGAGAAACACAATCAAGCCCAGATATATTTATGCACATTCGGGTCGGACGGACTGGGGCGTGTTTGCGTTGCTGTAAGCCCGCTTGTCAATCAAATTACCATCCCTTCCATGGTCGAAGATCCAGGTGGTGGGGATGGAGGTCAGGAATGCTGCTCTCAGATTTTAATCCTTTCAGTTTGTAGTATCGTGTCATTTCCGACCTGCCCAGAACTCCACTGGAAAGGGGAGAGGGGTACCACTCTGCAGCCGACCCGCGCTGGCCGCTTCACTGTCGTCTGATCCCTGGGAGGCACTAATCGGCTGACGCGTCCGTCATTGGATAACAGTAGCGGAGGTGAATTAATGCATGGGTCAGTGTTAGAGCGCCAGCTTCTTGAGCGTCAGGTACCGGGTTCAAATCCCGGCAAGCTCTCTGGATAAGTGAAGTATGATCCCCGAAATCCCTCCGACCAGGATGAGAGTTGGTGACGCCGTGCGACGGTAGCAGTTGGTGCATCGTTGAACCACCACCTCAGCAGGGGCAGGCGCTGACCGGATGACCCCGCCACAGCAGGTGATGTGGCCGGGCAGGCTGTCGCCGGCACTCTGACGCCCGCTGCGTCACCACCGCCAGATGGCACGCGGCCGCCGTCGCCGCAATCACGCCTTTCATCGCCGCCCTCCCGAGAGCGCCATTGACTTGTCAGCGGTACGGCACGATTGAAGAGACGCCCGGAACCAGACTGGATTATCAGCTTCCACGACGGGAGTAGTTAAGTGCGTATAGGCTGAGTTCTGAACGGCGAAATGCCCCACTTGTCAGCGGATGAAAGCTGCCACATGGTGGACGGAGTGTGCATCCCGCGTCGACTTCTCTCTCTCTCTTTCTCGCTTATCGCGGGCTGACTTGTGGTCCGGCGCTGTGTCGTCTCCGTCGGTTACAATGGTCCGGTGCTGTGTCGTCTCCGTTGGTAAGAATGGCCGGCAGTGGTGTGGAGTCAGACAGTGCAGCGTCAGCCGTGTCGCGGCCGAGTGACGCCCGGCCCAGCGAGTCAGACAGGCTGAGTCAGGGGCGGCGCAGTCGTGTGGTGGCATTCGCCGAACAGGGCCAGCGCCGCTGCCGATCTCCTACCCTGTGCAGCCACGCGTGATAGAGAGAACGAACACGCGCGTGGAGTAGTAATTTGGCTGCCATGGCAGTGCTAGAGTTAGCGTTGGATACATGTAATTCGCTTAGTACGGTGAACGTTGGAAAAGACGGGATTCACCACTGCGGGTTCCTGCCTAGAGCGTTTCGCCTCACCACCGGCCGAGGATCGGCCTGCCGCGGTCTCCCCGGAGAGGCCATAAATACTCGGTCTGAGCCCTGAGCCGGGCAGCTGGGGAGAGGGACGCCCCTCCGGCCTCCCCTGTCGAACCCGACACGGCTTCATCGGGGCCGGATCGATCCCCTGCGCGCTGGAGCCTTTCATGGTCGGCAGCGCGTGGCGAGGGGAAGGCCTCCAATCTCTACAGAGAACAGCATGTTGGTCTGGGTAGGATGTTGCAGACGCTGATTTGTGTGAAGTATCGTCTGCCTGTTCTCGGGGAGCGCGCCTTGCATCTCCAAAACATTCGGGCCGTACAGGGCCGTGTCGGTATCTCAGCGGAGGTTGCGTCCCCTGAAGGACGTCCACACTCAGACCTGAGTCGTGATTCAACTGCGAGCCGTTTGCTCCAGAGAGAAAATTTGGAGGACTGACTGGCTTATGGAGCCGGGATGGTCTGTCTGGTGCTCCCTGTTGGATCGGCACAGGCAGAATGTGGTGTAAGCCGGAATTCGCTTGATGGAAGTAGCCCAGCAATAAACCGGTGGATAGGACAAGGTGGTAGTATAAATCAGCGGATTAGCCGGGCTGAGACAGGTGCAGAGTCGTAGTGCGCGCAGTGAGACTAAACCCACACCACCTGGCCGTAGCGATAAAGAACGCAGGTGACTGATGTGAAGTTGTGTGGGTAACATGCACTCTGTAAATTCTGTGACTAGTCAAAGCTCTTCGTCAAAACAGCACGGAGAAAGGATGGCTGATTTACTAAGAACCTGATCAAGGTCCGCAGGTACTCCCTCGGGCTTGCCATTTTGGACGATAATGTGAATGAATTGGGTTTAAAACGGAGGCTGGTCCATTATATGAGACTGCGAAACTTTTACGTGCCATGATGGAAAGGTTTCATTTTTGTTTCCTCACTCAATATAGATAAATTTAGTCAATTAAGTCGCCTATGTTATTTCGAGAGTGTCTTGTCTTGGGATCATATAGTTCAATTGTATGCTTGTTTTCTAACTACCGTCTGAAAACGAGGCTCGTTAACCGGTCACTTAATTTTTATATACACCGTTTTTTTTAGGACTTAAAAGTCATGTAACCGATTTCTAAAGAAAAGTAACCAATGTGCCTCGCATCTAGTACTTAACCTCGCCTGGGATGGATTCATGTCTATTTTGCATTGGTGGCCAGTTGGTAACTTTCCCAGCTCTGTGTGGGGCTGTGTCTAACTAGTCCCACCTGTGGGCTGCGCGCCGTCATTTCCGATTGGTGCGGAGGATCACACGCGGCGCCTGAGCGTAGGCGTCTCCTCCGCTCTGGTAACCCAACTGCGTGCCGCGCGTGCCAGCGGCCGCCGGCACCGCCTACACCACCTGGGGCCGGGGGACCACCTTGGCCGGGGGGGCGCCGACACCACCTGGGGACGGGGGCCCCCGCCGACACCTGTGAGCGCGGGCCCCGCCGACACCTGTGGCGGGGGCCCCGCCGACACCTGTGGCCGGGGGGCCCGCCGACACCTGTAGCCGGGGGCCCGCCTACACCTGTGAGTGCGGGCGTCGCTTCTGTGGTTTAGTGACGAATAACGATGAGACGTTTGCCGCTGCCCGAGAAACTATTGTTTCAACTGAAATATGTAGAAATCGTAACCATAGGCGGATTCAGTGCAAGTGGGGGATACTTGCCACCTCCTTCTCCCCGATCGACCCTACGGCGTCACCTGAAAGGTCGATGGCACCTCCTTGAAATGTCGCTCCTCCCCTGCCCCCAGGATGCGGATATCAGTGCGCCCACGGTATGATTTGGCGCCTACCTGATAGATTTTCCGGCTAAAAATGCCCCCGCCCCCAACGATATGCCCTCTCCGATCGGCAATCCGGGATCCCACCTGTTGATTCAGGTGCAGAGTTTCAGGCTAGCGTTTTAATCCCCCCCCATCAATCCGTCAAACCAGTGCACACTGCCACACTGGTGGTAGAGGTAATTGCAGTGAGATCCGAGGGCTCTTCAGTCCCGCGATTAATCGATATCCCGATAAGTTGAACAATGCTGACGGTGGCGATTATGAGCGGGTGGTGGATTTGGCAGCGGGGACGGCATTGCGTTATCTACCGCACGCAGGCGCGGTGAGAGCCGGACCGGGTGTCAGCGCCGCCGTGTGAGCTGTCAAACCCTCCAGATACGCTATCACAGCCGTGCCCTACACGATAGTCGCCGGCCGCTTCCTGTTTGTGTTGGCCCCATGACGCGCTCGCGGAGGCGGCAGGGGCACAACCACCGCGCGCTGTCCAGCAGTCCCTGAATCGACTGAAAATACCTCTGATCTGTAGCAGTGAATGGGAAGTCGTTCAACAGAGCGCGACAGTTGCTGTGTCGTCACATGTCGCCATGTGCGTTTGAGCGGAGTTGCCTGCCGCCGGCTGCAGAGTGTATCGTCTACAGCCCAGCAGCCGAGCGCGGCTCTGGTTCGGCGTAACGGTAGCGAGCGGTGGTGAGTCAGTTGAGGCAGCTGAAGTCAGCTGATCCGCCGGCCGAGGTGTCCGGTGGCAGCCGGCGCGACGGGCCGCACGTGGCAGCACCACCACCGACCGGCCCCGTGCAGTGGCAGTGGCCACGTGAGGTGGCCAACACCGGGTGCTTCAACCACGGCAGGACGGATGTTCAGGATTCGTTCTGCTTCCTAGAATCATGCACTGCCCAAAACTGAGGTTTGAAGCAGGTCTCGCGGCGTGGGATCTCCCGTGCCACCGCCCTCAATGCTTAGTAATACTGGAATGTGCCACTTGGGCGGGTTTGTGAGGTGGCGGCTTGCGTTGGACAGGTGTTCGGGGTGGCTGGATGCGTTTCGGCCATCCTCTCCACCCTTGCGTTCTCACATTTCCCCTCCTCCCCCTCCCCCTCCCCACGCACCCCGCCACCTGTTCGTCACCGGTGTCGCCTCCCAGACGCCGCTGTGGTGGTCTGGCCGCTGATATCGAGGCCCCGGCTGCCAAGGTGCCGTTTCTGCACCGTCGCGTCGCGTTTCTGCTGTCTCTCCGCTGTTTCTCGCGTGGTACGTTAGACGACTGGGCGTGCTCTGAGTAATTCCGACTTGTGGGTCACCCTGGAGACTGGGGGTGAGTCTCACACCCCGTTTTAGGGGAAGGGGTGTCATTCGGTCTGTATGCTGACGGGATTCCGAGTAAGCAGAAAGTTTCTGTAGTTCGAGGTGATGATAAAGCAAAAATGCATGTCAGAAATGCATTCGAGATCGATGTGACTGAGGCAAGTATCTGAAAGCTGGAACGTTTGAGCTGGAACGTTTGAGCCCCTGATGGACTGTGTTGAAGCCCTGAAGGGTCAAACAGCTGACACATGGGCGAAGCCCCGTTCGTCAGTGCCTCGACCAAAGTAGTGATTGCATTCGAGCAAGCGCGGCCCCAGGTTCTTTCCTTGAGGGGAGAGAAAACAGCGAAGATCCTAAAAAGAGTGTACTGAGGAAAAAGGAAGAAAAAGCTGGGCGAACATTGTGCATTCCGTGCAAATTGGGAGGAAAACCTGGGAATGTTCTCTACTAGCACCCTCATTATTCGGACTCCTTCCATAGAAGGAGAAAAGGCTGGGTTTTCATTGTTAGTGTGAATGGTGTGCCTGGATTTGTGTGCCGTATCTAACGGGAGATTTGAATAAATGCCTCTCCGCAAGATGTCGGACATCAGGTGCGTACACCGGCGAAACCCCCGATCGACTGTCCTGTAAATGGGGAAAAGGGAATGTGGATTGTCAACATCGAACGACCGGCGGCCTGCGCTGTTTGCCATGTGCGTGTAACGTGATATTGCACGTCAGGGTGAAATGTTTAGAGAAACAATCGCGCTGTTTGGACAAGACGGAAGCCGACGACCAGGGTTTTAAGGAGAGATTAGCATTGGAAATAGTTTTAGAACCTCCACCATTCCATCCTAAGTAGTATGTAAGTTAGCGGTCCCGTCCCACCCTATCCTGCTTTTTGTGCGACATTGTAGAAAAAATCCGCCGGGCCGTCCCAACTGAAAGCTGAAAATTTCACCCCATCCGATTCGACCCTGCTTCCTAATTTTCATGGTTTCCCCGTCCTATACGTCCTGTACAGAGCTCTTTAGCTTCAAGAGTACTGATGCTTAAAATTGGGCTGAACTTTACGGGTGGATAGTGGCGGAAACACAACAGAAGGGGATGCGGTGGCGCGGTGGTAGCGCGTTCGACCTCCACACCTCTGACCCGGGTTCAAATCCCCGTCGGGAATAGTGGATAAGGACTTGCTGATCACATGGCAGAATAACGGCAGATTTTGACCTGAACGTACCGGGTAAACTTTCTCGCTCGCTTGATACTTATGCGGATTTGTTACGGACCATCTGGCTGAACGTTCAACTATGATTAATACGTTGGCCTTGCTAGGGAATGGGGTTAATTTTGGCGCTAATCGATTAGCGATAGCTCTGTGTCGATATATGGTCGGGGTAAGGTATACTTTAGTAATATAATAGAACACGTGCCGTGACGGCGCCAGCATCGGCGCAGATTTTCCTTATAAGAGCGCCTCTGAATGCACAGGACTGGTCAGATCAGATGCTACCTAGCACCCCCGGCTCGGTGCAGTGACATGCCTAAAAAGGCGAGCGGGCCACTTCCGGCTGCATACCGGGCGGTGGTGCATCCAACTCTGACTCAAGCTCACTCTCCTGCTGAAAACAGATGAATGGGGAATACACGTGCGGTCAGTGCCGAAACGTCGTGGTAATGGTTTGATGTCTCAGGAGGCGGGTGTGTAGACTCCTGTGATGTTACGTCGCCCACAGAGTTTGGGAGACTCACTCAGTACCGACTCATCCAGGCTGCACGTGGGCCGAGGAGACATTTCTAGTAGCGCTCCTTGCGCTGGTGTCCCTCTCGCGGCGGAGAGAACGGCGGCGGCGTGCTGCGGCGGCGCACGCTCGCCCCTTTTACGGCGTGCTGCGGCCCTGCTGCCCCCGCCCTGACGCGTCAGCGGACGTCGCCGCTCAGCGCCGGCCCTGCTCGTGCCGCTTTCATACGCAGATATCGCAAGGGTGGAAGTGGACCGGGCCGGCCCATTTTGTCAGAGGCTATGCGAAATTCGATTCGGCGCGTGCACGCTCAGTCTGCAAGTGCAGATCGGATTTGCATGTGAATTGGGCGATGTGCACTGTGAGCGCGGGCCTGTTCTGTATGGGCCGGGGAGGAATTGTTCCCTGCAAACCAAATCTGCTACAACAGGACGGCAGTGACGCTGTCACGAGACTTGGTGCGGAGTCAATATGTCTCAACTGAGCAGCTTCCTGCAAGGGGCGAGTTCGCATGAAAGCATGGTTTATCGATGATGTTTTGGCGCCGCCTTAGGCTCCACCAACCTGTTCTGAGCCGCCCACGTATGTGGTGGCCATAGTCTTCAGCATATGGCCGGGTGATTTGCATTTAGTGGATGCAAGTATTTCTCGGTGTGGATTTATTCCGCTCATCTGATCGGTCATTGACTTGAGTTGCTCCATGTATTGACGGACTGAAGGTGCTGACTTCTGATCCAAGGGTCCCCCCTATATTTTGTTTCCGACAAGGTTTAGCTTGGTCTAAGTGCTATCCCTGGTTTGGCATGAATGTCCTCAAATCCGTGCTTCCAGCCTGTCATGATTTGACGGTTAGATCCTGTGTTTCATGATATTTTAAGAAAAGCGATCAGCCTTTAAATGTGTTCCTCTAAAATAATTTCCTATGTTAAACAACAAGATGACTCACTAACTGTCTAGCTTTTTCATGGCGTTTGACCGGTCTCAGTGGGTCCGGTACCTTCCTGGGAAGCATCTGCTGTACAGGCAGCTGGCGCAGTCAAAACCCAGCAGCCCTTACTGACGTGAACACCGGTCGTTAACTCCCTTCACACTTTGCATCTTGCTCCGAGTCATTACTTCTCGCAATCGCGCGCCGCGCCGCGGCCCTTGATTGAATGTTGAAGCCTGCTGAACGTGCAAATGTAATGAGACGGTGTACCACGTGGGTCATTGGCGTGCTCTGTCGCATTAATGCTCCTCAATGGCAGTCTATTAGGCAGCGACCTCCCGGCGATGCCCGTTGTAGTGGCAGCGAGGCTGGCTGGCCGCCAGCTCTGCGCTTCCACGTCGTCCCCTCCAGCTTTTCTTTGCTTATCACCGCAAGCGTTGTTTGTTATTGGTTTTGCAATGGTGTTGCTCTGTCCTATAAAACGCCACATTCCTAGTGTGTGATGGGACATCACACTTTCAAAATAATAATAAAAACATTACCGGTTCTAAACCTATCTGACCGTAGCGGGTATTTCATAAATCCAGGCCGTACCCCCTGCCTGCTGATCACCTCACTGAGCTGGCTGTGGAACGTAGTTTTCCTTATTATGCCGAGCTGAAACCATTCGTTCAACGTGCTGTTATGGCCAGTGGTCACAGTGTGGTGTAATTGGTGCATTGGGGGAGAGCAGAACTTACCTGGGTCATGCTTAATTCTCTGGTTAAATGCTTCATGAGATCCTTTCACTCTCCAAATCGTCGCTGGACCGAGAAATCTAACAGATAGAAGCGTCTTTAGTTCTACGTCCCTCACCTCCTGTGCTTACATCCATACATATATATTTGTACACATGGGATAAAACAAAAACACAAAATGATATGAGGCATGGCGATACAGCCCAAACTTGGGAGTGATAAAACGAGGTAAAAACATGAAAAGGTCACCCATGTCAGGGCGCAATGTGGCCATCATGTTCGAAGCGGCAATGGCAAGGAAGGGGGCAGCGCAGTCACAGATGGTTCCAGACACTCAGGAGAAAAAAAAAAAAAATAGAATGCCGGGTAAAAAAAAAAAATAAAAAAAATAAAATAAATGATTACATCGGACATTCAGGAGGGATTCGGGATGTGTACCCAGTGCCACGAAGAAAAACTCTAAATTGCAGCACATCCAGCTACGGCGAGCCGACCATCCGGACCCAGCACAGTCAATACGTAATACCCCTGGTCGATGGACCCGGCAACACAAGTAATATGCATCCCGACAGCGCCATCAGATGCCATAGGCTGACGTCACCCCGCGTCGCCACTCAGCTTGTGACAGAACACGTCTCTCCCAATGGAAGCTGAGTTGCAGCTTCTCAGCACTTTGGGGACGGTTGTCTCAGTGGTTCTTAGCGTCGCCTCCCTGAGCCAAAGATCAGGAGTTGAACTCCCGGCGGACTTTCGGCATAAGTAGAGCCTGATTTCAGAAATCCCTCACAACTGGGTTAGGGTCGGCGGCGTTGGGTGGTCTTACTTTTGCCTGTACTAACCGTACCAGTTGGTATTGCTTCGCATCTGCGTTCACTCCCCCGCCATTCATTCCCCCCGCTGTATGAACTGCTCCCCCCACACGGCAGCTCGTCAGGACGTGTTGCCCGTGTACCTGCCCTGGGCCGTCGGCTGTCGCGCGGGAACAATGCCGCTGACGACGCCCGGGCGCCCACAGCACGCCGCCGCCGCCCCGCCGGTGGCGTAATCCGGACCGGTTCCGACTGCGCCGGCGGACGCCGCCGCGGCCGGCTGTACCCGCAGCTGGTGTCGTGTGCCGGCTGTGTGTGTGGCGCAGGCAGTACCGGCAGCGACACTGATTGAAATTCATGCCACCCCACGCGTTAGCGGCACGCTGCCGTGTCGGTGTCGCGGTGGGATCCGAACTCAGCGGTCAGCGGCTTCGGGAAGCGGTGCGGGTACGGCGTGCACGGCTCTGCCGGTCGACAGGGGCGGAACGGAGCGGTGAAAGTGGGGCGGGTAAGACCAGGCGTGTAAGATAATCAATAGAGGAGAATTGGTCGATATGCCTCAGTATGATCAGTCACACTTGTTCCCAACCTGGAAGGGGGGCGGTTCCATGCACGTCCAGGATTGCCTTCTGCCGGCCCCGCTGTCGCTGCCGTACCTATGCCCGGACAAAACAGGGCGGCCGCGTCTGCGTGCGGTGTGTCGCAACCTCCACCGCCGGCACAACGGACGACAATGCGCCAATAAGTCGGCGCAGGAGGCACGCGCCCGCTCCTGATGTGTTTAGTATGCTGGAAGTTTTATGATTTTGATGGATTTGTGTTGCAGAGCCCAGCTTTTTTGTTGATCAAATGTATCATTGGGAGATAATTTAAAACGATTCTTTAAAAAATGCGCCTAAAATAACTGCGTACTGTGGACTCAAACGGTAATTTTAAATTTAGATTGTAACCCGGTTATATTTCCTGGTGTGATAATATTTCCTAATATAATATTATTTTCATAATATTTCCTAGTTACATCCGGAAAATTTGTCGCATTCAGTCTCACAACGCGGTAGGTAAGCTCCTGAGAGCGCTGATGTGCTAACGTGTCCACCAGGCCGTGTCTCTCTCTCCCAGAAGACGCGCCACCCACCAGCGGCGTTACTGTGCGGCGCCGTCTCTGGTTTCGTTCTTCACGCACACGCGTTCTCCGGCTATTGAGTTCCCCACGCACTGGGTCGCGACGCGCACGCAGACCGGCGAATCGAGGCTACACAAATAAGCGGCGCGGGCGGCCCGCCGCACACTGGGGCGACGTGGTCTCACGAGCGGCCAAAACGTGTTCTCGTGGTACGGTCCTGGGTAATTTTGAGGTGTCCGATAGCTGCAACTAAGGGCTTATGGTTAGATTAAAATGTATGAGTGAAAATAAGAAGAGTGTGAGAGTGGTATTATGTTTGAATGAACTGAGCTGCTGGTCCCAAACTGTCTTTATGTATCCTACCTTTTCAGTTCTCGAGGAAAATACAAACTTGATATCACACCAAATAAAATAGGAGGGAATCGTTACCAATGGGCACTTGGCGCTTGAATAAGGTCCAATAGCCCATGGTTTACGCACGTGTTTTGTGGCCTTGTTTCTTGATTATTAGTGGAACGTGTCGCGACGGGCCATGGCTCGGTATTTCGTTGTTTTGCCCGCAATCAGCGCTTAGATAGGGCTTGAGTGGGTACTTTGCGGTCTATTCCGGAGCACAGTGCTGAATGTTTAGGGCTGTTACGATTCGGCTCCTGCGGCTGTTGATCTCAATAAAGGCGTGCTTTGAGCAATTTCACGACCCCCTGCACCTATAACAGCGCATTGTTCATTCCAAGGGCTCGGAGCCTGAAGGGAGGAGCCGTGGGGGGCTGTTCATTCGCGTGAAGCATTAGTGTGCATGGGTGTGTATGTGTGTTGGGTTTTAAGGGCGCTTGAGATTCCGGTGGTTGTATTGTGCCCTACCAAGTGGGCAGGACCTGGCGAGGAGATGAAACTGCACGGTTCACTCTGGCCCAGGGCTTCCGGTTCAGTTCTGGTGACTGACAGAGCTGCGCGCTGCTGAATCTGCAGCTTCCGGCTTGCTGTCCTGTAAAGAGAGGACCATCTTGTCAGAATTCCAAAAATGGCTCTCCAGGGACAGCGTTCGAAATCTGGAAACCATGTTTTGTTTCCACCTTCAATTGCTCCGAACAATAACACAGCCCTTTTCTTACAATTTAAAATGTTATCAAAACAGAATTTAGCTCACTTGGGGTTGACATGAGCATCGCGTGTAATGACGAGGCTGGCCGCTAGGGTGCTACTGGTGGCATGTCAACGTTGCGACAGCAATGCTATTTTTAACATTTATCTCGTAACATACGTGACAGTCACGCAATTAGGATTGAGACCAATGAAATTATTGCAACCAGATGGAAAGTGATTCATCAAAGGTTTGAATTAAAGGGAGATACGCGAAAAAAATTATTATTGTGGTTTCTTGTTATTTGAAAAATCCTGATAACGTAACTATCAATTATTTTTGTATCTTCGGCAAAACTTTGGGAGGCCTCTCACTTATTATCGAAATAGGTTAACAGTTTCAATAAAATGCCCATCACTTGCCCATGCCCATACCCATCACTTACTTTTCGAAAACTATTTAAAGTTAAAAAGTAATGTTTTTTTATAATACAAATGTTTGCCCTCCTGTATTTGTATTTCAATTAATTTTAAAAAGCTTTTAAAAACTACCAAATGAATTAGTTTGCCCTAAAAACGGAAAAAAACATATTACTCAAGTCTTCAGCGGTTTCGTACCTCGGGTCTCGAGCCATTTTCTGCTTCCGCCCCAAGATGACAAAACTTTTGCGTCAGATAGGTCACGTGACCCCGGTTTGAGAATTCCTAGGCTTCTGATTGGTTAATTGTGATTTCTTTTAAGCCCTATATTTTTGTTTCAAAAGAGTTTTGGAATGTTATTTTTCTAAAGTAATTTTTTCCTGTAGTAGTCCAAAGTTCTACATCACTGTTTAGGATAGATATGACCTAATTCTTAGAGAAATTGATAGCCTTAGCCGTGTGTACGTCATATACATCGATATGAGGTGTACCGGTAAAGTCGTCTAGAAATATTGACTTTGAGAGCAATTTTAAGGCATTTGCAGGCCGAATTTGCAAAAATGAGAATAGGACTTCTGAAACAACTTTTTGTAACCTTTTGATATAGCCTATAAAATTTTTTTTTCGCGTATCTCCCTTTAAGACTTTAAGACCCTTTATTTTGAACCTAAAAGTGTGCGAAAGTTTAACACAGATAGCTGTGGGTGAAATGAGATCATGCAAATGGTGGTTTCTGCACACTCTCTACAAGCTTATCTCAGTTCAAAACGCCTCATACAAGTGGGACACTCCCTTTAATCCAACTTAGATGTGCTGACTCATGACCACCCGATGCCCGGCCGGGGAGCCTTTACAAGCCAAAAGGAATGCAGAGATCTTAAGGCCGTAAAAATATCAATGGTCTTTGTGGAAGATGCATTATGGTTATGACTGTGACCAACACAAACATTCCTCTGGTTGGTTTTTATGCTAAGGACTGAAAAACAAGTCTGGGGCTTTGGGCAATCGCCGGCCTGCCAGCGCAAGCTGTTGACAGCGCGCAAACTTCATGAATTACCCCGGCATCTCGAGGGAGAGGTCTTGGCATCTTGTCCTGTGACAGCCGGACTGCTACTTGGCACGGTGCTGCCCGAGCCAAGAGACGCCACCGCCCGTGTTTTCGTGTGAAATCGCTCCTTTCCCTGTTGGCTACTGCAGTGTGTGCACCGAAGTCGGTGAAGGCACAGCGTTTAATGGACACCTTTGCTGTCTCTCCCGTGCGTACATGGGTTCGCTGGCGTTTTGGGATCTCACTGCGTGAAGTATGACCTCACCAGTCAGTCCCCATCCTGCCTGTTTCGGCTGACGAGTGACGTCATCAAACCAGGCTATGACGCCATCGCTTCGACGGGACTTGTCATGGGCGTGAGGCGCGGCCAGAGGTTGATGTCATGTTAGATCAGTTTCGCTCAGCTTGAACGGGCTATTTCTGGTATGCATGAATCACTGTTGCCAAGCCCAAGGTCGCTCATGCTTCTGGCTATGCTGCACGACCTACTTTCCGATTGATTTTGCTTGAAAGAGGTCATGAACACATCATCGGGGTTAGAATAACCCAGCGA
This sequence comes from Lepas anatifera, assembly GCA_034440635.1. Classification (NCBI taxonomy): domain Eukaryota; kingdom Metazoa; phylum Arthropoda; class Thecostraca; family Lepadidae; genus Lepas; species Lepas anatifera. The sequence goes on along the minus strand of JAOTON010000709.1, from coordinate 321,990 downwards.
GACTGTCCATTGCCCGCAACCCGCTACTGACAGACATGCAGTTGAAGGATGGCCTGTTTTCCCTCCTGGCTGGTGCCGCTGCCAGGTCCGGTCTCCTCAGAGCTGTTCCGTGTAATGGCGACGAATTACCAGCGGTTGCCGCCGCTGATTGCGTCGCCTCCTTTGTGGGGAGTCGGCTCCATCCGTCTCTCTTGTCCGGGGCGCGGCTCGGCGTTTGGTGTACCTCCCGGTGCGAGACACCTAGCAAAACCCGACACCCACCCGGCTGGGGTCCTCCCCAAACTCCGATCTGATGGTTATAATCAGACGCAGCGGCGCTGATCAGCCTCACGGGTCATCAGCTGAGGCGCCCCCCGGGCCGGCACCAGCCTCTTCTCCGATGCTACTTTATCGAAACAGAAGGTCGCTTCTGTCTCGTTAGTAGTTAAAATGGGATCGACAATCGATATCTTAACTGACCGGATAAGATTGACATTGTCCAGGATGGTCCATGTACCTGGTCAATTAGAGCACAGCCCTTTGAAATGTTAAATAGCGGGCTGAGTGCTGGACATTCGCTGGTGGCGGCCGCTCTCATCTCGCGTCCGATCGCATGGAGTTTTGGCCGCGCGCTCCTGAACTCCGTAATTCCAGTGACTGTACTGTCACGCTCCATCGAGATCTCACAATCTCTCCTAGAAGGGAGGTGTTGACTCTCCAGTCTCTGACGGCCACGCGCGGTCTCCGTCGTCTGGAACTGGAAGCCCCCCCCCTCTGGTTTGTAATTGGTGTCAGCGACCGTCAAACCTGGCACTGGACAAGACGCATCACCCGAGAAGACCGTCCTGGCCAACGTGCAGTTGTGGAGAAAGCATCCGTCAAGCGCCTTATGGTAATGATCAGGCAGTCGTGCTACTTTTTTTACTCATCTAGGTAATTTGTTTGGACTCGTATGCCGAAAAAGTAAGTTTGTTTGAGCTGGGTCCTCATTAAGCCGTCAGGGATGATAGACGAGAGGCGGCGAAATCCATCTGATTTGTGTGGCGATCAATCGGGACGACAGTGCAGATGTGACAGTACGCATCAGAGCCGGATCGGATCGATTCGGGGGAGGGTGGGGGGCGGTAAAATCGTTAGATAATGGTGTTTTAGTGACAGTCGGCCAGAAGTGGGTAAAACCCGGTGCCTTTGGGGAGGGGTATGGTGGGGTTGACCTCCTGGATCCGCTCCTGGTAACCAGTGTGGGAGACACTGGGTTTTTACCTGATCGGGTCGCTGCATTTAGTTAGCTACTTGTTAAGGCTGTACCGGCAGTGAGTATAGATCGCACTTGAAGCACGTCAAGTTAAGCAGGAATCCGACAGCTACCATATACAGTCTCGTAACGTCCTTGGGTCCCGTGCCACACAGATCAATTGTGCTCGGTGTTTGCCTTTGTTACATAAATAGATCACCAGTGAATGACGCCTTTTGGATAAGTACAACGTAAACGCGAAATTTGGCTCCGCAGAATGGGAAGAGGTCGATTCAGCATGACGGAGGAATCGTTTTCAGAGGAGACGGTGGGCTGATGGTTTGTTTCCACAGCACCTCGCTGGCATTTTCACCCTCCCGATTTGCCCTGAAGGAATGCCACTGTGTGTCACCTGGCTGTCCCGGGGCTCAGCTGGCGGCGCGGCGCTACAGCCACACCGCGGCGCCAGCCCCGCCTCTCCTTAAACGAATCCAAACAAAAGCGGGCTGAAGGATGGTGCTAGAACGGCACCCATCCATCCCCTGCCCCGTGTGTGTGGAACCGCGAGGCGCAGTGATTGAGCTTCTGCGTTCTCAGCAGCTGACCTCGGTTTAAAGCCCATCGAATCCTGTAAACCCTCCCAGCAGATAGGGAATTGGCGGCCCTTCAAGCAGTCGTTACGTCTTAAAAACCCGGTGCTGGGCGCGCCCCTGGCTGGGCTTTGGCAGCGGTGTAACGCGCCGCCCCGGCAGCGCACCGCCGCGCTCCATCAGAGCCGGGGCAGGGTAAACACGGCGCCGGTTAAATCACGCCGGCCGGTGGTAAAAATGAGCCGGCGATCCGTCACCGGCGGCGGAGGCGGCGCGGGCGGCTCCGTCGCCCACGCGCACGGCGTGGGGCCGGCCACTGCGCGCCGCCTGCTCGTGGCGCGATGCTAGTCTGCTCTGACTGGCCAGTTGAATGCGAAACCTGATGCCCTATTGTGTTGTATTGTAAGAACCTTTCTCTCCCGTGAACGATACATTTAATACAGACATCTGCACTGCTCACGGCGATTATGGTAGTGCGTAGAATCTTAGACCCCAGCCTAGCTGGTTTGGTATGTTTGGCGTATGTCCAATGCATCTAGCGCTTAGAACAACAATTCTGAGCTCTCGCGCAGTGATGCTTTTAAAGTCCTCAAACACCGCTACTGCGCAGCCCATCATTACGCTTTCTTTGCGGCAGTTACAAGTGTCGTGGGTAATAGGGGAAGCATGAAAGTGGGGATAAAGCCACCTGCCTACGGAAAAACTGGTTACATTATTTGACATGCATAACTTCCGAGAGGTGCCAGTATGGTGTAGGACAGCGCCTTCTTTCCACTTGCTTACCAAATTTGACGCAAATATTTCAAAAGTTTAACGTGGGCTGAAGTCAGGACTACGGAGTCTGCAGCTTTTCGTTAGAGTCCACAGCTACTCCCTGGCCTTAAAATGGCAACTCCAGGTCCGATTCCAACTGGAGGTGCCACTTTTGTTCCCGGTGTCCGCCTGCCGGGATCCGATTATGGTCCCAGCCGGGACTTTGCCGGGACTCACTGGGTCTGTACCGGGACTTTCCAGAACCAAAGAATGTCCGCTAGTTAAAGGGAATGCGGCATCTTCATTATGGGATTTGAACTTAGAAATAGATAGAGCATGTCGAAAAACCACTTGGTCGATATTTGATTTGTCCCGGAGCTTAACGTTGGTGGAGGAAAAAAACGATAGAAAATAACTCTTTATCCACCCCCTCCTCCATGGTTTGTTACGTGGTATCGAGTGGCTGTGGGAGAGCCACAGCATGCTCAGCCCTGCTGCCTACCCATGAGTCGCCTACAGTCGACAGGCTGAGGCTGGGAGCTGAGACCGGCCCTGGCAGACACCAGTTAGTGGCCGTGTGGCATTGGTGGTCACCCCCGGTCACGCTCAACCTCACCGCTTAGCTTCATTTTCCGGTCGGGATCCGGTCTTGGTTAGTAGACACCCACAAACAGCGCTGTCAACAATGTCAGGTGGCTGGCAGTCGCCATGTACCGCCACAGCAATGCCGGCCTCTCACAGCTTCTCACAGCCTAAACTCCGGCCACCGGCGGACATCAGCTCTGACTCTCACTTCAACCAGACCCCGACTCGACTCCAACTCTGGCCATGACCCTGACGACTCTGAATTTAACGCGACAGTCCCGGTTTTGATCGGCGACATAACTTTGTTTCTAAGTGAGTCAACTATGAATCTGACCCGACAGTCCTGGTTGTGATCTGCAGGCTGGAGACAGAAGTTTGTCTCTTAGTGAGTCACTGACAGCTGGTGACGATTGCGGGGTCACAGTGTGCCATCTTGCCTCCAACATTCAACTTTTCTTGCATGCTGTCAATATGCCTGATTGACTTCTTGAAGGGTGTGTTCTGTTTTTTTTTGTAAATTCTGAGTATAAATTTTTGGACAGTCAGGAAATCGTCCTTTTTCCCGCCTTAAACCTCTAGGAACACATTTTTTAAATGCGATATCAGCAAAACAACAGCTTTCGTCATCTGCAAAAATTGTCGCAAAATAATTACTGCGCATAGTATTCACTCTACAAAATAATTATTTGTAAACATTATAACGCTGGTCACAGTCGCATCATAAACTTGCTTGGAACTGTAAATGAAGGCGGTGCATCTTGCACATGCCATATTTAACGGAACATGCCGATAGCGCTTTCTCGCCACTCTCTACCAAACGGCTATTTCTGTTCCAAACCCGTTATAAAAGTGGAACACTCCCTTTAATGAGATCGTCCCCTGGCTGTAGTGCATCTGTGCACGATCTCTCAGCGTGCGGCTATCGCAATAACGAGCCCATTTTTATCTCGTAATTGGGTCTTAGGTGGCCGACAATCGATAGCCGGGTAATTGGACAGGGTCCGCCGCCCCCGGCGTGGTCCCAGCCAGTCACCCGTGCTAATTTGACACGTTTACTCCATCTACCCGCCTCAGCACGAGAGCAGACACACCGGACAGCCTCGCGTCTATTATAAGCCTATCTGCACTGGTAGCCAATCATCTCCCGCTGTTCCCTGACCCGTTTCGTAACGGCAGTGGCGGATCCAGGTATCTGGCGGCAGTGGGGCTGAAGAGGCCAAAACTGCGAGAGTGATTCCTAATCAAGTTGGCTGGTCTGGGCCGAGGGAACGTCGTGTTTGTCCTCCCTGGACGATCGCCGGGATCTGCCACTGGTAACGGGCGCGTGCTGGACCGCTGGCTCGTGGTCTCATTAACCTGATAGCTTGTCGAGTGGTTGGCATGCATGTCTGCTCCGGGTCACCTGTTTAGTTCGGCTGTCCACCGCTCCGGGTCTCTGCTGGCTGACCCTGGATTGTCTCGTGCACAAAGCCTCGCCGCCGCAGCTCGATGGTGGTGTCCCCGTTCGGTTGACTTATTGACTCGTTACTGGCCTGGCCGGGTCTCGGCAGGTGGTGGTCGGGTCCTTTACAGAGATGTTATCTGCGATTGGCCGTGCGTGCCTGTGAGGCGTCGGGACCGTGCAGCCGAGGCGACGTGCGCGACACTGCGCGCTGGCGCGGAGCCAGCCGGCGGCGAGACTAGAGTCGCGGCAATCGGCCTGATTGGTGGAAACGACCCGCTGCGCCAGTGCTAAATAACCAGCTCCTGCTGCCTCTGCGTCCGGATGCTGCGCCAGCGGGGGCTGCTTTCTTTGAGGTCTCCTAGTCACAGGGCTGTGCCTGGTCGTGGTGTCTAGTTACTGTCGGAGCAGGGGATGATATCGAAAGGCTGGGCCGAAGATATCAGAATTGGAGGCAACGCGGCGCAATCACTGGGTTTGGACATGGCACAGGAAACACCGGCAACGGAAATGTCTGGCCGAGTTGGCCGTTGTCCCGGGTGTTGGCAGACCCCGGCGGAATGAGGCATTTCCGGCAGTGACGCTGTTGGCTTTCAGCGGCCTGCTGATGATGTTGGCCCTGGTGCTCCCTTCTGCCCTATTCGGGAGGTGGCGAAGTATGGAGTGCGGCGGTCAACATCAACATGCAATGGTGGTTGCACCGGTACATGTTGATCGTTCACAAGACTTTGTTCGTCTTTATAGTCCTGACTTCGCCATCAAATATGTCGGTGAAGACAAGCTATTATCGAATCATGGCCAGGATTTATCAGCTCTCTCTCTCTCTCTCTCTCTCTCTCTCTCTCTCTCTCTCTCTCTCTCTCTCTCTCTCTCTCTCTCTCTCTCTCTCTCTCTCTCTCTCTCTCTCTCTCTCTCTCTCTCTCTCTCTCTCTCTCTCTCTCTCTCTCTCTCTCTCTCTCTCTCTCTCTCTCTCTCTCTCTCTCTCTCTCTCTCTCTCTCTCTCTCTCTCTCTCTCTCTCTCTCTCTCTCTCTCTCTCTCTCTCTCTCTCTCTCTCTCTCTCTCTCTCTCTCTCTCTCTCTCTCTCTCTCTCTCTCTCTCTCTCTCTCTCTCTCTCTCTCTCTCGTGATGGTAAAGACCGCAAGAGAAATGAAGTACCAGTCGACTTTGAATATATTTCTTTGGTAGGGTGTGTTATAGGTGCAGACCGGATGGAGAAACTCATGCCCAACAGCAGCCAACACACAAAAAAACACACACACACAAACTCATTCAGCCCGACGAAGACAGTACAGAGTATAACAGAAGCATCAGGAACGTTTCCACAGCCGGGGTGTGTTTGTTCAATTGTTCATTATCACGGCCGCCGTGTTGGGACAGAAGGGCCCGGTCCGCGGGACAGCTGTGACCTCCGTGACCTTTGTGCCGTGTTAGCCGGGGGCGCTGCTGTCGGTGTGCGCAGTGGTGCTGCGGGGCATGCTTCTGGGTCGGCTCCAACGTGGGGTTGGATGGGGACGTGGTAAGTCTGTGGAGTCAGGGTGCCAAGTGTTAACAACGGACTTACAATGCGCTACTGGTTTGACTTTGATGCAAAGCACCGAGGTACCACATTGCTTAGAACAGGTATTCCTTTTTTCAAACTTTTTCTTCGCTGGAATGCTGCATTTTCTGAGAGCCTAAACAAGTCGTGAGTATGTTTTTAAAATTTAAGTGTATTTTTGTTTTTAAAGTTTTAGGTCCAAACCCAGGGGATGAGGTGGCTTAGTGGATAGCACCCTTGTCTTCTAAGCCACCCGTCCCGGGTTCAAGTCCCAACGGAACCTCTGATTAAGTCTATCTGATCCCCAAAATCCCTTCCAACAGGGTGAGAATTGGCGACGCCGTATGACCCTGGCAGTTGGTGCGTCGTTAAACCCCAACAATTATTAGGTCCAAACCCACTCTATATGTAGACCCCGATTGGTAATTGTGCTTTCACCTATTCCTTATGAGTTCCCTTGCTGGCCAGATCAGTGCCCTACACAGCTTTCTAAATGTCTTTGGCCGTATGCCTTAGCATTCTTGTGTTCGTTGCCCGCTTTTCCTCGCTTTCGCTTTCCTTTTCAGACGTCTCCTCTCTTTCATTCCTGTTATTGACAGCCTACCGCGCGCGCATGACTGGAGTTTTTCCGGCCGCGTGTCAACTCAGTGTGCACCTTGCAGATGGAAATAGCTAATGCCTCAGAGATACGGGCTGCTCCCGCCTGCGAGCCAAACTTGTCCTAGGTTCACTTTTAAAAACGAGGCCGGGCTGTTATACACTGGTGGTTGTTATCAGAGCCTACCGGTCCGCTACTGAAGTCCGCTACTCAGCTTATTGCGGACTGTCCAGATGGCAGTGGAGTAGCGGTAGCGGTTTGTTTCGGTCAAAAGTAGCGAAGTAGCGGGAAGCGGACTCAGAAGAATTCAAAACTGCTATTGCTACTGACAACCTTTTAAGGGAACCTTCCTTCCATAATGATTAGGCGATGGATATTGACAGAAATGTTTGTCTCCATCAGGGGAAAAACAAAAGGAGATGGAATTGTTTCTTTGTGGTGGAATTCAACTGCCCGGTAGCTCCGTTGGGAGAGCGTTGGGCTCCGGCCGGGTGGCTGTGGTGGGAGAATGGGCGGGTCGCCGTGGTGGGAGAGTGGGCGGGTCGCTGTGGTGGGAGAGTGGGCGGGTCGCCGTGGTGGGAGAGTGGGCGGGTCGCTGTGGTGGGAGAGTGGGCGGGTCGCTGCTCCGGGCTGAGGGGTGTGATATGTCTGCTGCGCGCCCGATGGAGTGATGCACTACTACAGGCGAATGAAAGCTGCCGCGGAGCTGCATGCGTATACCCAACTGCATTTCGTGACCAGCGTGCACAGGAGCATCCAGGGGTGCTAGCAATTAATGACTTGATATCCGATTATTATTTTATTATTATTATTAGAGATTATTAGTTGGGTTTTAGTGATTTAGTGATTCCACCTCCAGCAAGACTCCGGCTCTGCTGAGGCTCTGACTTGACCGTGAGTTCCACCTGCAGCAGGACCCCGGCTTCGCTGAGGCTCTGACTTGACCGTGAGTTCCACCTGCAGCAGGACCCCGGCTCCGCTTAGAGCCGGTCTGGCTGACAATGTCGTGCACGGCGGCGACGGCGGTCGTTCTTGCATGGCGCCATTCACGAGAACAAAACAGAAGCCCGCCGCTTCTGTTCCGCCGGGCGACCTCAATCAGAGGCACACACAGCGCGCGCCTCACGGGGGAGGCCAGAGAAAGACGTCAAACATAGCAGTGACAGCAAACAGCAAGTATACCAAGCATTGCAATGCATTGGCTCAATTATGCGCGGAACGCAGTAGATTGGGAAATTGACCCACGAGATTTGGGCGCCTGGACGAATCTGGGGACCGTGCAGTTGGCTGGCACCCGCCGCGGGTTGTGCGATGGTGCGTCGGGTTTTGTCGCGGCCGTTTTTGTGCGAGATGCAGTGTACTGCGGCTGCAGTCAGCTGCCAACAATCAATGTGGCCGCCTGATGGCCTCAAGTGGCCGGCCGCGGCGGCGCTCCGGATGCTGGCGCGGCGGTGTGGGGCCTGTGCCACACCAGCGCTCAGGTCACAGTTCGTCCGGCTGTGCACAGTGCGTTTCTTTTTGAAATTTCACGTGAGTTTGAGAAAGGAAACTGTCATTATTTAGGGCTCACAGGAACAGTTATTTAATATTCCAAAGACCTCTTTTACTGTCTTCCCTAGGCTGTGCCGTTTTCTCTTTGGCACAGCAGACCTAGATAGGGGACGTTATCGACCTTTAGCAAAGGGCAAAATAGCCATTATCCAGAGAGGGACAAGTCTGCGGTTATTTCGGCCTACACGGGCACTGTTCCTCAGTGGGCAACAATTGAAAGGGCTGGGGACCAGTGTGAAGGGCTGTTGACCAAAAAAGACCCCCAGTTTGTATGTAACAATGTTACTGTGCATGAGAAGTTGTGTTTCGCCTGGTCCGCTCATCCTCCATTCGAAGTTCGCGGCGACGCCCTTTACTGCTTGGTTCCAGGACCTAGGACTCAGTGTCTGTGTGCGTGGAGTCTACGGCTCCTATGCCCATTGCTGCGTCTGTCTGAGTTCGGCGTGAATTTGACTGGCTTTAATGTCAAATTCCAGACGCCGGTCTGTCCGGAACCTGTCATCATTGAGGTCCGTCACGGCTGGAAAAGTATTGACTGTAAACCGCGCCCTTCTGATTGATGGATGAGGGCTCAGGTGCTGGAGGGGTGGCGCGTTGTTAGATCCGCTTGTGCTGGGCTCTGTCCTGGACGCCTCGCCGCCCATCGTTGCCTGCTGAGTATGAAGATACAGACAACGATGGAGAGAATACCAGCGTAGCTTACGCAGCAGCTGCCAAAAGTGAACTATGAATATCCTCTCAACAGATAATTGTGCAGTACTTGTTCGTCCGGGGTGTGGACTTGTATAGTGGGGACTCCAACTGAGGGGTATCTTTAACCAATGGCATGGTGCACAGTTAAGCTCCAAGTGCAGTAGTGGCAAAGATTCCGGATTGATGAGGGAGGAGGCGGCATGGATTTTTCAGCCCTTGCCTTTACAGAAACATTGGGACTTAACTGCGCACCAACCACTGAAGTAATATGGTGTCGCCAACTCCTCACCCTGTTGGAAGGGTATATTTGGGGTTCAGGAAGTCTTTATTTGTTCTTTATCACCGCCGGGGATTTGAACTCGGTTTAGGGACGTGGACGCCCAACACGTTACCACTGCGTCGCTGCATCCCCTCATTTCTTTCCAGTCAACTCCACCAAGTTAGTGTCAAAGCATTTCATTTTAAGGGCAGCACAGTGCCCCGGTACCCCCTCCCCCCGCACACACACCCATTTCCCAGTCCCTCCGCATAAATCCGAGGGTGCAAAAGGGCCCCATCCTCCCATTTGGCGAGCTGGGCTCGCTGGCAGCGCTCGTGGGGAAATCGTGAAAAATGGAGGCTCTTCACTGGGACTAAGGTGGCCTCCCAATGGCTGGGTGTTCATACCGTATGGGTCGCGGGATTACATGTATGTGTATTGTGCAGAGTTGAAGTTCTCTCCAGCGGCGTTTAGTCGTGTGTGACGTAATTCTGGGAGGGTCCAGGCTCGGACGCGATGGCCGGCTGAGATGGGGCCGGCGCGTGTCCGCTGAGCCCGTCTCCGCCGCCGCTCGCGTGCCCCTATCGGCCGTGCCGCTCAGCCAAGTGGCCTCCTGAGCTGCGGAATTCAGGGGCGGCGTCGGTTTGGGTGGTGGTCCGATCCTGCTGCCTGTTGGAATTACGTCTAGTGCCTGCACGTGGGTGTTAGACGTGTTAACCAACAGCGTGGTCTCTCTGAGAATGGCGTGAATAGCACTGAATAATCTCAGAAAAGTAATGGGGTATGTACTGTGCCCAAGATTCTCGCAAGGATACAAAAGTTGGTACCAGAGATTTAGCCATAAGCGGCCAACGAACCATTGGGAGGGGGCCGCGGGGGTGGATTTATAACTCTCTGGGGTTTCTAGGAACCTGCAATAAAAGCTTGAGTTATGGTAAGCTTTCTTTTAAATGTTATTATTGTTCATACTTAATACTTCCAAATCACTCTAAATAGATCGGTTTTATCCTGTCCAAAAGGCCTGTGAGAGGGTAAGCAAATATTAACCAGTGGTGTCTCTTTATGACATGCGCATTGGCATCATTTCAATCTCGGGTACCTGCCATGATTTTTGTTAATTCGTGGGGCTGGAAGCGGCGTCTCTCGCTCTTCTCCAGAATGAGACGAAGAGAATACGCAACATGGGCGCGGCTGAACTTCAGATGTCTCATGGCTGGTCGGACTATAATAATTGTTGGGGTTCAACGACACACCAACTGCCAAGGTTATTCGGCGTCGCCCGCTCTCACCCTGTTGGAAGAGATTTGGGAATCAGGTCAACTTATTCAGAGGCTCCGCTGAGACGTAGTGAGATTTTGAAGCTATCCACTAAGCCACCCATTCCCCCGCTGGTCGGACTCCTCGCTGAGCATATCCCCTTAACATCAGGCCAAGCATCTGCTGAGGGAACATCTATCTCCTTTCCCACAGTATTCTGGACGCTCCCACACCCATGCTTGACGGCCTCCCAGGCCCAGTCACGATCCCACTCCGCCTCCGTCAACCTTGCCAGCATGGCCTGCCGTCTGCGATCAGCTGTCTGCCGGCGGGGATCGGTCTCGTGTGCCGGCTCCTACCCCCGCGTCATCGCCGCCGACCCAAACACCGCCGCCTGCTTATTTGGTTATGCGTAACTTTCGGGTTCCGCCGCCGCCGGCGGTCCGCGCTGCCAGCTGGTGCGGTCGCGAGGGGGGGGTGATTGGCAAGGGTGTAACTGGGTTGACGGGGCCGTGAAACACGGTCTGAGTGCCATCCTCAGCATGATGGCGTTCACCGGCGCAAGTACCTGGTAGAAGTAGAGTCGGAGGATTCGCTCCTTTCGCTCCTATGAAATCTGCCTAGCTTTCGTTTCAATTATGTTAGCATGTTCACATTCCACGGAGCCTGCTATTGATTTTTTGGTGGAAGGATTTTTGGCAGAGTGGCGTGTGGCTCTGACCCTCGGGGGTACTGTTGGGGGGCTGACATAGGAAGTGGCGCAAGGGCTCATATTATGTCCTAAAAGGCGTCATCAAAGCATCACCGTAACGGCTGATCCGGGAACTTCATCCAAACTCAACAAAAACTCATTGGGAGAAAAAGCAAAAGCTTGACCCGAATTCCGAAAATTTGGGGAACTCTGGGTCACGAAAATATGGAATGAACCCCGATCTTGAGTGACAATGCTACCGTCGGCTGTGAAATCACTCCCGCCTGGGTCACTTCCCAGGCCCTTGATCGGTGTTTGCAGTGGCAGCCATGGCGGCCACAACCCGCGGACCGCCAGCGTCCTTGAAGTGTCAATAGAAGCGGGCCCAGCCGGCGTCACAGGTGCCTGCTGGAAAGCTCTCGACGAGCGCCGAAACGTGTAGTCCAGGTGATGATGCAAACGCGGTCCGAGTCAAACTTGAGTGAAGGGTCTGAGTGGAGCTCAGTATAAATGTGTTAATGTAAACGAAGTGCAGGGCCTAAGCGTGTAAATTAAGTGTGCTTGTCAAGCCAATGTTTTCAGGCGAAGCATTTCTCGTGGCTTTCGGTGATTCATAAGGCCCTGAAAGAAACCTTTTTAAACAATATTTAAAGAGATTGTGAAGGAGTAACCACCGAAATTCTGGGCAGCTCACTTAACTTTTTTTTTTTTTTTTTTTTTTTTTTTTTTTTTTTTTTTTTTTTTTTTTTTTTTTTTTTTTTTTTTTTTTTTTTTTTTTTTTTTTTTTTTTTTTTTTTTTTTTTTTTTTTTTTTTTTTTATTTTTTTTTAAACCTATTCCTGTCAGGGGAGGGCGGATTCTGCCCACCCGTCACACGTCATTTTCCGGGATATCTCCAAAAACGGTTCGCAACAGGCCTTTGAAGTTGTCTGAATTTTCCTAAAACTTACCGGTCAGATTCCCTGAAAGTTTTGAAACAATATATCTACCAGGGTATCGGTATGTAGGGAGGATATATTTACAAACCGAGTATTATCGTGTGCGTTGCTTTCTTCGTGCAACAAAGCCGTCCGTAACAATATTGAGTGCAGTTAGGAAGCTTGAATATTTTGAATAAGGTGTCAGTTGAAAGTTCATTTGTATTTTCATAAAATTTCTTAGCAAGGCGGTTCCAGAAACAAAGTGTGGAGTTTTAGATTAATTCGATCGTACTCTTGCACAGTGAATAGACTACTTTAAAGGACAGCTAAGAGGAACAAAAGAAACCATAGATTTGGGAGCACTATCTCCCAAACCTATATTACATGATGATAAGATGTCATAAGGCGTGCTCAATGATTGTAATTCATTCATAGGTGTAACAAGGTGACAAGATCGTTCAAAATTCAGCTGGGTTTGACATGGGCGGATGAAGGCTGGGCAATAAATATGTAAAGCAACCTCGGATTATTGGCTGGCTAAAACCTTGCGCTCCTTGGTATATAAAAACCTCTGGCAGAACTTTTTGTTGTGCCATTGTTCATTGGCAGGGTCCGAACGAGAACCCTGTCGGCCGTGCCTCGCTAAGCTCAAATTATTGATTCCAACCAGTTTCTGTGGCCAAATACCGAAGCACTGTAACGCCGTTTTTACATGCTAGCGGATTAAACGCCCACATCAAACCACACATGTTCTTGCTCTTTCTTATAAGGCATTCTAACGGCAAACATCATGGCACCAGGGCGCAGCAGGCTTTTTGTGAGGCCAACATTCTTCTGTCTGGCCTGCGTCGGTTTTTATGGGCGGTCGGGTGGTGCTGGTCTGTTTCAGTCGCTGGGCGACCAGCTCGCCTCCTTGACTGCTGTCACTGCGGCCGAGATGTTGTCTCTCCGTGTGCCGACGTGGCGGAAAACCAGGGCTATCTGGTCTGGAGCGCCGACCAGCTCAGTTTTCAATACAGGCCCGTTCGCCGCCGCCGTGGCTTTCTCTTCCTGTTATCGATAAGCCCGTGGAGTCCGTTTGAATGAGAACTAGGGCCGAACACGGTTGGAATAAGAAGTGGTGAGGTTGGTCCTGTTGAAGGATGTATCAGACCGCAGAGTCGAGTTTTTCGCCCCGGGGCTCGTTGACGACAGCAACAACTGGTGAAAACTCGCCGCCTGCTGCCCGCGTGACGACAGTGTCGATGCCTGTCGGAGCTGTCTCTGAGCCTGAGCAAAAACCGGGCCCAGCGAGGCGCGTGCCGCCCACGCGACAACATCGACATCCCCCGGCCCGTTCCTGGTCACGTCCCGTTGTGGTGACTAACCGGTTACAACCAGCCGGATCGCTGCTGACACAGCTGCACCCTGTCAACCACGTGTGGAACTGGATACATCTGCATGGAACTATCATTTCCCGGCTGAACTGGCACGAAATGGTCTTCGTAAGCGCGCACACTCGACCTTAGATTTCCGGCGTCTGCGGATGGTCGGAGGTTCGAATCCGCTGAGAAGCAGGATTTGCACCTGGTTTAGTCCAAGTTTAGTTTCCTCTGTTCTCCTTTCTGGCGTCATATGAGCTCACAAATGGCGTCGTGAGACCCAATTAAAAAGGTACTGGTAAGCTCTGAGCTCCTACCATTGGCGTTGGATGCAGTGCCGCAGGCGCCGTACAGCCGCTGTCAGCGGGCAGCTCTGCGGAGGCTGGAGGCGGGGGGTGCGGCCCGGTGCAGGGCCGCGGTGTGTGTGGGTCACCGGTGCTGCAGCCGCCTATCCATCCACACTGCCGCTGCAGCGGAAACGTCACCGGTGGTCGGCACGTGCGCTGCTGGCGACACGTCAGTCGGCGTCACACGCGCCGCCCGTCCCGACTCACTGCGTCAGCCCGGCGCGCGCAGCGGCAGCGCGACAGCTGAGGGGGCACCTCGGAAGAGAGGTGTGATTTCAACTAGAGGGGCGTCACTTGGCGGTGGGACGATGGGAGAACAAGCATCGGGGGAGGCAAAACGATGTTTCAGGACGCGTACGGGAGCACATGCGTAGGAACAGGGGGCAGGGGCCATGCCTCCCCTATAATGTTCGAGATCTTAACGATTGATCTTATGACATTGACTGGAAATAAACGACTTCAAGATACACGCTGCCCCCTCCCCTAATGTTCTGTACATTCCTACACCTACGTACGGGAGTGTTGGTTCTCGGTTGGAAGCCGCGTGTGCCCCTGTAACCCCTGGGTCCCCCAATGATGCACAGCGCACGAGCCATCGGTGCAGACGGTCGGGATCGGGCAAGGTCAGTGGCTGACCGCTCTTCCGGTGCACGTGAAGTGTTTACTGGCGTCTGCGGCGATGAGGAGGGGTGATTCATAGTTGACAGTAGACTGGTCTGCGGCGGGATGTGTCGGACGGACTGAGCTGATGGTGGTGACGCCGAACCGGCTGAGAGCCGGCTGTCCCCGCGGCGTCAAGTTCAACGGGATTTCAATCATTCAATCCTGTCACAAGTACAGGATTATGGGTGTCATGGCCATGGAATTTGACCAACGACAGGATAATTCATTTATATTTATAACAATTTGTTTCATTGTGTTACAAGTTGAACACGACAGAAAACTCAGTAGATATATTATATATTTCAGTTGGGGTCTTCATATCCCCACAATAGTTATTTCAAATAATTGACATTCTGTTCAGTATTTTTGAAAAGATGAACTGGAGGGTTTTTGGAGAGGCTGGTTCACTGCACCCGGCCTCTTCTGATCAAATGTGAACATTTCGCATAGAAGTGACCAATAGGTCAGGGATAAGTCGCGTGAAGTGCCTAGTACCACGCGACCCCACAGCGGACAGAGACCCGTGCCGGGGTGTAGAATGCTGCGAATGCTGCCCCTCGCCTTGTCTCCCTCCTGCCCAGTTATGGGTCAGTGGCGGCTTCTTACTGCGTAACATGCAAATCACACTGGGTTCTTCGCGGCGCCAGATTCAGTAGCGTGGTACCGAAGAAAGCCCTTTATGGCGAGCCTCAGCCGCCACCATTCACCGTTCCGAATACCTCCACCAGGCACCGGCGACATCGGAGAGATTGGCGAAAAACGCGCCAGCATTTCGCGCGGAATGCTCCGTATCATTGACGAGGCTCTGTGTGGTCGGCTGACCTAGTGGCGCGTCCAGGCATGGCTGTGGGCCCTCTGAGCCGCACGTGTCAGGGATACGTGCACTGGAGCAGATCGGTGCCAGCGGAACGAGGACGCTGGCGTCCAGAGTCGCGTCTTCTGGGGCTGCTTTCTTCCGTTCATTAACTTGCCGGAATGTGGTTTTTTTCGTTGTCAGTTTTTGTGAACGTTAGGTAACAAACATGTGCCGGATGTGTCGATTTTACCAGCTCATTCCCCGCCGAAGCGCATTTTTCCTGTATTTCCTGTATTTCTACATTGTATGAACACACTGTAGAGGCGTGATCGATGGAGATATTACTGACCAGTTGCCTATTGAATTGTGTTCTCAAGGTCAGTGTGCGACCTTTTTATTATGGTCATCACTCTGGAAACGATGTTTAGGGGCAGCGGGGGATACAAGTGGGGTTAATGAGGCTCAAGCCCCCTCGAAATGTCAGAGTGCCTGTAGTAAATGCATAGCCTAAGGCTGATCCGAGGCAATGGGGGGAGGCTCGAGTCACCCTAGCCCCCCCACCCAAATGAAGTACTGGATCCGCCACTGTCGAGGAGTGTTAAGTGCTGGGCAGGGGAAACAACTGAAGACTGAACATTTGATACCATTTCTAGCAGGACTAAGTCCCGTGGTAACCAATGTTCAATTTAGTCTTGAAGTGCCCTTCTTCTAAAGACCACCGACAAATCCTGCAAATTTACTGATGGCAAGTTAGTTCTTATGTGATGATTTAATACGCGCTTCGATTTCAGCCGTCGGGTAGTGCCTGGATGTAACCCGATGGTTTTGGCTGGGTTCGGTCAGAGATGAATACGTACCGCCTGCCTTGGCTCCGGAGGAGGTGGGTTGCGTGTCTTCCGAGTGTCTGCTTTCCCCTTAACGCTTTTTGTTTTTATTTTTTGTTTTCGCGGCCGTGAAGGAAATGAAATAGGAAACAATTACCAAATTACCTTCAAATTGGTGTGCGTCTTTAGAACCGTTTGGTATCTGGCCTGTCAATATGGTCTTCCAGGCATCGTCAGCTGTCTTTAGTTAGTCCCTTTGGGCCGATTTCAGTGGGACTCCGCCACCGCTTCGGTGGCCATTGCTGTGCCCCCCTCCCTCTCCCTCTGGGGGTAGCCGTGCCGCCCCCGGCGCCGGGTACTTAAGCAGAGTCAGGGGTGGATCCAGGGGGAGTCCGACGGTACCCCCGCACCCTAGCAAACTGGCCGCGGTGCCGGAAGCCCCCATACAACAATTGTGAAGTATCTATACAAGCCATGTTGTTCACGGTTTAGTCGGTGTGCCCCCGAGCTCGGCGTCCGCCGCTGGGCTGTGTTTGTTTTGGCTGCTGCCCGGCCGCCGCTGGCGTGCCCGAAAACCAGGCGTGCTTCCTGCGTCGATGCTCAGCTAACGGTACCACCCCGACTGCCGGTGTCTGTGCCGGTCTGGACGTGTTTGCCGTGCTGTTGTTCTGGGATGCAACGAGACCGCTGGCGGTGGAGGTGGACCGACACTGATTGTACTCGTCCTGCATTGATGTGTCCGTCCCGTTTGATTGTTTTCGCTTTGGTTTCTACTTGAGAGCGTTTTGAGTGAGTGAGCCTCATTTTTTGCAACTACTGTCTCTGTATGTACTTATAACCATATTCATGCACCGCTTTTTAAGAACTGCACTGTTTTCACTGGCGGACCCTTGACCTGAATTCGGGTGCAACTGAACCTAGATTTTGGAGAGTTGGAGGGGGAGGGACCACTGCCGAGCGGAGTGGGATGGGGTGGGCAAACTTGGTTGGTGAGTAATAAACACTACTCCTATTCTACGTAGTTTGGTTTTTACTGGAGGGTGATGTTTGGTCCTGTACAGGTTTTTGCAGGGGTAGCTGTTATGCGACTTATGGGCGGAACTTTGCGGGGGTGACCACCTTTTAACCCCCCCCTGGATCAAAAGGTTGGTGATCAATTCCTTGTGAGTGGATCAAAAAGGATAAAAGTGATCAATTTCTTTTGACTCCCCGGATCCGCCAGTGATTGTTATATTTGACTTACTTTTCGCGACGTATGCCTGCGTGTTTGATTCCATCTCGCGTGTTTGTTTGCATCGCCAGCGGCATGGCAACGCTCCTCCAGTCCGTTTATTGTGGCATGAGAGTTGACTCATTGTGTTTAAAAAAACAGCTTTCATGTGATCTCGTGGCATTAATTTTATATCCGATAAATTTACCGAAAAAAGGAAATTTGAAGAAATCGATTTCGGTTACCTGTGTCGAAGCAATTTTCTTACCTTGAGACAAGCCTCATCTGCCAATAGACGGACTATAACCCGGTCGATCCTCGCCTTGGCATCTGTTCCGCGGCCTAACCTCGCCTCTGCCTGATCGGCTCTCGGCGCAGACCCTGCCGGCTCTCTGTCTCGTGTTTGGTAACTGCGACCAACTAATGGCACGCATGCTTCACGCCAATCACAGCCTGCTGTGCTCTCAGCCGCCGAGGCTCCTATTTTGGTTGGAAATGACTGTTTTTTTTTGCTGGAAAGACTAATGACTCGTCGAATTCTCCGGATTGTTTGGCCGGAATCTTTTGGGAAATTTGGCCGAGTATGGCAGTTAATGAGTATAGTTCACTGCTGGACTTCATTTTCAAATCGTGTGGAAAATTTTTTGATTGAATTTATAATTCCTCTGAATTTATTTAATGTTTTTCTCTTCAGTCTGAGTGTATTTAGTTCGTTTTGAGCGATACTGGGTGATTCGAAGTATCTTCGAATCAAGACCTTGACTTCGCTCAACTTAATCGCCGTCGAGTTTAAAGCCAACAAAACGGAACTTAAATAAGGCAACCGAAGTGTACCAAGCCACCAACCACGTTGCATAGCAAAGAGCGCCCCGTTGCGCGCCGGGCTGGGGCCGACGTCCTCCAATCCACCTGTCGCGGCGGGCGCACCACCGCCGTTCCTTCTCCAACCCCGGGCCAAATCTGGCCGCCTGCCTCCTGCGCCTCTGCCGCCGCCGCCGCCGCCGCCACACGTCGCTCCGGGCTCACCGTGTGCCGTGCTATTTTAGATCTGCCGCCGCGCCGCTGCCAACACGCTGCGCCGTAGTCTACGCCGCCAGACAGCGCCACCTCTGCGGCCGGGGGTGAGGCGGCGCAGCAACCACTCGCCAGTGATGGCCGGAGACCGTGGCGGCACCAGCCGTGCCGAGGTGAACCCGCGCCGCCAGTGTTGAGGCGAACCCACGCCGCTAGTGAGGTAGGATTGAGCGTCGGTGGTGGTGAAGCAGAGCGACTGTGGAGTTGAGAGACGTGCCGGTGAGAGACTGTCGGTGTGCTGGTGACTGGGAGTGACGCTGACAGAGCTGAGGTGCTGCGGTGAGATAGTGATCGGTGTTGTGGTGCTGGAAAGGTCGTCAGGACGCGACTGTGGTATCTAGAGAACAGCGGTGGGCATCTCTGAGCGTTGAGAGCACGCGCTCGCTATCATGTCGGTGAACAACGTAATAGACCCGAGCGATCTGTTCCGCGAGCTGAACCTGGTCGGTGAGCCTTCGGCCTCAGACGTCGACAACATCGCCGACCAGCTGGCCTCCACCACAGAGAACATCCGGACGCTCATCAACCGTAACCACGCGCAGAAGGCGGCGGCGGCGCACCAGCTGGACCTGTCCACCAGCAGCGGCGGCGGCGAGCTGGAGGACATCGCCAAGCAGATCGCCGACCACGCCGAGACGCTGTACCAGACGTGGAAGGCGCGCGGCCTGACGCCCACCGAGGTGCTGCGCTCGCACAACACCACCGCTCTCAACAGCGAGGCGGCGCAGACGCTGTCGCGGCAGCTGCGCGATTCCTCCTCCCGTCCGTCCACGCCCTCCCGTCACAGTCCCACGCCGGCCCCAGCGGCGGCGCGCCAGGCCGCGCTCTCCTCTAACGCGCCGCCCGGATCCAGTCCGCAGCCGCTGGAGCATACTATTCCCATCCGGCTGGAGCGGGGAGCAGCGGCGGGATCGACGGCGACCCCTACTGCCGCGCAGCCGCAGCAGAGGCAGCAGGTACAGCAGCAGCAGAAGCCCGGACAGCAGGTGCATCATATCCAGGTACAGCAGCAGCAGCAGCAGCTCAGCGCAACAGCAGCAGAAACCAAAGCAGCAGGTGCATCATATTCAGGTGCAGTCACCGCAGCAGAAGGTACAGCAACAGCAGAAGCAGCCTCAGCAACAGGTGAATGTCAATGGATCGGCTTCGGCGTCCTCGCCGGTTCACGAGCGTGCGGGGCCGCCTCCAGACCGTTGGAAGCCGGCGGCGGCGCAGGAGCGACTGTCGGAGCGGTGGCCGTCCGCCGGCCGTGCTCCAGGCACCTCTCCTCCGGAGCGGCGGGAACCGTCCGCTGGTCGCTGGCTGCCCATCTCCTCGGTCCGTGACCCTGCGACGGAGAGGCGAGAGGCGGCGTCGCGTGCCGGAGGAGCCGCCATCTCACCCGTGGACCTGCTGGCCTCTCCCGACGGCGACAAATCGCTGGAGGAGCTGGTGAAAAACTTCGTACAAGAGGACAAAGCGCGGCGCGGTGGGCCCGGGTCTCCCAACTCTCCGCCTGCAGGGTACCAGACGCTGCCCAACCCTGGCTCTCAGCGGCCGTACCGCGGCGCCAAGACGGCCCCGTCGCTTCTTAGTCCTGGTGCGGGCCACTCGCGGCTGCAGGTCAACAGCAATGGTCAGACGCGCGTCCTGGACGTTAACAGTGAGGTTGATGGTGTTGGAGGCGGTGGTGGCACGTGGCCGAGAGCCAGCCACCAGCAGAGAGCTCAGACAAACCAGTCGACCACTAGCCCCACCCAGCCCCAGAAGCCACAGGAGGTGGTACACAAGTCGCATCAGGTGGCCTCGTCTCCAGCGCAGAACATTGTCCGCCCCGCACCTCAGATCCACACTCCTCCTCCTGAAGTTGTGGCTGCCGATGATGCAGCGCAGGCCGCCCTCGACGAGGTGCGTCAACAGGAGAAGGCCCTGCTGTCGGCACTGCAGTCGGGCGCGGTGATTCGGGAACGGCGCGACTCCAGTCCGCGTCCTGGCAGCGCCGACTCCGGCTCCTCCATGTCCACCGTCGACTACGCCAAGCAGCGCTTCCAGGACCCGCAGTCGCGGTCTCGCGCGGCGCAGCGGCTGGAGGACTCACGCCAGCTGGCGGGTCGTGGCGGTGTCACCGGTGCCCAGGTCACCGAAGCGCGCTCCCGCTTCGATAACGGCCAGATCAACATCTCGGACTCTCAGTGGCGCTCCGAGTGGCTGCCCACCCGCTACTCGGTGGACCCCGACTCGGGGGTGCTGATGCCGGCCGACCAGCCGTGGCGGCGTAAGCGGGTGCCGCTGAAGACGGCAGGTGAGCCGGGCGGCCGCACCGTCTCGCCGCTGCCGCATCCGCAGCTCACCGAGGAGCAGAAGGCGCACATCCGGGAGCGCACGCTGTCGCCGACGCCGTACAACGCGGCCGGCGTGGCGATCCGGCCGTTCCTCACGCAGGGCTCGGTGGCCGAGCGCGTCTCCATCTTCGAGAAGAGCCCGTCGGAGCTGCGGCAGAGAGCTGAGGTGGTGGAGAAGAAGCAGCCGGCCATCGCCACGTGGCGGCCGCAGAATGAGGTCAAGGACAAGGCTCAGGTAGGTGCCGGCTCCGGCCGCGGCCTGCGTGTGTCTGTCTCTCTGTGTGTCGTGTGTTTGTGTGTGTCCCGGGCGGAGGGAAGGTGACCCGGCCCCCGACCCAAACACACGCCACCTGGTGTCTGCTGAACAGCTTCGGAGGCTCAGTGACCCGACCCGTGACATAGGCCACCCATTCACACCCAACAGACCCACAGTCACTCGCGCAGCTCCGCTAATTATTTACCTTTTGGTTTTGTTTAGCGCATACACAACATTTTGTTCGGCTTTTGTTTATCGATAAGGTAGCTACTTGTTTGCACTAATGTGCCATTTTAGAGAAGCAAAATGGTTGTGAAAAACTATTACGACCAATTGATAAGTTACGTCATACGTCATCACAAACGTCATCAAACGTCATCACACATCTATAGTTCCATTGTTTGCGTTTGCCAAAGAGTTGATGAATTGTCATTCGCTAATTGGTCAATTGTATTCCGCCGATCAGATGAGCTTTCTTTTTCTGTTCGCTTACGAGACGCATCTGTGAGCACGGTGGGCAAACTACTTCCCATTTTCTTTGTTATTAATGTGGGTGAGAACTTTGCAGATGGAAATTTTTGCAGCACTTCAAACGGCGTGAGCTTTCGTAAAACAACAGCCTACCTAACTGGAATAAACCGGAATAATCCTAAACTATGTCTAAATCCGTTGATTCACCATTGAAAAGTACACCTTAGAAGACCCCATGTAGTTCAGGTTTCTTCGGTGACTCACCAACCGGACTGTGAGCCGGTCCATGGGTGGCGATGGAAAAACGTGTGAACTCCGGTGCGATAATGGAGACTGCGGCGTTGCCAGGCGGGGCGACAAGCTCGTTAGTTATTCTGCTATTTTAGTTAGTTATTATTTTTCCTAGCCTGCCGGTGTGCGTGACGCGAAACGGAAGCGTCCGGCTGATAAATATGTACACTCACCACGCAGCAAGATTTAAATGGGTAATTTGGCATAATTGACGGAGAACACACAGAATCTATCCATGGAAGTTGCCGGTGCTTGGGCCACTCATCGCATTGGACGTGTTGTTAGCATCTGCAGCAGTTTCGCCGTCGGCTTCGCCCGTGTCACGCGGGATGCATTCTGAGATGTTTTCCAGCAGTGGTAGCCACCTTGGCTCGAGCTGCGGAGGCCCGCTGCCGGAGAGGACCTCGCTTGATCAGCGAGTTCAGCGACCCGCCTTGGGGCGGGGCAGTCGGCTGGCTGTCTCTCTGGCGTTGCGACGGCGCCGGCCGGTGGCTGTTGGTTGGCGTTGCGACGGCGCCGGCCGGTGGCTGTTGCTTGGCGCTGGTATCTGGGTCGACTGCAGCCAACGCTGTGCCAAGCCGTTCCGACAGGCCATCTCCAACTGCCGGAACGCCGCAGGCAGCTTCCTGCGCCTCAGGCACAACTCTGTGGAAAACGGGGGCACTTGCCCATCAACCCCTCGCCCTCCTCCTCAACGACAGGATATCGGCTGCGTTCCGCAATGACCTGACGCCCCCCCAATGGACCCAATCGACGCCCCCAAAATCGACGTGACACGTGGATTTTCAGCCCCTTCCTCTGGTTACCAGAAATGGTGCGCCCCTCTTCCCCCTCCCCCATTTTCTGAGGATGTGCGTCTTCCACATCACGCTGCCAAAACGGGCGCCGCCCCGTCCGTACAGAGCCTTTCTTCTGAAGCACCCGCGCTCCCCCGGGGTCGGAAGTCGTGGGTCCGCCTCTGCTCCCAGTGCCGGAATGCCGCCGCCAGGGTGGTTTCAGCAGTGATCTCAGTCCGACACGGGTTCTTTGAAGCCAACTGGAATACAAATGGTGCTGCCTGCGGAAGTAGCGGTGTTATGTTTGTGTTCCGCCCTCGGAGAATTCGCGAAAGTCGAGAAGGTCAGCTGCCGGCTCTCGGCCAACCCGACGGCAGATGGATCTGACGCTACCCAGGCGACCGCACGCTGGCGAAGTCTGACTGTAGAATTGGACCATAGCTAAATTAATTCAGAGTGGTGTTTATGAAAGGGATTCTCACTCGGAGGAGCTGCTTGAAAGTACCACCGCTGCTCTCGTATTTTTCTATTTTAGTTTTGTAGCGTAGTGAAGTAGAATATTGCCATAATCACTAGCGTTGCTTGTTTTAATATTTGATTTGGTCTGTAACCACCTCTTGCCCTTCGCCTTAACAACATGAAGGAAGTAAGACTATAATTTAAGAGAGTAAAGTTGGGGAAATTAACACTATTTTGATGAAGCAATACTAATATGAAACCCATGTGAAACCCTCCTGCTGAAACCACGTCAGTCCGGACCATTTCCAGCGACTGGGGGCTCGTACCCAGGTAACCCTGGCGCGGCGTGGCTGCCGGCGTCTTCTGTGTTCCCGCGCTGCCGGCTTTGGCTGAGCCGGCCGGCCGCTGGCGGAGTGACAGCTTTGTTTGTTGCCGGCTGTGGGCCGGTCACGCGATAGCCGCTTCTGTGCGGGATGGGACCGGGACTAGCGCGGAGTTAGCCGTCCCTGCCTCCTGCAGTGCCGGCTCTGCAGACCGCTAGTGTCCAGGAGCGTTGCCACCGGCCAAAAATGAGGGGTGTGGTTCCTCGCCGACGGAGAATTATCCCCTTTAAAACTAAAGCTGTGCGGGCTTACACTATTGGTCATGATCTGCCCATTCCCCCGGCGAGACTCTGGAAGTTCTCCAAATTTGGGTGAAATAGAAAATTGTCTGATGAAGGTAATAGCCACGCCGCCCGCTGGCCCGTTTTTGACGCCCATGCCGGTGCCCATCCGCTCAATTCAAGGTTAAGTCGTGCGCCGCTCATAACTGGCCCTCTATATCGCTAGCATGTTTGATTTATAAAATAATCAATATATTCCGAAGCCAGCGGACGGGTGAGGCCCGCCTGAACTGGAGTAAACGCTGCACTGCTGGGGGCCGCTCGTTAGGCGGCAGGACGGAGCTCCGCGGCGCCGGCGCCTCACATTACGAGCTGGCCGTACCACCAGTCATCCGCCGCCAGCTATATCACTGTGTTTGGCGTCGTAAATCGCCGTTCTGCGGCCAAAGTGGCGAATCCGGGCCGTGTTTAGTCTGTGTGATGAATATGTTGAGGTCAGGGCTATCCTGTAGGCCGGATGGCGGGCCTGCCGCTGCCAGTCGTGCTGCGGTGACGGCGGATAGTGTCGGACACGGAAACCACATAAAACACCGGACGCCGCCCCGCTTCAAACGCATTGTTTTTGCTCGCACGCCTCACGAACGGACGCCGCCGGTGCGGCGGAAAAGCGCAGCGCGCTGCCGGCGTGAAATGACACCAGTTGAAGCGGCGGCGGCCGCGTGTGTAGTGTATACACAGCTGTCTGCCGCGCCGACGGCGGCGGGCCGGCAGTCCGTGCCGATGGCTGGTGCCGCCGGCGCTGGGGCCGCTGGGGCTGTTTACACGGCAGCAGTTCGTCATCCGTCGGCACGGGTTGGACACGCTCTGGCGACCTCGCGCTGATGAAGACTAATGGGATGCAGGGCTTATACGGGTCTGGTGGTTAAAAGCCTCCACGTCCGAGCCTGATGGAATCAGGATCGCATGATGACTACTGGATGGTTAACTGGCCCTTCTACTAAGCAGAAAGTATTATATTAAGATATACTAACATGACCTCGTTGAAATATACGTATGTGAGGTATACGTACTTATATGTATATTCGTATGACTATATCTATATACGTCCGATTGTACGTATATCTCAAGAGGTGTAAACCACGATATGAGTATGTAGAAGTATAGGTCTGAGATTCTGGGAGAGCTTGCTGGAGTTAAGGTGCCATCTACAGTATCACAAATTTAAAAGGACCTACCTCCCTTAAAAAGATGTGTACAGGTTGCCGAAAGATACAATGAAGGGCTGTGCTGTGTAAAGCCCGACACCCCAACGCCAGAACGCTGAAAAACCCCAAACAAAACTGACCCAATAAACCCTCCCTCCAAAGACTAAAGCGGCCTAGAAGACTTTAAAACATGTGTACGCTTTGGAGGAAGGGTTTCTTTGGTGGGCTTTTATTGTTTTAATTTTCAGCGTTCTAGACGTTGAGGCTCTAGTTACCGAGCGTTTGTTCAGCAAGGTCCTTTCACTTTATCTCCTGACAGCCTTTGCAAGTTCTTAGGGTGGAAGTTCACTCCCGTTTTTATAAGACAGTGTGGCAGGGGGTGCGTTTATTGGCGATTCTTTCCCACGAGTGCTGGTGATGATCATCGCCCTCTGGAGTTCCGTTTGCCCCCAGATTTTGGGCTAGTTTTTCTCCTCCCACAAATAGTTTTATAACAACTAGGCGGGCGGGCATAGGCTCGTAAAAATCACTAATCAATCTATCGGACGGGGTAATGTTACATCCATGATATTTAGTAGCTATTGTAATTTGGACGGCTTGCAGCGGGAAAGGGTGTGGCACCCAGCTGGACTGGCTTTCATCAGCCGAAACTCCTGGCGGGGGAATATCTCCAGAATCCAGGCATTGTCGGTTGCGTCATCGGCGTGGCATTTCGGTTCGTGTGCTGCCCTGATTTGGCTTAGCTCCAATTGAGAAGCAAGGAAATCAACGCCCCACTCGGGGGAATTTGTCATCGTTCTGAGAAAGGTGTTCTGCTGAAAAATTGCTGACAAAATGGTCAAGTCCAGTGGGAAACAATCACACGAGCTGGTTCCCAATTACCCACGTAACAGGCACCAAAAATAACTAGTGGTTTCATATAACGGACCTGTGATTTTCCTGCTCAGTAAATGGAAAGCTGCCGACGTGGTTAAGGAAAAGGCTGTGTTTTGGGTGTCGGCCCAGTCTTCTATGGTATTATTTGGCGGAGCCTCGTTTCACTGGGTACAGCCGGCCGGCTGCTTTCGCGCATATGGCTACAAAGGCGGATCGCCGGCACGTGGTCTGCGGTGCCCTCGGGCGATGCCGAGTTTCCACAAGGCCGCCGGCAACTGGTACCTGTGTGAGTCACCAGAGATCTGGTGGTACCCAGTGTTCGTAAAATGGAGTGCCATGGCCATGAAAATTCCCCGATGCAGGAAAAGTACTTTTATGGTGATCCATCATGGAAGGTTTATCGTGAAGCCGATGCTGTTACTGTCGCCAATCAGCAGTCGCCGTGTCGAAAAGTCGTCAGGGGATGCTTCGTGGGACACGAGACTTGTGGTGCCCGCTGAGCACCTGGCCATTATTTACTGAGACTAGACATCCTGGGATAGCTCGGCGTGATATATGGGAGTTTGTTTTTCTCAGATAATATCGTTTAAAGCAGCACCGGCGTTGCCCTTGAAGCACCTGTAAAGCAGCGCCTGTATTTAAGCTGATGTATTTGAACAGACACTCGCCTTTGAAGGTGCAGCCGGTTGTGACCGGTGCTTCAGCGCTCCGTCTTCTGGCCGGCGGGCTGATCGGAGCTGTCGCCCCATTTACATATCAGGCAGTTGCCGAGCAAAGGGGCGTCTCAACCAAACTGTTTATTGGGAGAGAAGAGACCAGCATTGTGAAGAACTTGTTTTGCTTATTTCAATTAAGAACTTGTAATTGTCTTCTTTCTGGGGGAGGGTAAAGATTGTCAATTTTTTCTGAAGCATCGGTCCAATGCTGCTGAGTGCCGGCGCCACGCCGCGCCCTGCACTGGCAGAGCCCTCCGATGGCCACCGAGTCGGAATGTGAAGCACGGCGGCCGCCGCGCCAGACCGGGGCCTGCTGCAACCGCCCTGTTTTTGCAATCGCGCCGCGTTCGTCGGCTGCGGCGTTTGCGGCGCGCAACAGCTGACTACACAGCTGAGGCACCTGCCAGCGCAGAGACGGAAAAACCGATCACGCCGTCCCGCGCAATCACACAGCTGAGGCGCCTGCCAACACAGAGGCGGAAAAAACCGTCTCCGGGGCACCGATACCTCAGACCTAACCGCCGGAGTAGGAGTTTGTGCGGCCGAATACAACGTTGGCGCTCTTGTCTTACGATAGTTATGGCAATGTGGAACGTGGTTAGGAGTATGCATACACGCTTGGAATACGTTGCGTGACACCATACCGAAGTTTCGAAATCTTCGAGGCTTTTTATGTGCATTTCTTTGTGAAACGCAAGCGAGTAATTCCGGAGTGTCAAACCCTAATCCACGTTGGGGCTACGGATTTCAGGCTAAAATTAAAATGGGTGAACATAGGTCAATGGCGGTATTTGTATACAACCAATCGTGGAAACGTTGGGAATTTGTTTGATCTCCTTGAAAAGTATTATCTTGCTTTTCTTCCCACTGTTGGGGCGCTGGCTCCGCTCGGCATTAATACCTACATACCGCCTTTTTCAAAGCAGTGAGTAGCATACCGCCTTGATTCTGTCGAGTGTATTGCAAAACTCGCTCCGTTCAATCTCTGTCCAGCAATGTTTGGCTCTTAAGAGACGTGTGTGGATTGGGGTTAGCATGATTTTAATAGCGATAATAGCTGTCATTCTGAGTGCAGTCCAATGTTTTCGAAGAATCAATTTTGCGTGCAGGATCCGCGTTATGGTAGCCGGATAAAACGAAACCGAGGATCACCGGTAGTCCTATTTTTTGTCCCAGAGAACTAACAGAAACGAAGCCATGAGTGCTTTTCTCCATTTTTAAGAATGATCCATTCAAACCAAGAGGCCTTAGTTTTGCAGCTCACCCATGAAAGCCGGTCTATTTCCCTGAATCCGTGTTTTTTTAATCAGCTTTGGCATGAACTTGATGTGTCGAAGTGTTGAACTTTGTAAAATAACTCACCACCCAAGGGCCCATATATTTTAGGTATGGACACAAGGTTCAAGACCCCAGATCTAGCAGAACTTCTACATAGAAGGTTGAACCTGAGATGCATAGGCGGCAAAACTAGGAGGCACCGTGCCCCACCCCATCCCCCTTTAAATGATTAATTTTAACACTAACGCTATGGCGTTGACTGGAAAGAAATGGGTTGAAAATCCAGGGTGCCCTTCTTAAATCCGGACGCTCCACCGCCACTGCTGAAAAGCCATGAGGAATTCAACAACAGTGAATGCTTGCAGACAATAAAATGACTTTAAAATTAAACAGGCGAAATATACCAACAATAACACCGTAATTTGGCTGAAAAAGAAAAACAACAGTTATAGCAGAAGTGCGTCGACCATGTTTTCATCCAACCGATCCAGATTTCCATCGAACCGATGTTTTGTCTACGATGGAAAACTCACTCAGACTCAGTTGTCTGGCAGGGGTACGTTTATTGGCGATGCCTTACCATGAGTGTTTCTGATGATCATCGCCCTCAGGAGTTCCGTTTGCCTCCAGCTTTTGGGCTAGTTTTTCTCCTCCCACGATTAGTTTTTATAGTAAATAGGCGGGCAGTACTATTTACAGTCAGGTGTAACACTTCTTAGCCAATCACACCCCTGCAGCACGATTCCCGTCTCACCACGCATCGCCAGGTTCTCCAACTCGTTGCTGACGGCGAGTGGAACAAAGTGGCAGTACGTGAGACTTGATCCTAGGATTCGTGAGCAGTGAAAATGGCGGTATGTTGAGACCCTGATCGGGGATTGGCGTGGCTGGACGGAGTGCCAGCAGTGGCGGGATGTGTGAGGTGCTGATCTGGTATTGGCGTGGCTGGACGGAGTGCCGGTGAGCTGCGGCAGAGGTGGGTGCTGGCCACCTGCCAGGCTGGCGTGCCGCTCCCGAGAGGTCGGACGTCTGTACTGGCCCCCAGGTCGACGTCGTACTCGGCCGCCGCGTCCGAGAGTCGGACGTCTGTTCTGCTGGTGCGCCGCGTCCGAGAGGTCCGACGTGTGCCCGGCGTCTGCTCTGCTGGCGCGCCGCTCCCGAGAGGTCCGACGTCTGCCCGGCATCTGCTCTGCTGGTGCGCCGCGTCCGAGAGGTCGGACGTCTGTCCGGCGTCTGCTCTGCTAGCGTGCCGCTCCCGAGAGGTCGGACGTCTGCCCGGCGTCTGCTCTGCTTGCTGGCGCGCCGCTCCCGAGAGGTCGGACGTCTGCCCGGCGTCTGCTCGGCCAACTGTTGCGACGCGTCGCTCCTGCTGGTCGGAATCTGTTTCGTTGTTTTGAATCGCAGGTGCACACGCTCTGCAGTTGCGTTAGTCTCGCTAAGTGGTGGACGTAAGATTCCCGAGCAGTTGGAGCACCCGGTACCACTGATCGCGACGGTGATAATGGCTATCATTTGCACTGTTCCTTCCATCTTACTGAACGTTCTCTGCTATTGAATCATATTGAATCATATGTAATGTATTTGCCTTAACGCGGTTCTGCGAGCCATCTGCCCTGTCCGTAGTTCACGCTGCACCTGGTCGCTTTTGCTGATGACACGGTATTCCAATCATCTAGCTGTCACTCTCTAGAATCGTCCCATTTCTCCTCTCCGCGCCACGCACTTATCGCGTCAAACATCGGGCGATCCAGGTGGAAACTCCCGCTGGGTCAGCTTTTACCTCAGAATTTACCGCCCACCGCTGCCGACGACTGCGCAGCGGAGGGTCGACATATCAGCGCCGCCCCATCACCACCACCTTTCTCAATCCCTTTCCGACGCGCTCCGACTGTTTTAATGCGTGTAAGTGACGCCCCATTACCCTCTCTATCACTCGTTTAACCAGCAGGCTAGCCTGTTGCGTCGGCGCTGGTTGGGTTTCACGGCTGGTGCTCACCGGTGTTGAAGAACAGGCGCAGGTGTCACAATTTGGGACTGGTGTCACAATTACTCGCCGACTTCGAGGATTAGATTAGCCTGATGCGCTCTTCCTGGCTACGTCCTGCCACCTGTTTTCCATCGTGCACACCTGCCGTGCCACGCACTCCCAGTGGCGTATCCATAAAGTGAGTATTTGGGGGTAGACTCTCGAAAGCGCTCAAGATTGTAGACAGGGTCTCCTCTTTGTGGTGTATTCAAATACAGCCAATGCCGGAGGAGACATTCTCGGTGTTCCGAGTGAAGGGAGTGTTGAAGTGTCAGAGGGCGCCAAATGACTTCATGGCGGGCTTAAACGGTTACCTCTTAAAATGTGGCTGTGAATGTTCGGAGAACACGGCACCGCTCCAAGGGGTGTTCGGGTACTGAGATGGCACCTAGTCTCGGCTCGAAACCCGTCAGGTCAGTGGAGTCACTCCCAGTCTCAGCTGGAAACCCGTCAGGTCAGTGGAGTCACCCTCAGTGTCAGCTGGAAACCCGTCAGGTCAGTGGAGTCACTCCCAGTCTCAGCTGGAAACCCGTCAGGTCAGTGGAGTCACTCCCAGTCTCAGCTGGAAGCCTGTCAGGTCAGTGGAGTCGCGCTCGGTCTCGGCTCCTCGATCGACATTCAGGGTGCAGCGCGTGTCGGTGGCGGCGCTCTGTATTCGGGGGCGGATCCTGCCCGGCGCCGACAGGCAGTGCTGTGTCTGTATTCGGCGGCGACTGGGCCGCTGGGCGGTGAAAGTGACCGGCGAAGCGCGTGAGGGCCTCCAGCCGTGCTGGCCGCCCCAGCGGACGCCGACGCCGCACCAATAGTCGTGCCGGCCGGCTGGAACCTTGACGCTTATGGCGGGCAGACGTCTGTTGCAAGTGGGCTAGGCTACCGTTTCTATGTTCTCAACTAAAATATAATACTGAGAAACGGGGAAGGAGCTCATGCTCCTGAAGGCCTTTACATTGGTGGATGTCAGGTCAGATGGTCAACCTCCCCCCCCACACACGCAGGCTCTTAGACTGGCCAATTTTCCAAAGTGGATTCTATGTACCGGAGCTATGTACCGGTACATAGAAGTGTAACCGGTATTATTAAGTGTACTCAAAACGTAGTGGTTTTGAGAGAACACTGAACCTCGGCACCTGGGCACAGCTGGGGAGCTGTGCCCATAAGCTTTCTGGTGTAGATCCGCCTCTGGATTCGCTTAAACGCCGCTCCAGGTCTTCATTCTCACTGAGACCAGCTGTCGGACAGCACCGCCCCGAACACCGAGCCGACGCCTACGGTCGGGTGTCGGGTGTCGGCGCGGAACCTCACCGTTCGGAGCGGTCCGGTGTCGGCGCGGAACCTCGCGGTGTTGTCGCCGCGGAAGCCCGGTGTCTGAGGCGGTCGGGTTTCGGCCCGGAACCTCGGCGTCTGAGGCGGCGCAGGCCGTGGGAACCGGATCAGCTGCCGGCTGCGCTGGTGGCTGTCGGCTGTCTGCTGCACTGGTGTTTCGCAGCCAGAGCCGCGCCGCACCACGGTCTTTGCTGGCGCGCCGCGGCGGAGACGTCCGAATTTCCCGAAGTTCGATGTGCCGGGGAAAGCAATCGGTGACCGGGTATGGGTGAGCAACGTGACCGAGTATAGGCTCCACCGTGGGGTGCGTGCTCATCCGATAATCAAGTAATGGAATTTTCAACTTGTGTCTCGGCTAGGACGAAAAGTACCATCCCTGTGTCGCCATTTCAAAAATGGATCAGAGAGGAAGTTGATGCACCAGCATGGTGTTCATGGGCGGATATTTTCCTAGGGTAGGGAGGGGCTCAGAAACACCCTTTGGATTTTGAGTCTCCATAGGGTTTGATAGGGCTTGTATTGCCGTGCCAGCGTTAGCCTATCCAGTACCCCCCGGATAAAGAACATATCTCCAGCCTTGATGGTGTTAGTCTTGAGAAGCAGTGAAGTGCTGTGCTGGCTTGTCGCGGACGCGCGGCTCGCTAGTGTCTGTCTATAGAGTACTGGTTATTTGAGGCGCGCGTGTTGCGCTGGCGTCAGCTGAGAGTCCGGCCTCTGTTTACCGTCTCGATGGAGCCAGTCGGTTCCCTGTCTGTCGAAACGGCGGGTGGTACGTCCAGCCGACACACGGCAACGCCGGTAAAACTCCGAGAATGGCCGCACCCTGGCTGGCCATGGGTGTCCCGCACCGCTCCAGAGATGGGAACCATTAGTGCCGCAACCAGAATCTGAATATTTAGCCACATATGTATGAGCAGAACAGTTGTCGCTGGGCTTCTTTTAAAACTAATGCCTCCGGCATTCATGAAAAAGTCAAACTTTGTTTCTTCTTGATTGGCGGTTCCTTATTCCAATCATCATCCCGAACCATCCTTATCCTACACCATCTCATGTCATAGTGTTCCGATTATAATCGGATAATGATGATTGTCATCCTCCTTGCGAGGGGATTGGAAGAGTCACTGCCAAGTTCAGTGAAAATGTTCGATAAGTACAAATGCAAAGTGACTTACTGCGCAACAGGCTCACCTGAGCAAACATTCCACTTAATGATTCAGGTAAAGGCCGCGGATTAGGATGGACAAATGTCATATATGGATCCAAGGGACAAGGAGGGCACTTGCCTCCTCGACGCCCATTGAAATGGTCACGGCGCCCCCTGTAATATCGCTTCACACCCCTCCCCCCAAGCAGGATGTGAGTATCGGCGCCCCCCACGATAGGACTTGGCGCCCACCTGATTGGTTTTATCGTCCCTTAAGTACCCCTCCCCCGACCACGTGTCCTCCCTTCGATGGGCAATCCTGGTTTCCCCTATGATGGGTGTACCAATCCCGCAGCACTAGAGAACGCTGTGCTGTTTGTAGGTATTCGAGGTGATAATTATGTAAGTGTATATGATAGGCGTGTTTACCTCTGGTCGGCGGACGGCGCCGCGAACGGTAAACCATACACGACGCCAGTCACGCCGGGCAAGGACGGTGACCCCAAGGACGCGCGGCCGGCCAGGGTCGCACCGAGCAAACATCTCGTGAAACCGTAATTTACACTGTGAGTAAGAACCCGAGCTGGTGGTGGGCTAATTCCAATAGGATGAGCGATTCGAAGGGTGGTACGCTTAAAACTGGGTAGAATCGTTCGGAAAGCAAAGTATCTCATTTTGATATATCTTCAATTGCGTTGCACGTTTGTTAAGTACTTTTAAGAAGCAGATTTGGAGCGCGTAAGTTTTAGCATAACTCCTTGCGTAAGAAACAAAGTGGCAGTTTTAGACCGTTGTTTTGTAGGTTCTTGAATTGGATAATTTCCCGTTTATCCTAATGTTTCTTCCTAGGTTATTATGCATCACATGCCATTGGCAGATGACGGGGATGAACAAGCGGTTTTATATATGAAAGCAAAGTTTCAAACGGAAGGACAGTCGGGAGGGGATGTTTGGAGATGACCCCCTTTGGGTAGCACTTCCCCTGCATAACTGCAGAAGTCCTCGGAGGCTGACCTGGTTCGTGATGCGACTGCTCTCTCCAGCCCTCCTCCTGGGCACGCCGCTGGCTGAGGCGTGGCCATTAACTTCTGCAAGATTGCAGCATTGCAGCAACACGGCACCGCCGAGTGAGACAAATGTGTTTCGTTGAAACGCCGACGGACAGTATGTTTCGTGTGCTGTTTCCGAGGGCCCTCCACAGCTGGTTCTTCACGTTAAACAATACGCTCACGTGAAGCACAACTCAACGCCAACTGCGTGTGAATGCTATGCTTACAACGTGATTTCCGCGCTAAGTGGTATAGAAAACATAAAAGAAAATATCCTGGAGATGAAAAGTATCATCTACTGTAGTTTGTGTTCTCGGTATCGTTGGTTCAGATTTTTATCCAGGAAATCCCGCTTCACGAGCTACGTTTCAACTTAGCCTTAGTGGGGGATGGGTGGCTTAGTGGATAGCTTCACGATCTCCTAGGGTATCGGTCCCGAGTTCAATTCCCGGCGGAGTCTCCGAATAAGTCGATCTTGTCCCTCAAATTCCTCCCAACAGGGCGAGAGTTGGTGACGCCGGATAACCTTGGCAGTTGGTGCGTCGTTAGACACCAGCAGTTATTAACCTCGCATTAGTATCTCCGGATCACTGATATAACCCCCGATGCGTACTGAGCAGTGTGTTATCGCTCTGGATCCATTGCCGACTGGCTCTTAATAGACTTCTCTCCCGGGTTGTTGTGAAACAACAGCTGGATTTCTCTCCGGACTGGTAACGAGCAAAACCGGGTGAGCTGAGGGAGTTGGGCAATGTTTGACAACTAATAGCATACCCTTTGGAAGAGGGGAGGAGGGCTTGTCAACGTCACTCTTGCCCCCCTTACTTTTAGTCAACCACGATTTTAGCGAAATTGGGAAGAAACTTGAAATTTGTGTAACTAGCCGATGTGGTAAGCAACAATGAGACCAAATCAGGTGCGTCTTTGTTTTTAGATGGTAAAGCTGCTTGTCAGTAGCAGGTTGAAGATTGATTGGCCTCCTCACTGTTTTTGCCAGTGGCGACGCTTATGGCAAAGGCCCGAGACCATTGACTACCTCTGAGCCAGTTTCATCTAAGGAGTTGGAATGAAATATACATATATGCAATTTTTGAATGAAATGCTTTTAGCTCCTGCTAAAACAGTTCTCCCGAGGACATGCTCCCGGTGTCACATGAGCCTTCGTGACGGCAAAACATACCAGTAAGCACCTAATGCAAAAGCAAATAGCTCCCGGATCTAGGGCGGCGTTTTTGCCAACGATGCAGCCTAGCTGTTGAAAATGCAAACAGAGAGAGTTTTCAGTTGATTACCGCCTGCAGGAGAGCGTTTACGTAACGCCAGGGTCGTTTTAAGCCTCGCGTGTACTGCAGGAGGAAGGGCCGTTCCCATGGCACGTGCGTTAAGCTCCCTTCAGATCCGGAGTTTGCCCGATTTCGATGTGCGGGGAACCTGGGACTTAGGTTGGTCCCATCTAGGATGAATCTGGGATGATAGCAATGCTAGTAAGGTGCAACATGTTATTGTTTGGGACCGGTGGAGGATTTTCGGTTAAAATCGGAACCTCGGTAGCCTGGCTGAAGCTGGCTTTGTGCTGAGATCGAGGGTGGGAAGGCAACAGCAATTAGCATCTGGATGGAAAATCAGGCCAACAGCCTCCTGTACAACAGACCAATTCATTTGGAAATCCTGACTTTCCAAGTTTGTATCTAGGGTGTTTCATACCTCTGACGCTCACGGTATCCTCGGCGTGTAGTTAGCATTAGGATCTGTTGAAGAAGCTCACGATCGGCCGGCGGGCTCGGGAACCGGCTCTGGTCCACGGTCACGAGGCTGGGGGAGGCTCATTTCCGCGGTCACGAGTCTAGGGGAGGCTCTGGTCCACGGTCACGAGGCTGGGGAGGCTCCGGTCCACCGTCACGAGGCTGGTGGAGACTCCTGTCCACGGTCACGAGGCTGGGGAGTTTGTCACCTTTACGAACCACTGTTTCAACGTGACGATTGGTTCCGTAACCTGTTATCACTGTCACGGCGGGAACTATCTTCAAGCTATCTTATCTATCTTAAGCTTATCTATCTTAACTATCTTAAGCTTACCGATTAGCGCGCCGTGAAGCAAATCAGCCCCGATTCTGTCTCCAGTCCTTCCGGGGCAGGTTGCAGGCGATGTCGTGGCTGGAGAGATCGCAAGCGTCTTGCCTCAATCATGAACTCCCTAGTATACCGTCCCATGATAACTTCTATAGAGTCGCTGTGCCTTGGTACTTCGTTCGGAATAGGTGCCCCCCTACTTTCATTGAAAATTCCTTATTTTAGCCAAATTCGGAAGAAATCGAAACGCGTTGTAAGCAGCCAGTGCGGAAGGCATCAATGAGCCCGAATCCGATGGGTTTTGGTTCCAGGTGAGATAGTTTATTGCCAGCAGCAAGGTCTTCACCTTGCTTCAGTTAACTGGCTGCCTCATTTTATTCCGATGACGATGCATATACTCTGGTACAATGTTATGTACCGTATATGTACGGCACGAGAAGGGTTTGATTGTATAGAGCACGTCGGTGCCCACCATCTGACCAGCGGCACTGAGCAGCCTGGAATTCTCCCGCTCGGTCTCTGGCCAGCCGGCCCAGTGGACGGAATTCTCCCGCTCGGTCTCTGGCCAGCCGGCCGGGCCAGTGGAGCCGAATTCTCCCGCTCGGTCTCTGGCCAGCCGGGCCGGGCCGAGTGGACATGCATGAGCCGATGATGAAGCAATCGCCACGCCGGCCGCCGATAATGGCTTTTTGATGACGCCGTGGATAGAATCCCACGCTTGTTGGGGTCCAGGTGTAACCAAGGTCGCGGGTAAGAACTGCTGTCCCGTGCGAGTCAAGGCTAGGAGAAGTCATTCCATTTTGTTTGTCCATGGCTTTGTCGGAGTCACAATTTGACAGATGCTTACGAAGCTATGAGCATGGTAGGGTTATCTAGCAGTTTGGTCAGGCGTGTCAAGCAACCACTTGTAACATGTTTGATTTCACAGAAAGCTCGGTTCAGTGGATCTCCGCACAGTTTATCATTCAAAATAATGGGATTTAAGGCCTTAATTAAAAAACCCGAAGGATTCTTTTCCATCTAGATATAGTAATTTGATTGGTCTAAATCCTCAGTCCCTCCCAGTGATTGAGAATAGCATGTTAGCGAGTTAGCCATTCTTGTGATGTTCCTGCTGTACTTTAATTTACAAGCCTGACGTGTCAATAAACATTACTTTCCATGCCATCCTCACCCCTGGATGACATTCGGTTACCGCTCAAAGCGAATCTTGGTTACGGCTGTGGCCGGTGCTTTTATTTTGCAGACAATGAAAATTGATGTTTTGAAATTTGATATCATAATTTCAAAGAAAATTAATATGTTTTCTTGCGAGCTATCTAGGGTGGTAAAGAGATTTCGGGATTCCAAACGTCTTTTGTCCTTACAATGTCTTTTTCTTCAAAAAGTGAACATTTCCTTCAATGATGAATATGTTCCGTTGCGAGATTTTCAGGTGGGTGCAGCTCTGTTTAATACTACAAAAACTCTACATTTTCCTATCCTGCTAACTAAACATATCGGAAACCGTACATAGGTGTCCATCTCTGGGGTTAGCGCCTCCACCCCCCCCCATCCCAGAAAAGGTTCCGACCGCACGCTCCCGCGCCTGCCGAATGAACCTCGCTGCCATCGCCTGTTGCACTCACACCGATTGTCAACGCCTATTCTAGACAGTACTTGCTACCATGGGCAACGGCTCGTCAATTTTGATGGTGTTCCTGGATTTCTCTTAAATTACCGAGGCAAAGGTTCTGTGGGGGACTCCTGCCCTGTTATCCTGCCTCATTGCGGAGCCCCAGACTGACGAGAGCGGTCTGATTAGTTACCACTGTTCAAAGACGCTGCGGCTATGTCTCACTGAGAGCATCGGCGATGGAATCCTCACACTTTGATATCGGTCACAACATTTTTGATAAGTTTGGGCCTAATTTGGCTAACAGGGAGAAACAGCTACAATCGCTAGAACAGCTGCCTCCCATTAATGTGAAAAATTAGTGCGAAGTTACAAGTTCTGCGAAAATTACGCTTTGTGGGAACCTGGGCTTTTAGCGTGGGTGGCGATTTTTTCCGGTAGACAATTGCTGCACGCCCGTTTATAGTGCCCGCTGGAAACTATTTCAGCTAACTGACACGCGTCGGTGGGGCCTGAGACTCTTCTTCTTGTTTGCCACATGTTTTGGAATGTTGGGACAGGTATTCATCAGGTTTTATGTGCGGTGTGAGAATATGACATCTGTTTTCATGTCGCTGTGCCAGGGATGCGGTGCATCCATTGCGGCTACTCCCGCTCATCTCGAAAACAGAGCACCCTTGTCTTTGGCACAAAGTCGGAAAAGCGGCCTGTCTTCCACAGATATACAGATGCCTACTAGGACTCAATTTGACCAGAAACGCCTTCGTCGGCTGTCGTTGATTTCCACCCGAAACAGCGCCCCCTAACGCTGACCCGGCGGGGCCGCCCGGCTAACGCTTGTGCTCTCTCTCCGCTGTTGTAGTTTTGGAGTTTGGTGTCGCGACTGCAGCGGGAGAGCGGATCGCCCGGGGTAACTAGCCAGGCCGCCGCCGGCCGTGCCCCAGCCTTAGGCTCAGCCGCTCAGGCGCGCGATACGTCCCGACTCGAGGCGGACGCGATCCCGCGCCCCTCGGCCCGACTCCTCCCGATCGCGGTGTCACTGGCGGGTCGACTCTGAGAGACTCGCTGCGACCGGGTCTGATTACTGGCCAGTGACTTCCGATCGATCGGGAGCGAGTGCGAACTCTGAAGCGGGGCCGGTCGGGACGGATCGCAGCCGCCTGCGTGGCTGAGCCCACACACTGTCCGTCCGCGTGTGCGTGTGCGTGTGCGTGCCGTGCTCTTCTGTGCGTGCCGGTGTGTAGCTGCATGGCCGCCTGCTGCGCCTCCGGCTTCGGTCGATCGAACGGAAATCGGTTTCTGGTGTTTACCCAGAAAACAGGGATGTGGGCTTGTAACGGATTCAATGGGGGTTTTTGCACAAGAAGTCCTTCTACCATGGCTAAGACATCTCTGGCCATTAATTTCCAGTAGCTAAAGGTGCGTTTTAACCCGCCCCACGGGGCGCGCCACCTCCACGGGGGCAGATGGCCCCCCAACCCAAAATATGGACGTTAGCGCAAACGCAAGTGCAAGAAAGCTCGCGGAATCAATAAAAATACCATGTTTAGTGCCAGGTCAATGGTTACCCCAGAGGTCAAATAGGTCAAGATCGGCTATTTTCACCAAATATCAATATAACAAACGGGCAAACTTACGTCATTAGAGCTATTAGGCCTGGTAAAGTACATTAACAAATTGCCGTACTTTTCCGCTATGGGACGTAAAGACCTCCCCCAGTGGTTTGACGCCAGAGGTCACCCGTGACCTAATATGACCGAGGCAGAAAGGTCAAAAAGTGACCTTGCCGTATATCAAATGAAAGCCAGACAAGACAAACACATGGTGTTTGTTTCATCGCTCTAGCTCAATTAGGTCAAAAGTTATTGCAAAACTGTTTACCCGGTACCTGGATGACCTAAAATCAAAGCAAATATAACCCCGGGATCCGGAAAGGGTGTCCAAAACGTGTTCGAGCAGTCGAGTATTTCAATCATTTTTGTGGCTTTAACATGAAATAGCTTTCCCATGCTTCCAATGGGAGAGGTCGCCCGGACCACCAGGACGAAATAAACCCGAAACACCAGACCCGGAGGGTCAGAAGTGAGGAAGTTCAAATCGATCGACTAAAGAGCTCTACAACCAAGGCAGGGACCTGGTGACCCCGACCACCACCCGGAAAAATTTCAGGGATGATGGGAAAAGATCAGCCAAGGCAGAGCCCTCAACCGCGGTGCTGCGCCCGTCGTTTTCTGCTATCCCGGAAAAACCTAGGGGGCCATGATGGCCCCCGGTGGGCGAGGGTTAAGTGAAACAAGCAGATTAGTTTCAGAATACTAGCTTGCCTTCCTATCGATCACTAGCCTGAGGTGAAGTCTGATCAAAAAATGATAAAACGATCCAGCTGATTTCCACCCGCACATTCTGTCGGTTGGACGATATTGAAGCCTTTGTTATTATCTCTGGAGGAAGCATGTGTTTGATGGTCTGGCCGGCTCTTTGGTTCCGCGTATGTGTGAGTCGAATGAGTAGCTGAGTAGATAAATGGCTAGATGAGCCTTAAATAATTATTTTAACATTAAACCCAGTGATCACCGTGTCATCATCGCAGCTAAGTGACTCTCTAAACGCGACGCTTTCTAACGAGTGCTCACTCTGGTTCAGTCTTCACGTGTGTCATGTGGTTTGTATGATTAATGAGACGCGGGTGCAGAGTCGACACCGGCGGAATGCCAATTAAGGCAGACTGGTTTGTAGGACCTGTGGCCCTGCCGTTCGTACCTCTCACACAACTTCATTGTGTGGCCACATGCAAAGTATGTGCTGGGGCGTACCCTGCGGGCATGCGTGACCTTGCCTGCCCCCACATTAGCAGGAAATTGTAAGGAGATTGGGGACAAGAGCTGGCTTTCTACCGTTGTAGCAGGAAACGTGTAAGGAGATTGGGGCCAAGCGCTGGCTCTC
Organism: Lepas anatifera; assembly: GCA_034440635.1. NCBI lineage: Eukaryota > Metazoa > Arthropoda > Thecostraca > Lepadidae > Lepas > Lepas anatifera. The sequence continues at coordinate 282,204 of JAOTON010000709.1, read as the reverse complement.
TACCGTTGCAGCTTTAGGTCTGAACAACAGTTCTTCTAGCAAGAGACAAATCTTCACAAAAAGGCGGTGTTTTTGCTTATTTTCCCACCTTCAGCATCGTCATTAGCTGTGCTGTGGCGTTGAGGTGTGTGCGGCAGGCTCTGCCGTGGACGATTGGCCGCGGTCTCTCCCAGGCACGTCCTGCGGACCTCCTTGGCCGGCGCTGGGCGGGTCACCAGCCTCAGCTACCTGCAGCCGCCACATTAATCACCATCGACTCAAAGCGCCACTGCGGCGGAGGAGACAATGCCACCGTGACTGTGCTGTTTGCCAGTGGCTTGGTTCGAATGCGCGAATTTGGGTGTGGCTGAGAACAGAGCAGGCTCAGTAGCCAGTGTTGCGCTGATGGGGCAGACGTGCTAAACGAAGGCGCGTTCGGTCAATCAAGTTGGAGCTTGATTTAAACACAAATTTTGTGATTGTTCAATTCACCAACCGGTGAGGTATCGAAGCGTCGCCAACTCACCCCCCGTTGGAAGGGAGTTTACGAGTGGCCGGCGTGGCATTCGAACCTGTGGCCTCTAGAGTCCTGTTGTCCAGCTTTTCACTGGACTACATGGTCCTCGAGTTCGGTCTGGATGGTTCTCAAGGCACAGGCTTGTTTGCGTGACCGATGCCCGCCCGATGTACGGGGGCGGCTGCGGGGGCAGCGGCGGCCTCGGTCTACGACTTCTACCGCTACTGGTATTACCGGTTACCATGCGGAGTTGGCCCACATGGAAACGCTACAGTCACCCGCCGCTACGGAGCTCTGTTTGGCCAGTTTTTTGCCGCGTGGGAGAATGGGCTGATTTACTACCCTATAAACCGGCAGCGGGGCGAGGGGGAGCGGCGATCTACGGCCTCCGTCACCCTATGATTTCCATCTCGTTGGAATGTATCTCCGCGGCCGACGCCGCGTGGGCAGAGTCGATCAGAAGGCAAAAAGTCAACACCGCCAGAGAGCAGGCCACCAACCCGCTCTTACACCTGTGCCGGAAAAATGTGGCCGGGTAGGCTTACCTGTTGTTTTATTCATATGAGAACGAGCCGAATACTACCACTATTCAATATCCGTCGGTCTTTGGAAAACGCAAGTGACAAACGCAGTCACGTTATTGTCTCGGGTTTGCGCGACGTATGCGTGCAGCCCCATTACGCGCTGTATGCGTGCGGTCGCAGACTGGTTCCCGGCTCCGACTGCCGCCCTCGTCCTTCTCAGGGCCGCCGCAACAGCACCGCCGCGCCCCCTCGGTGGCAGGACCAAGCCAACGGGGTTAACATACTCACACGCTTACATATCTGTTCAGGGTGTGTTCCCTGTTGATCACGGGTGGCCCTCGGTCGCTGCCGTCCCGCAGTGGCGTGACTGGAGACTGCGTGACGCCCCGAAGTTTTTTTCGGGGGAGACTCGATGGAAATTGTAGTATGAATATCTGGGAATCCGCAGAGAGTTCGCCTTAAACCCCCGTTTTCCTCTCAACCTTTCTTATTTTCCCAGTCGTAAAATTTCCCCAGACTATTTGCAGAGTTGTTGTTCGCAGGGAATTCCCGCAGTTGGTCAGTTTCTGTCTACGTTCGATGGTGGGCTTCTGCCGTGTACTGGTGAGGCTGGGACGGTGTCGGACGGAGTGGGCTCCGGCGGTGTACCGGTGGGACTGGGATGGGGTGGGCTCCGACTGTGTACGGTTGGCCCGGGCGGCAGCCTCAGGTGGTGTCTGGACGGGTGGTCGCAGATCCAGCGGGCGCTGCGCCAGCCTCCAGCTGCTGGGACGACAGCCGATGGCCTGTCCGCCGCCCACGTGTGGCAGCGCAGTACGGGGCCGGCGTCGCCGTCTTACTCCCGGCCCGTGCCTTTTCTACCAACGTGACGTAGCGTGATGCCTTCTCTCAGCTCTCCGCCGCGTCAGTCACAGCTGTATCGACTCGTCATCTCTTCTTTTTGATGAATTATTTTATAAACTTTGCCCAGCGTTGTCACTCCATCAAAGTCTATTTCACGGTTAGTCTTCTCACTTCCAGTTTGGACGCATATCGTTTCATTAATAATTCAAGCCAGTTTTGAAATCGGGCTTGATACAGATACCTCATACAGATGGGATGCCTCCCATGCGGTCTTTCAGGCGCAGGAGTACGCCTGTTGCAGACGTTTGCAGTCGGCCGTGACATCGTCGGCTCTGCGGGCTGCCGGCGTTGTCGCCGCCGGTTTTGGAGGGAGCCGCATGGAGCAGACGTGGCCGGGTCAGACACCTACAGCTGAACCGACGGCAACAGGTGTCCAGTTATTACTTCTGACTCACCTCAGCCGGCGGCGCTCTGGACTTCTCACAGATGGGCGTTCCGGGTGTTTCAACAGCCGATCTCAGCGATCCTGGTCCTGGAGACGGTTCTAACGCCTGATTTCCATCAGCCCCCCCCCGCTTCTCATGTAGAGGGGGTGAATGTTGGCTGGCTAAGGCTAACATGTCCCGTATGGGGTCCAACGCCGGGGCACTGAGCTGTGGGTGAAGTGTGTGGAGACAGGCAGATCTCTGTGCTGAAGCAGCCACACCAGATGCCCCAATCTCTGCTCCCGTGTCCGATGACTATTAACCCAGTTGCAACTTCCCTAGCGTGACGGTGGGCGCCCCCAGTTCCGTGCTGCACGGCCAGCCAGCATCTCCTCCGAACCATGTTACCCAGGGTGACGGCAGTGCTGATCTGTCGCCGTGCCGGCTGCAGCGGGGCGGACTGGGCGGCGGTGGAACCTGCTCGGCCGGCAGGGCTGGTGGTGGGCACCTCCCCGGTCCCATGGCTGCCGCCCGCCGCCTACGCCCGGCCCGCAGCGGTGACCTTGGCGCGCGGCTACACGGCGATCCGCGGCGCTCGAGCTGACGCGCTGGCCCGCGATTTCCGCCAGGTGTGCTTTGTTTGAAGTGCTTGGCGATGACCTGTTCACCTTCGATGGTTGTTCTCCACGCCTAGTGGCTGTAATGCGGTCGCTGCCACTCGAGCCATCGGGCAGGCATATGTCGGACAGTATTACAGCCCCAGTGCTGTCAGATTGTACGTTGACTGTGGAGTCGATGGACGGCATCACATCAACTCCGGACGAAAAATAGAGAAAATAATCGCTTTGAAGCTTAATTTGGGTGCTGTAGGCAACCATATAGTATTGGTCAAAGGGAAATCTGGGAGCAGTTTGAGTTGGACGAGCTTTCTGGCTGAAATGTTGCCCGGAGTCGAAGTCGACATCAATACTGAGTGGCTCCGACTCCTGGCTTCGCTCTGCTCATTTGTCGCACCACAGCACATGCGTAAGCCATTAATCCTGGGTCGTAAGTCTTCTGCAGACAAACACACACCTATTTAGTGTAGAAAAGAACGTCCGGAGTCTCCTTCACGAAGAAATACTACCCGGAGTCTGTCCCGAAGGTGACTACCCTCTCCTCTCATTGATTACACGCTAGTGCGTCCAAATTTCATGTCGCGTTCTTGTACAACCTGGAAAATCCACGCGCTCAATGGGCTTAGATCGGCTCAACGACGCAGAGGTGTGGGTGGGGGTGCATGGGCGGCCATATTTGTTTCGGTTATTTGCTCTTTTACCTGAATGAATGATAAATAGTCGGTTGATAGCCGTGAAGTGGTGAATGTATAAACACACTTCTCGGGACCGGTGTTCAAACTATGTTTATGGCCACTTCGTTGGCAAAGTTTGCCAAAAGTTTTAGGAAACAAGACACGAAGTGGGTGCTGTATGACCGCAGCGACGGGCGCGCCTGTAAGCCCAAAATTAGTCGATCACTTAAAGGGAATGTGTCACCTTCATAATTACATTTGAACTGAGGTAGCCATAAGATAGAACATGCCGGAAACCACTTTGTCTATATTTCATTTGTCCTAGAACCTACCGTTGGCGTTGAAAAGGTAAAAAATCACCGCTTATCGACCCCGTCCTTTCCGGGTGATCACTTGGTATGAGGTGACATTAGGAACGTGACGTGATGCTCAAGCCCCATTGCGCAGACAAATATTTTTTTTGGACCTCTTTTAAAACTTACGTGTTAAACATGGCTGTGGTATTGACAATTATAATTGCGTGTAACGTTCGTCAATGACTAGTTTGAAACATGAAATATGTTTTAATGTATCAAGAAGATCAGCAGCAACTGATGTGACACTTTCGATCCTATGGCCTCTTTACTAAAAACAAATATGTATTCGTATTCATTTGCGGCGCAAATCATGAGGCTCCATCCAGCACAAAACATTACCAGACCATGACGTCACGCGAACTACTATCAATGAAAAATGAATAATGGAAATCTTTTCTAAATAAAACTGAATTCATCAAACGCCCCTAAAACCCATAGGCGGATCCAAGATTACCGATCAGGAAGTGGGGCACGTGGTCGGGGGGGCGCCATCCAGACCAGGGGGTGCCCTGTTGGACGGCAAAACCTATCAGGTGGGTGCCAAATCCTATCTTAGAGGCGCGATACTGCATCCTGGGGGATGAGGAGAGACATTTCAGGGGGCGCCATCGACCCATCAGAGGCACCGAGGGGCGACCGAGGGGACAATTCTCCGTGCATCCGTCTATGCTAAAATCACTCCAGTCTGAAATCATACCAAAGTGCCACGTTACCTTTAAGGTTTGGTATTTTTAGGGGCTCCCTGGTATTTTTGCCCAGGCCAGTGTGAGATGGTGATCTGTGGGCCCTTGTTACACGTGCGTTAGCGTACATTTTGGTTTGCTGTTATCCCACATCCCAGGGGGTTGTGTTTTGCCGGGGGGCTCTCATTCGACCGTGGACCTCCTCACATTGGAGTCTGCCTCCTTCGCCCGTTCTGAATACGCCCTCACTTCTCCGGGCTAACCTGAACGAAGTTCTTCTGTACTCTTCTGCTGCCTGCGGGCCGGAAATTACCGGCGGTGATTGATGGGCCTGGCCTCGCTCCTCCGCTCTGACCACCCGTCACATTTCCCTGTCCGTCTCACAGGCGTCAGGCCCGGCTCAGAAGTGGCGGCTCGGTAATAGACTGGGTTAACCGCAGTGGGCGGATCCGGGGTGCCACAGGGAAGGGGCTCACATCCCGCTCCTCTGGAGTGGAAAGTATGACACTCTTGATTCTAGTATATGGGGATAGTGGGTGATGTTCCCAACCAAAAACGAGAGTCTTAAGTAAACGGCGCCTGCTAAGGGATCAAAACGATATCTCAGCAGCGCTATGGGGGCGTTCCACATTTGGGAAGCACGCGTGAAGCCTGACACCAGGCGTCCCTGGGTGAAAAATGGCGCGCTGCAGAACAGAAATCAGCTTGGAAAGCTAACTGGCGCCCCCTTTGAATGAGTAAAAGTTTGCCGGCGACGGTAGCTGTCCCATGTGGATAGGAATGCTGAACCCGCCCTTGGTAAACTTCACACGCACAACGCCCAGGCGTATCCAATGTCCATCAATCCTGCTCTGTATCCAATGTCCATCAATCCTGCTCTGTGGTCTCCCGAGTTAATCTGGCCGTATCTGGGGGCGGACTGCTGTCAATCGCACCATATTCCCGTGGGAGTGCCCGCCCCCGGCCACCGCCGAACTTTATTCATGAGACGAAGCGTTCAAACGGCTGTGCGCTGAGATAACGCTCTGCCCTGAGCTGGGCCCCACAGCAAAGACAATTTACGGACGCTTTTGCAAGTCAAATATATTTTCCTGACTTCTTCTGGACTAGTTTTCTTTAGGACCCCGGATGGAAGAAATATTGTGTAAAAAGGCAATAGGAGACTGACGAATAGTGAGGCCCCTGTTGTCCATATTCATAACTTGTGTTATAGCTCTGAACCTTGTCTGCATGGGCTGCCTTTTCACTGTGCTATGTATACATTCATGTATGGTGAATCTATCTCCTGATTACCTGCTGCATGTCCTCTTGTCTGCGACTCTGCCGTGAAACAGGTCATCTCCGCCGGCGCCCGGTGTCCTGCTGGCGTGACGCTGACACTGACACTGACGTCCGGCCCGTGTCATACAGACCTGCCGTGCCAGAAACCGCCCGACACCATCGCTGACCTTGGGCGCGACCGAAGCCCCCATTGGCCTGTCAGTTTCACCGACGCCACTGATTGAAACGCCGCCGAAACGGCGCGCCGACGAGTCTTTTTGGCGCGCCGGATGTCTCTGTGCGACGACTGCCGAGCATCGCATGGGCAGTGATATTGCAGAGCAGCAGGAGTAGGCGGAGAGTCCGTCAGTCTCCAGCTCTGTGTGTCGGCAGTGTGCGTAACGTGGAAGAGTGGTTTTGGGAATCGCTTGCTGGAAGAGATGATGGGTTGTCAAAGTACTGCCGTTAATAGGTTCTTAGTGGACCGGTTCTGAAATTGTATTGTTACCGCCTTTTATAGTGCTGGTTTCTAGCTTCCCAAGCACCCGGGTGCTTTTATATCTCGCATGACATAGTCATGCAATGGGACATCAAATTCCTAGATTCTTTGATATTCCATTGTATTCTTCCATTTGCTTTAAGGCTAAAGGCTAATACCTGCCGACTGAGTTCGCACTGTGTGCGGCGTATTTTACAGCTTGATCGCGACCCGGTACGTCACACCGCTGTCAAATTCCGCCGGTGTCGTCGTGCTGTTCTTGGCACCAACCCGGGGCGCTCGGCCAGGTTACCCAGTTGTTTCGTCTTCGATAGCTGCTCCTCATGGACTTCTTCTGCCAGCTGCCGCTTCACAAATGCGCGGAAACCCTCCACGAGTGACTGTGATGTCATGAATCTGAATGCGGACGCGGGGAAATTACAGGTGAAGAAAACGTGTCGGAGCTGGACTATTTTTACTCACAGAGTAAAAACCTCCAGTTGAAAACCACGTCATCTTGCGAGCTGATGGGTGGAAAGACGATGGGGGATTTGAAAGGCTGGGGGGTTCGCGAATCGATGAAAACCTGTGTTAGTAGAAAGTCTTAACAATAACGAAATTGCTAGGGGTAGAGCTAAGATATGGAGGCCTAAGCGGATCCAGGGATAGGGTTACGTGTCCGGATCCTTATCTTGCATCGGCATCTCCACATTTTTAAAGTACCTCCATCCCCTTCCATACGATGCAATCAATCAATGGTTTTTACAAGGCGTTTTGTGCAGGGCACCTTTGCCCGCCTCTAAAGGGCGATACAACTGGATGAGATTTCAAGTATGTGTTGTAGTCTGTAATTCTGTACGAACTCAGGATGCGATTCATCAGGCTTCTAATGGCAACGGTCTTAGCCCGTACTCATCAAACTCCGTCTAATTGTCACAATGCGCATTTAGTCTTCACAAGGTTGCAGCTGACTCGATAGTGATGGCATCGTCACCCCACCTCATCACCTGAGGGCTGTGAGGGCAGTAAGAAGCAGGTTCTGTGTGCCCCTTGGCTGAACACTAGCGTCAAGAAGTGCGGGGAACATGTCCGGGAAGTGCTGCCACCTATCGTAGGAGTTTAAATGCCATGTATCACTAGCGCCGCAACCGGATTAGTGGTGAAATGTGGTAATGCCAGTAGAAAATAGGGTCGCTAGGTGGCAGGCGTGCTGTCTTCGTGTGCCGACTTCAAAGCCCCCATCTTTCAGTCATACGCTGCAAATGGGAGGAGCACGTGCGTTGGTAGACGGCGAGGGTTTATAAGGTGGCTCATCCAAACCCCCTGAATTTTTTAGGACATTTTCTCCATAGATTTGGCCACTTTGCAACCCCCACCCCCTCCGTCACTGCCTCAAATTCCGTTGTCTGGATCTGCCTCCGAGCAAGAAGGCAAAATGGCATGGCTCTCATCGGGGACAAGCGTAAATGAGACTTGTATCAATAGCACACGCTCTCGCCCATTTTCAAGTGATTTTCCTCAACGGAGCCTCTCTCTCTTTCTCTGTTCAGACTGCAAATGCCGCCTCAGCCGCCACGCAGAGAGTCGTGCTCTTGCGGTCGATGCATAATGTATGAATTGATTCTGGCATGCCCACACGTCAACAGGTCTAACGTCATATTCCATTCATGTGTTCGATTGGGAAATATTCCCGGCGCTAGTCTGTGTGACGTGGACTGACAGCGGCCGTCTTCCTGCGATCCTGCGCTCGGCCAAACCTGCGGATTCATTCCTATGGCATGCATCCTGAGTAGACGACCAGCTCACCATTCTGTGGAAGGAGACGGACTGTCGGAATACCTGGCGGTTGGTTTGTTCTGGTGTTTGGCACTAGTGCGTGTGTTGGCGCACAGGTGAGGATTCAGTGGGCGGCGCTGTGGCAACCCTCCCTCTTCGCTCAGCATTGTAGTAAGAAAATGCACTTACTTTAATTTACGCTCGCTGTTCTGATGTTACTTGGATAGATTATAACATATGGTGACGTCGTTTTCAATCGGACACGGTCCTATAAAAGCAATATATGCCGGGAACTTTACAATTTTAATGTTGTCAAGTATCCCATAGAGTATTCACTAGTAAGCAGCTGGATTGAGGGAAGGAGGAAACGTTTAAGCTTCTGAGTTAGGTCTGCCCAGCTTCTGCAGCTTTGACACCCTTTACATGGAAATCAGAGAGAGAGAGAGAGAGAGAGAGAGAGAGAGAGAGAGAGAGAGAGAGAGAGAGAGAGAGAGAGAGAGAGAGAGAGAGAGAGAGAGAGAGAGAGAGAGAGAGAGAGAGAGAGAGAGAGAGAGAGAGAGAGAGAGAGAGAGAGAGAGAGAGAGAGAGAGAGAGAGAGAGAGAGAGAGAGAGAGAGAGAGAGAGAGAGAGAGAGAGAGAGAGAGAGAGAGAGAGAGAGAGAGAGAGAGAGAGAGAGAGAGAGAGAGAGAGAGAGAGAGAGAGAGAGAGAGAGAGAGAGAGAGAGAGAGAGAGAGAGAGAGAGAGAGAGAGAGAGAGAGAGAGAGAGAGAGAGAGAGAGAGAGAGAGAGAGAGAGAGAGAGAGAGAGAGAGAGAGAGAGAGAGAGAGAGAGAGAGAGAGAGAGAGAGAGAGAGAGAGAGAGAGAGAGAGAGAGAGAGAGAGAGAGAGAGAGAGAGAGAGAGAGAGAGAGAGAGAGAGAGAGAGAGAGAGAGAGAGAGAGAGAGAGAGAGAGAGAGAGAGAGAGAGAGAGAGAGAGAGAGAGAGAGAGAGAGAGAGAGAGAGAGAGAGAGAGAGAGAGAGAGAGAGACTTCCAGTGTTCTGTGTCAGTGGTCTGTGACGGCCGTTGGTCAGGATCGCTGACGGCGGCGTTATGCCGCTGACGCCCTGCGTCCTTGGAGCTCGGGCGCCGTTCCCCGCCGGTTGACGCCTCTTCACCTGTCTTGTCCCGCACACGTCTCGGGCCATCCTTTCGCCGGGTGGGCCGCTAAAGGGCCGGCGCGCGTTGCGACACTGTGGGCGCCGCCTGGGGGCGTGCTTCCCACCCGCTATCGTGCGGATCGCTCAAGGCTGCCGCAGCCGCTGCCGCTGCGACTGATGCATCACTGCCAGGTTTCACCAGCGCAGCTAAAAAGCTTAATGAGACACGGCTGGTGATGGAGCCGCCGCGGGGGTCACGTCTTCCTCCCCCTCCCACAGGGCGGGGGTGCGGCGACCGGGGGCAGCCAGCCGCCGGCTGATACTATGCCTGAGCCTGCTGTCGACCTGTCTGGATACTAGGGAATGTGCCGTGTAGAAATAACGACTGGAAATGCGACAACAGTTACGTGCAGATAATGGACCGTTGAGCTGTTTTATTTTAATGTGGCTGGGTTCCGAGATAGGACGAAATTCCAAGGCACGTGGTGCCTGTGTTTCCCCACTGTCGTGTGTTCGCTGGACTGACGTCACGCTCGTGACATCACGGACATAACACCTGTACTTGTAGCTTGGCACGTGATGTTCCGCCGGCTCTACACATGCGCTGCTGTCAGACATTCTCGCTCTTTCCTGTTCTTGAGCGCCATAAGCGGCGCGGAGCCATTTGTTGATTTCCGGCAGTCTCCATTAACCCCGAGGTCGCCACCTGGCCAGATAAGCGCGCCGCTAATTCTGCGGCCATTGTTTATGCTCGCTGAGGAGGTGCCTCGTCCTTAATTCGCTGCGGCTGGGAAGTGGTCGGCTGGTGGACGCGGCGCGCGGTCGACAATGGCCGTATCCTTCCGCGTGACGCTGCCACCCGGACGTACGACGGGCCCCATTATTCGCCGGCTCAGTTAGTGGGTTAGTGCCTTGACTCTGCCGCCGACGTCGGCTAGCCAAGGTCACCGGCCGCCTGCGAGCGGCAGTCGCGCGTCCAGGGAGAGGCAACGGCAACCTTGGTGGTTCCTCGGTGGTTCTGAGCACTCTTGGCCGTGGCAAGTGTTCCAGTTTCGAGTCCCGGCAGGTTCACCAAATAATCCCCGTGGTCTGCACTGATAGGGTTTGGTCCGGTGAGGCCCCTCGATCCCAGTGTTTATACTGGCGTTAAACTCTACTGTCAGGTGAAGCCCAGACAGCTAACCGTCCCCCCCATCGTCCCGTGTCGGGTATATTCTCTCTAATCCGTCGTTGGTTAGTGGCGATTGAGTGAACTGCGGCCGCCGTACCTGCCGGTGCTGGCCGCGCGGCCGCCCCCAGGTGCGCGTCGCTGGCGCCGCCGCTGCCACAGTGGGCGTCGCGGCGTCGGCACGATGGAGCCGCCGTCAGAGGGAGCGCAGCCGTGCGCCGAGCGGGAGCTGCGCCTGTGTCAGCTGTCGATCCACCTGCGCGCCCAGGTGACGGTGACGCCGCGGCGGCCGTGTCACGTGAGTCGGGCCGATACGCTATCGGCCGGGAGTAGGCGCCGATTACAGCTGTGTCCGAACTGACGTCACGCTCACAGTTGGTGTGTCTGTCGAGATGTCGGTGAGCGAGGACGGATCGTCAGCAGCCGCGGTGTCGACAGCGTGTCGGCGCTAACGCAGCCGCGCCCGAGAACTGGCCCCCTTCCCGTGTCTGCCCATCCCCACCGTGTTGTTGCGACGGTGACGACGTCGCCCGACCTCGCGCCGTCACCGCCACCATCCGGGAAGTCGATCATTCCGCCGTGTTGTGGCGCCTCAGCGTTTGAAGCGACCTCACACGCAGCGGAGCGCCGTCGCTCTACAGTGGTCCACTGCGCGCGGCGGTGCGTGTGCGTGTGTGAGCTCGAGGTACGGCCAACATGTGCATCGTGCCGACGTCAAAACAGTCGGGACTGCGGTTGCCGACGGCGCCGCCGTCGCAGCGGCCGCGTCAGAGGTACCGGCCCTACGTGGTGATTAAGGTGCGGTGTCTGGCCTGTCAGGACAAGTACGGTGTGTTGTTGGAGAGGGCGACGTCTAACTTGATGTCGTGTCGCGTCAACTTCGGCCGCGCCGGGTCGCGTCTTCTGTTGCCCGTTACCCCGCAGGAGCCCAAGTTTCCGTACAGGGCACCAGTGCGAAGATTGCCCCGCTCCTATAACAAGGTATGATACTGACTCCGTACTACGGCAAGGTGTTTGACGCGTTGGTCTGGTCGGGAGTTCTCTCATTGCAAGTCCTGAATCTGTTATTTATTTGATTTCATTAGTGGAAAGCGGGTTTGGTCTCGGTTTGTTGTAGAGCACTAGTTCGTGATTATTTGGCTTTAGGAAGGGATTTGAACCTCGTATCGGTCTACTATATGGAGCTAAATGACCGTTGAGAATGAGGGAGGGAGCCTTCTCACTGTAAACTGTACTCAACTACATGCGTATGTGAAAACCAAAATTCGGAACCCGAGCTGCGTGAAGCTGCGGCCTTGCAGCTAGCTTTACTCTGAGCTTCACTCCCTGCAGCTCTGCAGCTGTTTTGCCGTAGCATCCTGAAGAGACGTTCACACGTCCACAAATAGAGCCGCCCCATTGTTGCTAAAACGAACAACGTGTTTTCGACCCGGAGCTAGTGTCGTGTATATACCCTGAGTGCTAGTTATGGAAATCCAGTGATGCCTTCAGAGAATAAGTTAGACGTAACTGTTTTGTTAACAGCTTTCATGTCTCACGGGATAGGTACAATTAAGCTAGTAAACTACATTGATCAAGTTCCATGTTGCTTTCAGTCAGGCTTTGTTAAGACAATTGTTCTTGTTTCCTTGTTATGCTCGGGTTGTTGTTTGATTAGAATGATTCGTGGTTTTGCCACAGTCTCTGGTCTGTCCTTTAACTAGCCCTATATGTTCGGTATCGATTATATAAGTGCGCCACCATCTTCACCGTTAGAATTGATAGCATTTCGATTGATTGCAATTCGCCATCACGCCACATGCATGATTCGCTGAGTCATGATCGTTCATGGGGTGCGAAGCCGTCGGTTTTTTTAGCTCGTGAAACTAATTGAAAGTGGTAAATAATTTGCAGACTGTGATAATTTTCATAATCTTAGCCATTGTCATTAGAATTTGCCTTGAATTCAATTTTTATGATCTATCAAGACTCTCTTGAATACGATGTCAAAAATTTCCAGGCTGACCATGTGTAGCTTTTTATATTATAATTTGCCATAGTACAAGCAGCTTTGGTTATAGGGAGATAATTTGGCCCTGCGAATGCACTGGATAACACCGATGCAGAATAACCATCACACCTCGAGGGGTCGCTGGATAGGTATGTGATTTTCCGTAGTTATGTAGTAGGTATATATCCTTGATTTCTACATGAATATGAACAATTTTGAGTGTAATGGAAAATAAGTCTTAGGCGACCCTGATTTCGTGTCCAAATTCTTATGAAAAGGAATTAAGAAGATTCATGGACATAAAAAATGAATGCGTCAGGTAAGTATTGACATCAGGAGCGAAAGCTACGCTCTGCTCAAATCTGAGAACGGAGAGAAGGGTGAAATCGAACTGACGGGACCAACTTCCCTGAATTTGGGAAATCGTTATGAAAATGGCAATTCAACCTTTGCGACATAGCTAGAGAAAGGACATTTTAATCTTTGCGTTAAGCTTCTTATGAGTTTCGGAAATATCCCTTGCTGGGAGTAAGTTACAGTTAAATATTCTAAGTCAAAGTCCCTGAAGTATGCCTCTCAGCTCCCTCAGAAGCTGAGCAGACATCCGATATAAACGCACTCGTATAATCCGTAACGGAGTGGTGTAAATAGTGGCGTTTCAGGCTCCCCGCGACGTCTTTTTTAATCGCATAACACTTCATGTATCCACCAGTACAACATACTTTATTTTAAAAACAGTCTGTCTCAAATTGTGCGTTGTCTGGATGAGTCTGAAATTGCATTGCCCACAGATGTGGAGTGGACTCCGCTCCCATAGTAAAGCACACTCCACAAATCATAAGGCGATTTACATGTCAGGCCTCCTACTGCGGTCGCCGTCCCCGTCAGTCGGCTTAAGCCGAGGAAGGTGTGGCGGGAGAAGGCGATTACTGAGCCAGACGCGGCGGATGCCGCGGCAGCGGGCGTGGCTACTGCCGGCGACTGCGCCGTTAAATTCGGATTAGATCGAGAGCCAGCATCAGGCGGTGCCGGGGTGTGGCTACGGCCGCCCGCGTGGGACGTTGGTGGCGCTACGGCTGCGTCACTCACAGTGTCAGCTGCCTGCTGTGGGCGCTTTCTCTGGATGCATACTCGGTGATGATCTCCCACTGGAATGGTGGGCTTCAGTCTAGCATGCTCAACAGGAAGAACACAAGCTTTAGAAATGTCATGGTTGGTAACTTTGTTGTTTTGTCCTCGCTTGGCTTACCATCAACGCAATGGGCTTAGTTTTAGAAATAACTGCTCTCAGGCTTAAGACGTGAGGTAAGAAAGATGTGTTATTGATTTTCCAAAATGGCGAAGCCTTCTCTCCCTAAACTCGTTGTCGTTTTAAATCAGTTAAGCTAAATTTTAGACGTCCGTAAATGCTGAGTTTTGCTTTTGAGTTTGTAAGCTGCCGAGCCCAATTTATTGGTTTTAAAATTGCTTGCTTTCATGAAGCAAGGAGCAAAAGGCATCGTAGTATGGTAGACTCACGCGTATCGTATTATTAGTCAATGTGAATAGAAACTGAAGCATGAGCTGCCGATAGAGAGATGAAGATATGGCAATGCTTCGCACCGCCGGTGTGAGAACATTGCCTAACCAAAACACACATACTTAAAACGGGCAGTGACGTACAATGGCCTGGTGGCTTTATTGCCCCTCTTCAGATCGGATAGCATGGATTAACTCGGGTTGAATCCCCACGTTGCGAAACCGCGTTCCATGTCCGATCTGACCTGGTGGAGAGGAGGCTTAACACCCACGCCAATACGCCCTGTAATTGGGCAAGTGTGCCTGTTGGGAGTGGCCCTAATAATGATAAAAAAATCTCCAGATGCGACCCCTGCCCTGGCTCGCACTGACGCACCATCTCTAGATGTGGCCCCTGCCCTGGCTCGCACTGACGCACCATCTCCAGATGTGGCCCGTGTGTGTGTGTGATTGGGGTTTATAGGGCGCTCCAGATGTGGCCCCTGCCTGGCTCGCACTACGCACCATCTCCAGATGGGACCCTGCCCTGGCTCGCACTGACGCATCATCTCCAGATGCGAGCCCTGCCCTGCTCGCACTGACGCACCTCTCCAGATGTGGCCCCTGCCATGGCTCGCACTGACGCACCATCCCCAGATGTGGACCCTGCCCTGGCTCGCACTGACGCACCATCTCCAGATGTGGACCCTGCCCTGGCTCGCACTGACGCACCATCTCCAGATGTGGCCCCTGCCCTGGCTCGCACTGACGCACCATCTCCAGATGTGGCCCCTGCCCTGGCTCGCACTGACGCACCATCTCCAGATGTGGACCCTGCCCTGGCTCGCACTGACGCACCATTTCCAGATGTGGCCCCTACCCTCGCTCCCAGCTGTGGTGATACCGTCCCGTGCGTGCTGCAGTCTCCGGTGCTAGTGCTGTGTGGTGTTTCGGGCGCTGCAGTCTCCTCGATGCGCCGACCCTGAGCGAGATGGAAACGTGTGGCCGGGCGACGGGCGACGTGACGAGGCGACGACCAACCGGCTAAAAAACAACCACCAGCCTTCTCACTGGTCCCCTGACCTCCTTTCTATCAACCAGCGTCACTGCTTGTCCCAAATATTCGATGATAGATGAAAAGTAAATGTATGTATCTCAGACTGGCTGTTGGAGTCGCGTCAGTGAGACCTTGTGAAGCATCGGTGATGTATGGACGGCAGGAGGGGGTGCACGTCTCCGGGTACTGAAGCAAACAGTGCGGAAGTTCATGCTTTCTGAAGGCCTCCGTCTCGCCTCTGCCATTAACGCAGCCACCCTGTCGCCATGCTCTGAGGTGAACTCTCTGTTTGCTGTGCATGCGGTCGGAAGTCCATTACAACCGCTGCCGCGCGCGCTTCCATCCAATTAGCGGCGGCTGCCGGCGCTGCGGCCGCGGGAAACGGAAGCCCCTCACGGCCGTGCAGCGCCACCGCTGTGCGGCTTCAGTGGTCCGACTGCCCGCCGACTGCCAGTCGATTAAATTCGACCGATGTCGCTCCAGGGCGGCACCGGGCTCGTAACGCTGTTATTCATTCGTCTGAGCACTAATCTTATCGTTATCTAAATGCGTCGGGGTATCAGAGGCATTATACCCTGGCTATCTGTATGGGGAGAATTCGGTTACCGAGTACTCGCTTTCAGGTCAGCTGCGTGTTTGTAATGCCGGTCACTCCGACATTAAGTCTCGGCCTTGAGTGGCGGGCCGCCGTAAATTTCAGAACGTGGACCAGATCCAAGAACCGATATCGGCCGGGCCAGCTCTAGATCACTGCCGGCGGCGCCGCAGATCGATATCGATTCTGCTGCACTCGGCTCAGTACCGTGATTACCAGTGCCTGCTGCTGCCGGTGGCGCTGGTGTTCCCGAGGCTCAGCGGTGCTTCCGCCGCGCGCCAGCCCTGAGGCCGCGGCCGTTACCGTGCAGGCCCCCGCCCCATGATTACCGGCCGATTCATTGGCGGCTGGTATCGTCTGGATCGGCGTGTCGCCCCGCGCGGCAAGGCCGCCCCCGTCCGACGCCGTGACAGCGTCCAGACTGGGGTGTCGTGACCGACGGACTATCGCCAGCCATCGCCACCAAAGCCGAAGCATCGGCCGGCTTAGCACAATCGGGCGGCATCGCCGGCCGGTTAAGGCTCTGCGCCGGAAACGAGTGTCCATTATGAAATGTGGTGGCTGCGACGTGCTGAGCATGCGATGGGGTGCACGCGCGCCCGCTTTGGGCTTTCCTGGAAGGCAGGGTGCTTGTCAGGCGTGTGATAAATGACCAGGAATTTATGAAATGCTGGCAGAAGGATTTGGGTCTGTTTGGTCTCTGGCTGCTGTCAGAGAGCTCCTGTTCAGGGCTACCGTGGACTGGATGGCGGTGGCCGCAGCCCAGTCTGCTGCGCACGTGGTCTTTGTTTCCAACAGGAAAGTGCCGGCTGGTCCTGGCAGTGTCTGGCCAGTTTCGGCACTGTTGCTCACGTGGTCCGCTTTGTTGCTGCCTAATTCATGTAGTGCCGCGCTGCCTTCATACCTGCTGATGCCGAGTATGGGGCCGATCGTGTGGCTGGCGCAGACTCTCGCGTGTGGTGGGGCGTATTGCACTGGACTGACTTTTTCGTACTGTTCCTGACACAGAATGAGCTTATTTCGCGGAAGACACAGACTTTCGTGTGTAACCCGAGCTTATTGTGGTGCCGATGATTAACTTCGTGCCTGGACGGATGAGCTCGGACTCACTGTCTTTGTTTGACTTCTGGGAGACCGTGACGTGTCTCAGGAGGCCAGAGCCAGGTTAAGCAGTGCTGGGACGAGCCGTGGTGTATGTGCTTGACCTGGGGGGGAGGAGAGGTGGAGGTGTGATGACGCACGAGTGTCCTCTCACTATTGAGGCGCCTGTAAATATGCGGGTGAGGCGTTGACACGTGCGTCCGCCCATGATCCAGCTGGCCCCCACTCACATGGCGCTCCTCTCTGCGCCCGGCGCTGATGTAAACTAATGATGAATTTGCCATTTGCTTGAATATTCATGTGGGCCCGACACAAGGCTACGAGCTTCACGGAACCGGAAGATGTTCATCATTATGTAGCCGGGGTGTGAAAGCGAGCCCTCATTGGTGGCGTGTGGGTTCAGATCTCTGTGCTCGAATTATCAAGCTATTTCAGCTCTCCAGTAAATTTGAAAAGGTGAAAAGTATGCAGTGGCAAGAGTATCATCTGTGGTATTTAACCAACCGCTAGGTTGAGCCGTAAATACCATGAATGGGTGAAGTGAGGACTCATTGTGACGAAGCCGTCTTGACGGGCTCCGAGATCGGCTTAAGGGGGCGGTTTCGTCAGACAGCGGTGGCTTGAATCGTTCCCGGGAGACCACCTGCCTGAGTGAGTGCCGGTGACTGTTGTCCATGTCACAGCCTATCAGTACCAGCATCAAGGGAGGACCTAGTGCAGCGTGTCAGACCCCGAGTTCGGAGGTGAAAATAACCGCCTCCTCTCTGGCCAAGAACTTACTGCACCCTGCCTATTCCTAGTGTTCGATTCGGGCGGAAATATGGTGCTGGTTTCCAAGCTAGGTAATATTAAGCAGGCTGTAACGTGTTCAGTGATGGGATTTGGGGGCGGTGTCGGCACTGCTCGGTGCGGCCCACTGTTGCTATCGTGAGAGACGCCCACCGTTTCCGCCTGACCCGCTGCGTCCGCCCGGGCCGCCCTCGCCTCGGGCTTCAGATCCCACTGCTCAGCCCCGCACGGTGCTGGGAGCCTCAGCCGCCACCGGGTGCTGGGGCCAGGGGTAAAGGCCTCAGCAAGAGTCAACGCTTGGTGGTGCACGGGGCGTGACGTAGAATGCGGCCGGTGGTCGGTTTGCATACATGCTAACTCGCTAAATGTTTTCAGTCACACACAGATAAGCACCTAGAATGAGAAGCAGAATTAGAAGTTGCGGAAAGAAAAGAAAAAAACATTCAGAAACGGCAGCGAGGGTTCCAGAGGCTGCAGAGGCGGGGGTGGCAGTCTGCGTTGGTGATACAGTGGTCAGATGTTCCCAATCCCAGCCGGCCAGCAAAGCCAAACACGTCCGAGGCGAGGACGTTTGTCGCCGCCTACGGCTGTAGCGCGGCTTCATTTAGCGTCTCGTCATGGTTCAGTTGGTAATGTTGGCAGCTCGCTCACCGCGTGTCATGACACAGGACAAAAGCGCCGCTCTATTTTCGGATGCGTTTCGGTAATGGCTCCCGATTATTCATCCCACACGGCGGCCGGCCACGCATCGCCGGCGCGTGCCATGGGCGGCCCTGACCCGTCTCATCCGGTCCGTTTATCTTGCCCAGAGTGGGATGTCGCTAATGTGTGTCTCCTGTTGGCTGTCGCTGTCCCTGGACTCTCACCTTCTCCGAACCGGGGCCGAGTCTGGTCAGCCGCGCTAACACTCTGAAGTCGCCTAAGAACACGGGTCTTTGACAGCTGAGTACCAGTGGGCGATTCAGTGCTGAATTGGCCGACCGGACCGAACGCTGGTCTCCGTGCCATTGATCACAGAAACAGCTGCTGACGTCCCTACTGAGGCCGCGATGTCCCCTGGCCCTGCAGTCGCTCTGGCCGAGCTGGCGCTCGTCTTCGGACATCCCGCGCGCGCCTGGTTGGACCCGCTGTACCGCGCCTGCCCGCTGCTGGCAGGGTGTTTGTGTAAGTAAGGCTGCTGGCCAGTGACGCTCCCGGGGGATCGCTCGGGTGCTGTGGCTCGCCTCAAGAACAGCGCCAAAGACACGAATAGCTGCCAGGAGAACGTAGCCTTTTTGAGTGGGCGGATGCATTTGAAGTCCTGCGTGATTTGAGGGGCGCGCAGAACCTTTTTGCGTGGCGTGACCCCCTTCATCGTATCTAAGTAATATTTGGTTAAAGAAGAGCTGGATGGCTGTAATGTTAAATATTTAAAGCTCCATAGTTCTTGCTGTCGCTGTGCCAGAACTAGTCTATATAGTCTCACATTCCTTTCTGGGCAACTGTGCCGTTGCGGTTTTGCACTTTTTCCTGTGAGTGGTGCACTGGGCAGGGGTGCGAGGACCTCTGTGTTTGTCACTACTAACTGGTGCGCGCCGGAGCCTGGCTCCTGTCACCCTTCCCCCCACCCTCCTGTTTTATCGGGGCTGTCGCTCTGCACTGATCTCTCGTTATATAAAGCCAGAGTAGCCGACCCGACGATAACGCAAACTCTAACTGGAGGTGTCAAATCAAAGCTCAGGTCTGGTGGAAAAATACCATGGACCGGCTGGTTTTGGGTACGGCATCCTAGGAGTGACGTTCTTCGATGCGAAATCTTCCGGGAGACCAGCCGCCCGACTCTGCGTTTGTCCCGAGCTGTTTCCTACAGGGGACGGTTGACGCGGGGACGGCGGCGGGTGTGTTTGGGCCACGTTCTCGGGGGCCGGGGGACCGGTTACCGGGTGCGGCGGCCTGGCAGCGCCGGCACACTGTTTATAGCAGAGACACGCCCCGGCCCCGCCGTCCCAGCGGCCGGAGACCGCCCGACGCCAGCATGATAATGACTCACAGCCCGCTGACCCGACCTTCTCATTATTGTTTAAACCATAGATCTGGATTAATCCGGTGAGGGGCTGGCACCAGATCACGGCGTCTTCTTGTTGGCGATGATCACGTTTTACCACTGCTGTCACCATGCGACCCAGTGGCACCAGTGGTTTTTGGGAGAGGGCGATGCTCGCTGGTACAGATGGATAGTTGCCGTATGATATCGCTATATATGTCGCCAGGGTTTTCGGC
Organism: Lepas anatifera; assembly: GCA_034440635.1. Taxonomy (NCBI): domain Eukaryota; kingdom Metazoa; phylum Arthropoda; class Thecostraca; family Lepadidae; genus Lepas; species Lepas anatifera. Next base: position 262,481 of record JAOTON010000709.1, on the reverse strand, counting down.
GGCTAGTTTAAACACATGGCCAGTCAGAACTCATATAAACGATCTGGTGTTTATACCATCAGTCCAAATCTATGAAGGTAATGAGGTAAATAGTTAATCTCTCACGCTTGAGATAGGCTAGGGTCACGCAATCGAACATTTCAGATTAGTCTACTCGCTTCTCCGTTTTCATCAAGCTACGCCTGTTGACTGGAACAGAAACAGCCCCATGAAGAGAAGGCTGTATCAGCGGGGCCAATGAAACCCCTTCGTCACGGTGTATAGCGGGTTTGCCGACAGGGCCCGTGATCTGGGACTGGGAAGTATATATCAGTACTGACTCCGGAACAGATGCTGTTCGAATTGATGCCATCTTATTACAGCTAGCGTATGTGTGATGCACATCCCGATATTGTGTTACGGAGTATTGCACTCCCGGGAACCGCGCGTCCTTAACAGTTGATGGGCTGTTAAGTCCCATTTCTTGCATATTCGAGCAGCACATTGAATGATAGAATCAGTATATTTTCGAAATCATAAATTTAACTGGTTAAAAAGTTAGACAACCAAGTTCCAATCCACATGCACATTTCTAATGGGAACAAATGTTTTATTGATGCCAGACTCACATAAACACCCTTAGATACGGGTAAGCTGCCCTGCGTACAGAACGCGTATGAGTGCAGATTTTACAGATGACTGGTGACATTGCTGGCCCCTGGTTCACCCATGTAGACCAGGACGGGCGTCAATTACCCTAGATACATGAGCAGCCTCAGCACGGTACCGACCGGGGGAACGGCCCAATCGACTCATGGTACCCGGGTGTCTGGCTCCGCATTCGGCCTCCTGGTCTTCTCGTCGAAGGGCCATGAGCTTAATCCGTACCATTGGACAAGGATTTCGATTAAAAGAGAACAGTTCATCATGGATACCAGTGATCTGTCTATAAGTTATTGTAAAATGACAACAGATGAGTCTTATGAGCTTACGTGAATGTTTCATTTAAATTAAATAATATTACACCCTGCAATAGTACGTTCCGCGTCGTCACATTTCGTCTGGGCAATGCCATATTTCGTCTGGACGTAATGCGTACCAAAAGCATAGGTAGCGCGGCTGCCCATGTATCCCGGGTGGATTGCGTGCCGCTGGTGGGGAGCAGTGACGTCAGCCGGGCTCACCGCCGCGGTCCCGTGAGGCGGCCAGCTGCGCGCGCTTCTGCCGGCCGCCGTTTTTGTGCATTCTTATTCACGGCGGCGCTATGTACCCCCGCAGGGATGAGTAATGGTGGCCAGGCGCAGCTGTGAAGCCAAACATATACAGCCAATCAGCGATGCGACACAACGCTAACGAAATGTTTGCCAGAGCGCGAGCCAAACAGCAAAAATCATATATTTGTTGGACGTTGGATGCATGCGTGTTATATTTATGGTCAATGTCAAGTTCGATGTTTTTGTGGCCTGCAGGATAGAGTGCAAGACGAGCCTCTTCAACCGTCTGCAATGCTGCTTCATCCCAAGTGTGATAACCTTTGCCAGCGTAACGCCAGATAGGACGTTGTTTTCTTCAGAGCTTTTGGTGTGCATAATAATAAAAAATAGTTTTGTCTCGCGTTCTCTTTTTCATCATAAGAAATCTGTGATTAGTTAATGATGGACTCTTGGGTCTTATGTTTGGTCTTGTGGAGGCATCCACAGTTTGCAATTCAGTTTCTACTTTCCTAAACATCGGACAAAACACCTCAGGATGGAGTGATTGATGACGTCTAGGGACTGTGGACCCACTGGACACCTCTTGTTGCGAAACCGATCGTCACGTCCGAGGTTCTTTGGAATATGAAGAGGCGCCGTGGTGCCGTATGCACCTCGCCCGTTGACTGCAGTCTTTTCATCCGTGGTCGTCGAGCCGGGGTGCACGACTCGGCTCCGTGACGGTGTGACTGCAGTTCGGGACCTCGCCGCTCATTAGCAACCCGCCGGTCAGTCATGGCTCGGCGCTCGTGAATCGCCGCTTCTGGCTGCTGACAGGCCAGAGGCCGCCGGCGACAGCTTCGCCAACGCGCCAATCTCTGGTTTCATTAGTTGCGGGTGTTTTCGTGTGAGTGGAGTATGAATCCTGGACGAGTCGCTATGCAGATGTGCGTTTTTTATTGCCCGGTGACTTCACACAGCAGAGGCGCGTCGCCGGAGCGGAGAATGACGCCGGGTTCGTGATTTCCGCCCACCGAGCTGTCCGCCTTCACGGTGCGGCTTCAGTTCTGCGCCGTGAAATCGGGCCGTCTCGGCTATCGGTTTAGCTCGGTGCGGTGGTGCCGACCGGGGTTTTTACGGGCGCGCGTGGGCCGGCCAGAGCGCCGGCAGCTGCTGCAGCCGGGGGTCAGGTGACCCTGGCAGCGGTGACTCAGCCTCAGGCGGGAGCAGGGGGCTGGTGTCGGAGCGGCCCTGGTGGCGCCGGCACCGCCAGTCGCCCGCCCGCACATGACGGCTGCGGAAAACCAGACGCGCCGCGCCGAAATCGCACCCGCATGGTGGCCGTTTCCAACGCACCACCCCGTCCTCGGGGGTCATCTCTAACCTCTTCTTCCTCGTGTTTTGTGAGTGATTTCGAGCTGTTTTGAGTGAGACGCGACGGTTTGCAAAAGTACAGGTTTTCGAAATAAGTTCCACGTTATTCTACAAACTTTTTGATATCTAAACCTCAAATTCCCCACTCGGACTCGCTGGCAAAGAAGCTACCATGATCATGCAGAAAGCATCCAGCGTGTTTGAATGCGGCGCTTCTTTAGCGTCGCCTTGACTGCTGGTGATGTGCCAGACACAGCTCTGGCGGGCGTGGATGGGTCTGGGGAGGTTGGCTGGCCACCCCCGCCCCGCCGACACTCAGTGCGTCCCAGTCGTGATGCGGATGTTGTTGCTGACCGGCCAAGGCTGCGCTGGCTCTGTTAAAAGCATAGTCCGGCTGTAATGGGCGGAGGAATTGTCTGGCCGTATTACATTACGACTGGACTTTATGTGGTGTTGATTTGTCTCATGGCATTCGGTTTCATGTTATGTTATGTGTGTGGAGGTTCAAATTTCTTAGTTATACATACATATACATCCGTTTCTGAAGCTCTCACGTGGTCTGTTTAATACGTCTGGCCTTCAGATTTTGGCTAAAGTATAGTCGGCGGTAACATGTAGTCGGCCATTATGGATCCATTTCTGGTCACCCGCTATGATAGGTAGGTGTTCAAACTTTGATTTATGTGTGGTGCGTAAGAGAAGGTTAGGTTATGTGAATATAATGGGCTGCTAAGAGACCAGCGCCGCCACCTTTTTGACTGGGCCTGTCTGGTGGTCAGTGGTGGACTTCACTTCGGTGAACGGCATATTATTTAGCTCCCAACTCAACCGGCGTGTGACGTTGAACATTTTGCTGACTTTGTAAAATGTGATCATGAATAAAAAGTAGCGCGAGTTTATTCGCGGGTGCTCCAGCAAAATAAGTACGTTCCAAATTGCAAGTGGTGTCCGGGAATTGTGTCGCCGATGACCTATTTCTGAGGACTGCTGGACCTGTTGGCCTGACAGTTCGTCAGGCAGGCCCTATCGTCGCCGCTGATCACCGGAGATGCCGGTGAAGCAGGTCGGCCGGCGCTGCTTCTGATCTGTCTGTCGGCGCCGCAGGCCTCAGGTGATGGTGTCACAATGGCCTCCAGAACTGCTAGACTTAGACACAGCCGCCTCCAGAATGCCTGGACTTAGCCACAGCCGCCTCCAGAATACCCCGACTGTGACACAGCCGCCCCCAGAAACCCCGAGACACACCCACCAGAATACCTGGAGACATAGTCGCCCCAGAATGCCGGACTAGCCACAGCCGCCCCCAGAATACCGCACGAGACACACCCCCAGAAACCGAGGAGACAAGCCGCCTCCAAATACCGGTGAGACACAGCCGCCTCCAGAATACCTGGAGTGAGACACGCCGCCCCCAGAATACCTGAGTAAGACACAGTCGCCTCCAGAATACCGGGACTCTGACACCGCTGCCTCCAAGACGTCTCGATGAGAGATTTCAAAATTTTCTCCGGTGTTAAAATAATTCAGTTCTAGAGAAGGTTGTCAAGGGAGAAACATGAATGAATGGTTCCGGAGACTTAATACCGACACCGACCACGCTCGCATACCAATGACGTTCGGTGATATCACTGCTGGTTTTGGGCCCTATGCCGGGGATTCAGACGTAATCTCCTAAATCCCCACCAGCCTCGCTCTGATCCCGTAAGGTTTTCTGTTCCGTGGCACAGGCCGCTGTGACGTCACGGCTCCCCAGTGTCGGCACGTCTGATGCTGTGGGATCGGATTCCGTGAGCTCCCGCCATCGCGCGGCCTCTCCGTTCTCCAGAGAGTAAGCTGATTGGACATCTTGCCTGCGGTGTACACGTACGAGTCGGCCGGTGCAGTGCCTCCGCTGCTCCGGCGCGGCGGATCGGTGGCCCTTGGGGGCAACGGTCCGTCGGTCGCCGGCCTAGCCAGGAGGTACGGCGGCGGGTACCGGGGGACGGGGCGGAACTGATGAACGTCACAAAGGCCAAGCTGGAGGATGGGGTATAGTCATTTCAGCGCGTCGGGCTATGCCGCAGAGAGGCCTGCTGTGATTATCTCATGTCGTGACATTTCGCCCGGTGGAAACGGATCTCACGTTCAAGCTGCCGTGGGATTCAAACCCACGGCCTCTGCTTCTGAAGTCCTTCTTCCGTCCACCGGATGCCGTGATATCGAATAGGATCATCATTGAAAACCAGCTTTAAGTTCGCGTGAGGGAAGAGCGTCGCGCCGTCGTCAGGTGTGCTCGATTCAGACGGTCTGGGTTCTGTCAGCTGAGCCGTGAGACGGTCAGACGGCTCAGCTGGGCGCTATCGGCGCCGACGTGCCGCTCCGTTGGGACCGGGACACGTGGGCGGCTGCGTGGGGAGTCGGGGTAGGAGGCGGACTGAAGGGTCGCCTCCCGCCGCGCCACCTATTGGGAGCGCCCGGCCGATCCGAGCCCAGCACAGATGTGCCGTCCGACAGCGGCGCCGGCCCAAGTAGGCTGATGGACCGATTCTGTAGCGGACTGGTTACGGTACAGCCGGGCAGGGTTCGCTGGCAGAGAGACTCCAGATCGGCTGCAGACGGTGGTGGGGAAAGGCCGGTTTTATGTCATCTCCAGTGGTTGATTCACGCGTGGTGTGCTCGGCTGGTAACCGTGCAGTGTGTTTACATTACTCACATCTGGCGCCGGTGGCAACCTTGCCCAGAACATGACACTCTGCGTTTTCTGTTGCTGACGCCGTATTGGGCTCACAGGAGCACGTGATTTGTGGTCCGACACCAGGCTCCAACGGTAGAACTGGGTTAGCTGGATGATCTCATGGGTTTAAATCTTCCGTGGGCACAGCAGCCCCACCCGCTGCTGGAGTGTCATCAATATTCGCCTATTTGAAAACCATGTTTGAAAGACTGCAGTAAATTTATCTAGAGCTTAGGGATGGCCCATAAAATGCTGAATGCAAAGGGGGTCGACCACAGAGTTATCAAACGTTACACATGGGCGTCAAAAAAGTTTCGTGGGGAGGGGGTCACAAAATAAATGTGTTACAAATAACAAAATATCCGGTGCTTAATTTTTGGACGACCCTTATGACTTCACTTTCTCGAATTTGGTCTCCTCAACTGGGCGAATTTCCACCCATCAATAATGATTCCCTTTCTCCTACGGGGAACCTTTTTCTTTCTATTGCAAGTGACTTCTGTCGATGCTTTGTATCTCTTGCTAGTCTTAATGGATTTTCAGCAAACATTGAACTCAGAAACTTAGCAGTAATCAGTGACTGGGGTAGTTCTCCCCTCGACGTTTGCTTCCGTGTTTCGAAATGTCAGCTGTGTTCTGCCGTGGGTGTAGAGTGATATCGTTAGAACAGCGATTGCGCTGGGCTGGACTGCGGAGTGGTATCGCTGTGTGAGGCCGCCGTAATGTGACAGGCCCACCGCCGTCGCACCCGATCCCATCTGGGTCATCGCCGTCGACGCCCTGTCCGGCCAAAAACGGACACGCCGGAAACCCCGTGCCACCTGTCCGAGTACAGGTGTACCCCATCAGGGCGCGTGGCCGGTGAAACCTGGCGTGTTTTCGAGACGCTGACACCGGCCTCCCTGCGGTGGCAGAGCGGCACAGGCGCGCGGCTCACACAACGCACCGCCGCCGGGGCGCCGACGCTGGGGCGTGACCTGCTGGTCCCAGCCGGCAGCCTCATGGTGCGTCGAGACGCCGCGTCATCGCCGACCAGACACTTTCACGCCCAGTTAGTCAGGCCGGGCCTGTTTGGATTCGCCGCCGATCCGGGGGTGTGCTGCTGTGAGCGGCAGCCATCAGCGTCGGGTCACGGTCCCCGCCCCCGGCGGAGTCGGCCCACCCAGCGGACCGGCTCCATACCGGGCGCCTGCTATCACCGGCCTCATCGCAATCCAACGGCTCAGCCGCCAACGCCGTGTCTCCGGCCGTATTCACGTGCGCGCGTTTATGTCATCGTTTCTGAGGTGTATTGAATGGCTCTGGTCTTCAAACGTTAGTTTTGTAGGCCAGCTGAGGCCGCGGCCTTGCTAGCATCCTGTTGCGTCAGTGGGCACAATGCCTGTTGCTGTGTCGTTGTTGGTATCCGGCGGGGTCTGGTCAACATCCGACGCTGTCGTGGTGTCTGGCCCACCTCCTGCTCTCTCTCTCTCTCTCTCTCTCTCTCTCTCTCTCTCTCTCTCTCTCTCTCTCTCTCTCTCTCTCTCTCTCTCTCTCTCTCTCTCTCTCTCTCTCTCTCTCTCTCTCTCTCTCTCTCTCTCTCTCTCTCTCTCTCTCTCTCTCTCTCTCTCTCTCTCTCTCTCTCTCTCTCTCTCTCTCTCTCTCTCTCTCTCTCTCTCTCTCTCTCTCTCTCTCTCTCTCTCTCTCTCTCTCTCTCTCTCTCTCTCTCTCTCTCTCTCTCTCTCTCTCTCTCTCTCTCTCTCTCTCTCTCTCTCTCTCTCTCTCTCTCTCTCTCTCTCTCTCTCTCTCTCTCTCTCTCTCTCTCTCTCTCTCTCTCTCTCTCTCTCTCTCTCTCTCTCTCTCCTCCCTCTCCGACCATGCCCCTGTACTGTGTATGCTGCGTAGGTGCATCCCCGATAAGAAACTGGAGTTACGGGGCTATTTGAACACCCAAGTCAGATGTAGAAAGTGGGTGAGACAAGTCATACAGTCAAACATCCAGGGTTTCGCCGACATAAGGCAGAGTTAAAGAGAACATGAATCAAAATCCTAGTAAATCTTGAAGCAGGATGCAGTCATTTGATGAGACTCTTGTCAACCAGCCGTTCAACGGTACCGTACCGCGGCAGAACTGACGCTGCCAGCAGCAGGGTTGCTGACACCACTCCGGCTTTCTGCCGCGGGAGTGGCGACAGTTGCGTTTCACAGTTGCGATGCATTTGAGTGGGCATAGTTAGGGAATACCATTACGGCGTATCCTATTGAACAAATAGGAGTCTGGTAGGTGTCCAGCCAACGAAGCCACTGGAGCATTCCAGAAATGCGACCAAATTTTACCTTAAAGGAAGGCACCTTCTAACGTGATTTTAACTGAGATAGCCAAGTTGTGAAGCAAGTCGAAATCCCGGTACTCCATATATCATTTGTCTTGGAACTCGATATTTCCGTGAAAAGCTAAACATACCGACACAACCCACAACCCCTCGCCGGGCGGCCATTGTTGGAGCTGCTGGTGTGACGACATATGCTGACGTCACGATGAGCATCAGACAATCGAAGCCGTTGAAGCATTTCAAGTATGGTAGTGGTTGCCAGATCATGACATCATCCACAGGCAGATATTCATTTGTTTTCCTAGAAGAGTATTTTTAAAAACAAAATATTGAGCTTATTGAACATTTTCAGAGAAATCATGAGTGGTTTCATTATTTTTGGCTAAAAGTACGCCTAATTTGACTAAATTCCAGGATTCAACCAAGGTGCCACATTCCCTTTAAGTTAACTTAGCGAAACCACTCCAGCAGCGAAATTTAGAGGTTTTGGTTTGGGGGTAAATTTTTAGTAGAGCCATTGCCGCAAACAGTGAGACAGTATCTGACATGCGAAAACACTAAGACCGAGACAAAGGTGGCAAGGATATTGGATGGGAGCGCTGGCAGATTCCCCCGATTGTGGCCGATTTTCTAAAAAAAAAAAACACTTCACCGATTTTAGAACTCGTGTCCCTCTCCAAACAACAGGTTTAAATCTGCCGTTGGTGGGAGGCAGTGTCGTAGATAAGACAACCTAACTGGAACCCCAGTGCACTTCGCTGTCACTGCGTCGATATGACCTCTTCATGTCAAGTGGTGGAGGCATTCGAGACACCTAACCACGCAGCAATTGGTCAGCCATTGCCTATGTTCCTACCTGCAGGGCTGTTCGCCTGATGTCTCACCTGCCCACCCGCTCTTCCATATCTTCACCTATCAATTAATCTACTCTTCAGTCATTCCTCCCTCACCCTCACCTGCTCATAAACTCCATGTCTCGGTGAAAGGTCCCTAACAGACCCGCATTTCCTTGCTTCATTCAGAGTTCCCTTTTCTTGGGTACTTTCCTCGCTGGTCGGACCGGACCGTTTTGGATGGTTGCGTGCTGACTTGAGCCCCCACCCTCACCCCGTCTCTCTCCGCTGCCTGCTGACTTGCTGAGCCCCCTACCCCTTGCCCGTCTCTCTCCGCCGCCTGCTGCCGGAAGTGTGACCGGGGTTAACCAGGGTTCATGTGTCTTCCGGTGCCGGGCGGCGCTATCACGCACTGCGTCCGCCTCCCAGTTCGGCGTCCCGGCCGCCACGTCCGGGGCGCCGGTGAACTCTGTCCTTCCCTGCTGCATGTCGGCTCCTTCCAAAACTGGTGGCGAATAGGACTAGAATAATACTTGGGGCTTGCGACATACTAGCTGCGGCGACAATTCGGCGGTGCATGCTCGCGCGGTCAGACGTGGGGACCTGCCAGCAGGCGGGGGTCTGCCTTCCAACCTGAGGAAGGAATTTGAACGAGAGGCGACTAGCCCCAAGCCAACGGAAAGCCAACCTACAGAATGTGTGGGCCGTCCTGGGGTCTTCGTGAGCATGTGTTAAGATCCATTAAAATGCGTGCGGTTGATCTTTTCACAAGGAAGTAAAAAAACAATGATGAAGAAGCGGAATGGCATTTCAGATCTCGAGGCGTTGAAAACTTATTGAAATTGCGGGGTCTTGGGCCATGGTACACTACCCAGCGGTATACGAGGCATCAGCCTTTTAGTGGCTGAAGCGTGAGGGTGCATCGGCTTTTTGTTGGCCCATGGTGGAAAGTGGGGCATGAGGCGGCAGACGACAAAAACCTCTCACGAAATGTGAGGATTGGACCAAAGTTCTGCTGTGAGAAGCTGAATGTGCGGAATAACTGTCACCTTTCACGGTAAAAACTGGTCTTGTATCCCAACTAGCCTACCACGTGGTGTCCAAAGTGCGCAATTGCGTAAGTTCGGGAGGAGGGCTTAAGCCAGCCTGGCGTGCAGCCCCCTGTTCCACTTCAGGCGGCCGGTTCCTACTGCTCCTTTCGTCAGCTCGAGCCGAACCGGACACTCGGCGGCACACTGCGCCTACCCTGCTCCTGGCATTGCTTTCTTCGTACTGAATTAGGGATAACTCACAACTTCTTCGAGGGTGCTGTGACTTATTGAAGCGTATGTGACGTGTGAACAAAATGGGGACACGCTTCTATTGCATTTTCAAAAAGTCCCTAATCTTCCTTGGGTTTCCGGCCTGGTCGTTGTCTCAGCTGGCTCACCATATATCACAGGAAGCTTTTGTTATACATGGTTAGAGGATACAATAGCTATGCATCGTCACCACTGGCGGCGGAACTGGGGGGGGGCACCGGAGCACGGTGCCCCCTCCCTTAAATGATAGATTGTGACGCTTACCCTATGGAGTTGACTGGAAAGAAATGGGTTTATTTTATTTTATTCTTATTTTATTAGGACCACTCCCAACAGGTACACTTGCCCAATTGCAGGGAGTATTTGCGTGGGTGTTTAAGGATCCTCTCCACCGGGTCAGATCGGACACGGAAGGCGGTTTTCCGCCTTGAGGATTGAACCCACGTTAATCCATGCTATCCGATCTGAAGACGAGCAACGAAGCCACTAGGCCACCCCGGCCTACAAAATTTGCTTGAAAAGCCCATGGTACCCTCCTTAAATTAGGACTCCGCGATGGTCGACACACATACAAAGCAGTAGATTTAAGTTATCTGACTTTCCGTGAAAAGGCAGAAGCCAGTGCTGGCTGGCGAAGACTTTAATGTTCCTTAGCCGTTTCCAGCGCCTCCTCAGCCTCTCATGTACCATGGCAGACTTTCATTTAGCCCAGCCAGTGTAGGTAATTGGATTTTAGATTTCCAGGTCTTTCATCTAGCCTGGACTGTGTTGGCCCTCCGCCAGACACGGACACATTCGCAGAAGCCGTGTTGTACGTCACACGTCCCAAACACACTTCCGCGATGGCCACGTTCATGGCAATGACGCCGTCCTGTTTTGATATGCTGAAGACGTGCGCTCGCCTCTGTCCTCCCGCCTTGATTGTTGGGCGCAGGCGCACATGCGTCCGTACGTGACCAGCAACAGAGGTGCTGACCTCGGCTCGCCGGCGGCTATGATGTAAGTTTACAGAGAGACCGCCGGGTGATGTTAAGCCCCGCCCACCGGGTGACGCCAGACTCCGCCCCGCCGCCTGCTCCGGCGTAAACAGTGACGTAGAGCGCGCTGGATTCGAACTCGCCGCCGGCGACGGCGGTCAGTGGTGGCGACGTCGCGACACGGTGCGTTACTGCCCCGGGGCTAGTGTCACGCGCGCCGCTGTAGACTGCACAGAGAGGGCAGCTGAACAATCGTGGCGGCTGTCGACGTTCACCCTCCCGATTCGCTGTCGGACCTGGGCGAGTCTGGCACAGATCGGGTGATCGAGCACTGCACCAGTGACCTCTCAACTCGCCTGCTCGCCCCCCTCAGCATGCTGCTCCTCAAGGCTATCTTCGGCCCGGTGAGCCTCATCCTCCCCACACGGACAGATGTAGGACATGGGAAGGACCGGTCGGCCTTCCGGTGCGGACTCGTCTGGCAGCGAACATAAAACTGGCTCCGTTTATTGTGTGTGTCTATTTGCTCATGCTTCTCTCCGCGTCCTTAGCACGGTGGTGGAACATTTTGAATGAGGTTTTGTTTCAAAATGTTGGTGAAGATGTATTTTTTCTTGCGCATGAGTCAGCTGAATATTCAATGAGGAATAGATGGCGCCGTTAGCGAGACACCTCTAATGACAGCGGCGAGCATATCTTTACATCTAGTTTACTCGACTGCCGTGACGTATCACCGTCCCAGAGGCATGGCCATACGCCAGTACACCCAGTTAAGAAACAAGTTTGAATGATCGCCTTTGTGCGTCCCCGGCCTGTTCTGTCCTCTGTGTCCCTTGCCTGTTCTGTCATCTGTGTCCCCGGTCTCTTCTGTCCTCTGTGTCCCTGGTCTGTTCTGTCCTCTGTACGTCTCCGCCCTGTTCTGTCCTCTCTGTGTCCCTGGTCTGTTCTGTCCTCTGTGCGTCCCTCTGGTCTGTTCTGTCCTCTGTGTATCCGGCTCTGTTCTGTCCTCTGTTGTCCCTGGTCCTGTTCTTCTGTCCTCTGTGTCTTTGGTCCTGTTCTGTCCTCTGTACGTCCCTCTCTGTGTCCCTGGTCTGTTCTGTCCTTTGTGCGTCCCCCTCTGTTCTGTCCTCTGTGTCTCCGGCCTGTTCTGTCCTCTGTGTGTCCCCGGCCTATTCTGTCCTCTGTGTGTCCCTCTCTGTTCTGTCCTCTGTGTCCCTGGTCCTGTTCTTCTGTCCTCTGTACGTCCCTGGTCCGTCCTGTCCTCTGTACGTTCCTCTTCTGTTCTGTCCTCTGTACGTCCCTCTCTGTTCTGTCCTCTGTGTCTCTGGCCTGTTCTGTCCTCTGTGTCCCCTGCTGTGCGTCGCTGGGCGACAGAGCGCAGTGCGGCTGCATTAGCCCGGTGATGGTATCGGCGCGCCGCTGGGGTGTCTGTCCAGCCCTGTTGTGGTCGCCGCTGCCGCTCTCTCGCCGGCTCGCAGCCGCTGCTGTGTATGGATGAAGTCGAGCCGTGCCGGCCTTGCGTAACGGGCGAACGACCGCTGCGTATAACACGGGTGTGGTGGGGTAACGCTGGTGTACAGCCGGCCTCCTGGCTGGCTTAGCATGGGGCGGAGGCTGTAGGCTGCGTTACAGAAGCTACAGAAGACTGGACGCAATGCAGTATGCCTTTTTATTCATTTCGACAGTCTTACTGACCTCGTCGTCGCAGTCTGTATAATTTAGTGCGGCTGCCAGATATATGTATATATAGTCCGTTTATTCTTTTTTCGTATCTCCTCGGCTTCATACCACACAGAAGTGGATTGTTTTGTTTTTAGTCCAAAGCTGTCTCTCTGCTCCTTCTGACTATCGATTGTCAATTTTCCCGGACCCCGATCGGAGATATCAGGCTTGGTTCGGAGGTATACAAGAAGATTCACTTAACCAGCCGAAGGACATCTGGATCGGATCGTGTTGGCTGCTTTCTGCGTGTGGTGAATGTGGACGGGGGATGCCACCGCCATTCTTTTGTGTGTCTGAGGAAAACAATGGGAACTCTTAAAATAGTGCCTTACTTCAATGAACTGTCCATGAGGAGTTTAATATCTGCGTTCCTGTTATGCGGGGTACCATATTTTGTACCTGCCAGGGAATATGCTGATAAGTGTTATTTGATAAGGTTGGGTATATGTCACTTCCATCCTCGGATTTGCCCTAGACTCGTTAATGCCAAGACCAATTAATTGCTGGCACGGGTCCGTCGACCATTAAAACGTCCGAAGTTAGTATGTGGTTAGGTGGGGCATTCTCCTGTGGCGGTGGTCCCAGCAGGGGTGCGCTGGAGACTGGACCACCGGTGGTTTCCGGCGGTGCGTTGCTGTGAGCCGTCGCCGCCTCTGTGTAGGGATCGGCACTGTGTACACAGCTGGGTAACCGGCCCGCGACCGCTGCACGCGGCCCCGCTCCCGTTTGTGATCCGGCGGAAGCGGGACTGGCTCACTCTGAGCACGTCTAACCACCGCGTCAGCGACCTCGCTGGCCACAGCACCATTGTCCGGCGGGTGGCTCCATTGTTCTGCCAGACGGCGGCGTGTCAAGGTCAGGTCATGCGCTGACCCGACCGTCCGGTTCCGGAGCCAGACTACGCCGGGACTGTCTTGTCTTCGTTGAAGGTGGTGACGTCAGGAGTAGTTCCTGGTGCTAATGATCTCATCACGTGACGTGTTTTTCGGAGAATGTAAACGATTCCGTAGGTGTGCGTGTTGCAGGCAGTTTATGCGCCGAGCCGTTAGGTTCGCCATGGTCGTCAGCTGCAGCGCTATGGGATGATTCACGCGTGAGTTGGCGGGGTGGGATATCGTCTACTGCGGGCTTGCCATAAACAGAATCGCGCTTCCGGGCGCTGCCGACCCCCTGCAGATTGAACCGGCCGCCCCTGAGCCGCCCGTTTACTCTACAGATGTCCTCGGTGTGCAGAGAGTGAACTGACCGCCCCCCCCATGGGACATTATTGCTCAGCCCTGTGGTCACGCGGTGTTCTGATCTCAGGCGGAAAAGGCGTGGGGGGTCATGGTTCCTTAAGGTTTCATCACCTTCCCAATGGAGTAATACATTTGTCATGCAATGGCATGAGACATGGATGAACTTTGGGTTGGTGCGCCCGTACAAAGGCTTATGAAATCTGCAGGACGTTGACATCATGCCGATTAAACTGTGTCACACAAAGACAGAACTTTGATCCGTAACGACGCTGATCCTTACAGTCAGCAGTGAGTTGACACCGTTGGACTGTTCTGCGTGGACACCAGCAGGCGTGCCGGCATGTTCAGCGTCTCCGTCTGCCGCGGCTGAGGCAGTGAACCCTGTCCAGCTGGACCTTCAGCCCGGAACTGGCTCCTCACTGACCCGGCACAGGGGCAACGGGCCACTCCCGCGAGGCGCACAAATTTCACGAACAGCTCCTCCCCCTCCGCCCGCACCTATACTCTGGCCGGTGGTGCTCCTGACCTCCTGGCCCGGGGGACGATCTCCCAGCGGATGACTGGACGCCGCCGATCTAACAGAGCTCCGCTCGTTCTGTTCACCCCCTGTTACTTAAACAGCACTGTCAACACCCGTGCCTCGTGCGTGGGTAGACTGCCTTTTAGGAATCTAAATACTTTACGAGTTTCACTCAGCAAACAGGGGGGGTGAGTGTGCTTTTAGGTGACTGGGTGTGTTGGCGCAGGCCTTTGTTGTGTCATGTTTGTCGTACATAGTGACGCCCAGGCATTAATGGCCATGGGAGTGGTATGGTGTGGACGGAAACCGGCGTTTTTACGTGTAAACTATCCCTGTACGGTTTATTGTCTCTGTCAATGCTCTCCGCTCCATTAATGGCCGCCGGAACGTGGTTAGTTATGCCTGCTCTGTGTCCATCTAGAGAGCTGTTTAGAAGTTGTGGTTTTAGCATGCTTTCTCAGGGCCAGGAAAAGTGCATGTCCTGGTTTGTCTGATGATATATTTCTATAAAAATATGCATGGCGATTTAAATGTGCCTTGAATGGGAAAAATAAAAGCTGACGGGCTTGTGATGTAGATGTTTTAATGTCGTGATGGGTAGCCCGCCGAAATTTTTACAAGCCGATAAGGGCTTATCCCCCATTTCCCACCCGTGATCTAGTGTACAGAATTTCTACGTGATTTTGGGAGAAATGTAACAATTCTCTAGAAGCCTTAATACCCCCCCCCCCGCGATCTAGTATACAGGCGTTTCTACGTGATTTTGGGAGAAATGTAACAATTCTCTAGAAGCCTTAGTACCCCCCTGACGTTGAGTCTAGGTTAATCACCCTGAGTGCCAATCCGATTCGAGTAGTTTTGGTTAATCACCCCTGAGTGCCGCCGCAGTGAGCCCCGCCTGACCCCGCTGCCCTCGTCCGCAGACGTACGGTCGGGAGCGGGACGGTCGCAGCAGCACCGAGTCGCCGACGGCATCGCCCAAGTCGCCGCCGCGACGGCCTGGCCAACGCCAGCGCCCAGCGACCGCAGAAACACTGCGCCATACCCAAGTCAGTGTCCGCCGCCCCGCCCCACCCCGCTGTACTGCCCCGCTGTACTGGCCAGAGCGGCCGTACACTGTCCGATTCACGCTAATTTTCGGGGTTGAAATATCAAAGTACTGTAGGGATTCAGTAGTGGTTGACGTTTTATGCTTTCCTTTTTCGTGTTGTTTTCCTTAGATTCTTGTTCCTAGACTATTTTTGACGAGACCGACAGACCATGTGTTCCCTACTTAACTCACACGGTCCTCATTACTTTGATCTCTCAGTCTGATCTGTCCTTTACAATTGTCCGTTCGCAATCCACAGAATATGGAATGGAACTGCTCCTGTTTATTCTTTTTCTTCTTTCTGAGTGCACAGACAATTGTCACTCTTTGTATGCTGGCAAATTGTGTCTTACGACGCAATTTCTGCCAACTACCCTTCCATGGCACAAGGACGCAGCGGGTTCCGCTGGCGCGCCGGATCAGGGCTCGCAGACACCGACAGCGGCGGCGCGCGGCCGTCATTACTCAGTCATCCCTGTGGCACGTTGTCTCCGGAACCGCGGCGGATGCCCGGCGGCGCAGCGGTGTTTGTCAGGCCGAGCGGCGGATGCCCCTCATATCGAGCATGCAGGGTCAACCGCGCGGCACGACCTTTTAGACCCAGCTCCGCAATGGTTTGTTATACTAGAGGGGCATCAGGCGCGACATAGTATACAGCCCAGCTGAATTTCTCAGAGTGGACGGGCTACGATGCAAGCTTTTTCCAAAAAGTACATACAAATTGCTGTTGCATGACGTCGGGACACTATAATGCCATTTGCTGGCGATGCGTCGTAAAGCCCAACATAAGCCAGTCTCTCTCCTTGCGCAGTGTGCTGCAGGAGATGAGCGGGGATTTGGCGCCGGTGGCTGAAAAATGGCGCGACATCGGAGAAACCTCTGATTTTTCGCAGTTTTACAGCCACAGCTGTCTTGAGAGTGTATAAATCAATCTCTTTTCCGGGTGCGATGATGTGAAACGTCAGATTCGGCTGTTAGGATGCCAGTCTAAATCTATGGGCTGTGGGTATATATATAAAAAAATACATCCGCTCAGTACAAAAACGAAATCCGCTTCTACTTAGTGATTTCACGTTTTTCCTTTTTTACACTGCTGCCGCGATTTTTAATTTGTCAGCTCTAAAAGCCGAGAGTGAAAGCCGTAAACAGTCTGTCGCGGCCAGGGTGTTTATACCGCGCCTTGGTTGATTCGGCGACAGTCATGACGCAGCTCTTTTCAGCATGGCTTGGACATCGAGGGCTGCATTTTACACCGATGGCCTTGAGCTTGACAATGCTGACATGAAAATTGACAGAGTTACTGCGGGCTTTGAGGGGAGAGCAGTCAGTCGTTCATGTATCGCAGGAGGCTGACCTGTCAATATTGGAAATGATTCCGGGACAACAACGGAAAGTCTGGAAATTGTAGCCGAATACCTGTTCCGAAAACCAGTAACTTCTGTGAAACTTATCCGTACTGCAGTCTGAAATTTAGAGCGTCGGTCATTCACATTCGAGACAGTGGAAACGGATCCAGCGTGCGATCGTGAGAGTGGAAACCTGTAAACGTGGGGATGTTGTGGCCAGCGACACTCCCAATAAATCAGCCAGGCGAAGATTTACTACCGGTATTAACCTGCCAGCTACCTCTGTTGAAAGTCTGAATGTGATTACAGGTGTTGTTTTCCACCGTGAAGTCAGGCTTGATGATGACGGACCGACTGCTGTAGGATCATTACAGACGGATTTGTCCGAGCTGTAACGCGACTGGAAACCCCGGCCCATCAATACCAGACAACCGGGGGAGATATGGCCGGGCGCCTGTTTGTACTGGCTACTCTGGTAAAGCCCTGGGTATAACTCTGGTGACTGGCATTAAGGCTCTGGTTAAACGCAGGCTCAAACATTATGATAGTGGAGATGGCATTTGGTAGCAGCCCCGAGGTCCTTAAGTCCAGGACACAGTGCTTTTAAAATCCTATAGACAGCCGGTTGCACACTGATTGATAAGGTATAAGGCCCAGCTGCTTAAAATTGTTTTGAGAAATATCTTAAAATGATAACATTTCTCCCAAAATTGTACATCTCTGGTAGCTTATTTTGACGAGCTCTTTGAAATGTGGGACCCTGCAAACTGGATGAGACGTCAATGTGGAAAATTATGGACAAACATTACTTTCGCCTTTCCCCGATGATTTTCTGTGTCTTTTCTCAATTAGGTACTTCCGAATTTTGAATCTGATCGAGTATTTGTGTATGTCAGTTCATTCATGCATCCGTTCAAAACGCAGCAGGTTAGGCAATAATGGTGTCGGCAGGGACCATCACTTGGGAGATATTTCGCAAAAACGACCGCAGCCTATTACCAATCAGTATGGAATCGGCTGTACTTCTTGTACAACCTTTGAAAATTTATGTGCGGTATTTTCCGCGGCTTATTTTGTCCCTGACTAGCTCGGGCCGTCATGTCCCCTCCCGGTCGCCGCGGGCATCAACCTCGAAAGCTGGGGGACGGAGGACGCGTCCTCCATCTCGCGAATCAGGGGTCTTCTCCCACCCCCAAATAGGATTTGGGACTCGACTTTGGATTTGTGTATTATATCGCTGTTGCGTGGACCTACGTAAATTTTCACGACAGCCAATCTGATCGGAGTTGGACCGCTCCACTCTCCATTCATCGCCAGTCCATCTCCCCCTGTGAAGTTAGCTGGCGGGGGGGCCCGAGGGCGGTGATACCGGCGGCGACACATGGCGCCGGGCAAGGTCAATGCTAGCGCCGCCGCCGCCGCCGGATGCGCCGCGTTTATGTCTGCGCGGCTGGCCCAGTCCCCGGGAGCTGCTGTTTGCCGGGAAAGCGAGGCGGAGTTTCAGTGTCGCGTCCCTGCTGCTGCTCTGGTGCCTGGCATGCAGACTCCTGAAGCGGGGCATGTCTACCTTCTTGGAATTGTTTTTCCTTGTGCGGGAATTGTTGTCCAAGGGCAGATGTGTCGGGTTTGGTACCCGAGAGCGTTGAAGCTGCGACTCACCTTTCCCTGTTTCAAAAGGTTCACAACAAGTAATTTGAAAGTTTTGTTGCGAAATGTTTGAGCTATTCCAATATTCCTCTGAGGCCGAGTTCTGAAGAACAGTTTGGTGGTGTGCGAAATATTCCACTCTGCTCTCATTGTATGATAGTGCTAGTGGTCCAGATGTAACAGGTTAGATGAGGTAAGAAGAAGAAAATAAGTTCTGAGAAGAGATATGTTTTAATTGGCTTCACGTGATTTTCTTTCCTGGTAGGCTGCAGAGTCGTTTGCTGCTCCGAGTGGGTGGCTGCATGAATGAGCAGCCTTATCACCGCGTTTATGCAGAGCGGCATCCATTCGCTGATTTTTCGGACAGTTTGAGATGTGTGGCAGCCGGCGAGCCGACAGGATGTTGGCAGGCTCCAGCGTCCTGGATCGCCGTGTCGGAATGGCTGGAACCGTGGCTCCTGAATCAGTGCCGATTCCACCAGAGATGTTTCCGGACTGCGTGAGGTACACGCGCTGAAGCGCCCTGTACCGCACGTAGTGAACAGCGCCTTCCGCAGGCAGCCGCCGCTGTGGCGTGTTGGAGACAGGCAGTGTGGGTATCGGGGGAAGCTGCAGGAAAACGCTGCTGATAAAACTCTTAAACTGGAAACCTGAAATGGTCTTTGATTCTCCGCGCTGAAAGCTGGTGTTTCGGGTTTTTTTGGAGACCCTTACATCCCAAGGCTTTTCATGCTTAGCATACGCATCTTTGCTTTCACGTAGATTATTGTTTATCCCAGTTAATAAACATGTTTCAGATACGACCTGAACTTGTCTAGACGCGCATAGGCTTTTTCCGGACAGCAATTCCTTAGTTCTTCGTAACTCATATTATGCGTCACTATTTCATTGTAAAGTTATCTAGCGTTGGATCAAATGTTGTTTAGGTGTTTTACTTTTAGTTGCTTCGACGTGAGGCACGGCCACGACCAGCCGAGCTCTGCCGTGTGGGGTACACCGCCGCGCGAGGCCGACGGCCGCTCTGGTGGAGACCAGCGGCCAGTTGTCCCTGATGGCCAGCAGAAGTGCCACATGACTGACTGATATCGTGGGCGGGTACAACCTTTCCCAACTGCGCCGCGAGGATGCACCCAACGGCAGGTTCAGGGTCGACCGCCATGTAAACACTTTCAGGGTCCGGCCGGAATGCGACGGGTTACAGTGCATGTCTCACGTGTTGTATATGTGTGGTCTGTTTGGCCAGTGAGAGCCGCAGACGGCCAAACGGACAAGTCACGTGCTGGTGACCCTCTACACGTGACGGGTGCGAACTGAGGACGCCCACGGCTCATCAGCCCCGGGCGCTGTCCGAGGATCGCTGACAGTAACACGGCGTCCACTGCATCTGCACTGAGGCTGTGCACGCTAGTAGGTGGCGGCAGTAGAATGTCAGTTCCGGAACGTGCCGCTTACCTGGTCGTTTGACAGTGGGCGGGAGGCGGTGCTGACCCACGCAGCCATGTGGATGTTTGGATAGGGTTACACGGAGCATTCCGCATCACCCAGATCGCCCCAAACTACCCAGCCTGGGTCTGCCACTGCCCGGGATAATGATGAGTGTTTGCATGCTCCTGTTCAACGTTGCCAAATAGGTGTTCTGTAAGACCTGCATCAGGATCAGCTGCAACTATCAATCAATAGCCAGTCATTTATCCGCTGAACAGCCTGGCCGCCCCACCTGGTACAACTGGCCGCCCCGCCTGGTACAGTGGCCGCCCACCTGGAACAGTCTGGCTGCCCCACCTGGAACAGTGTGGCCGCCCCGCCTGGTACAGTGTGGCCGCCCTACCTGGAACAGTGTGGCCGCCCCAGCTGGTACAGTCTGGCCGCCCCAGCTGGAACAGTCTGGCCGCCCCACCTGGGACAGTGTGGCCGCCCCACCTGGAACAGTGTGGCCGCCCCACCTGGTACAGTGTGGCCGCCCCAGCTGGAACAGCCTGGCCGCCCCAGCTGGAGCAGTGTGGCCGCCCCAGCTGGAACAGTGTGGCCGCCCCACCTGGAACAGTGTGGCCGCCCCAGCTGGTATAGTCTGGCCGCCCCAGCTGGAACAGTGTGGCCGCCCCACCTGGAACAGTGTGGCCGCCCCAGCTGGAACAGTGTGGCCGCCCCACCTGGAACAGTGTGGCCGCCCCAGCTGGTATAGTCTGGCCGCCCCAGCTGGAACAGTGTGGCCGCCCCACCTGGTACAGTGTGGCCGCCCCAGCTGGAACAGTGTGACCGCCCCAGCTGGAACAGTGTGGCCGCCCCACCTGGAACAGTGTGGCCGCCCCAGCTGGTATAGTCTGGCCGCCCCAGCTGGAACAGTGTGGCCGCCCCACCTGGAACAGTGTGGCTGCCCCAGCTGGAACAGTGTGGCCGCCCCGCCTGGTACAGTGGCCGCCCCACCTGGAACAGTGTGGCCGCCCCACCTGCTACAGTTTGGAGCGGCGGCCGGGGCGGCGTCCTCGCTGTCAGCGCGGCGGTGACCCCGGCACGTCCGCGGCGCCGCCGCCGGGCCGCCGGCGGGCGCGGCCTCGACGGACGACCTTCCTCTGCTGGCGGCCGCTGCCGTCCGCCCGGTCGTGCTCACTTCCCGCCTGCCGCGGCCCCGCCTGAGCGGTGGCTCCAGATCAGGACATCCCCTGCACGCTGCGGCCCCACCTGAGCGGTGGCTCCAGATCAGGACATCCCCTGCACGCCGCGGCCCCGCCTGAGCGGTGGCTCTGGCTCAGGACATCCACTGCACGCTGCGGCCCCACCTGAGCGGTGGCTCCAGATCAGGACATCCACTGGCCGCTGCGGCCCCACCTGAGCGGTGGCTCCTGATCAGGACATCCCCTGCACGCCGCGGCTACCCCTGAGCGGTGGCTCCAGATCAGGATTTCCCCTGCACGCCGCGGCCCCACCTGAGTGGTAGCGTCGGCTTAGGTCATTGCCTGCCCCCTGTCATTGCCTACAGCTGTCTGTGCTGGATGTCCGCGCTCCTGCAGTGAGCTGGCAGCTGTCGAGTCTCAGCTGTCTGTGCTGGATGTCCGCGCTCCTGCACTGAGCTGGCAGCTGTCGAGTCTCAGCTGTCTGTGCTGGATGTCCGCGCTCCTGCAGTGAGCTGGCAGCTGTCGAGTCTCAGCTATCTCCGCTGGATGTCCAGCGGTCACATGCTGCGGTATCCGGCAGGGCCACTTCAGGGTGACCTTTGCGTGGGGCCCGCGGCGCACTGCCGAGTAATGGGGTCGCCAATGACAGCCAGCACCCATGTCCAGAGGCGAAAAACGCCGCAGCTGTCAGCTCGGTGGAGATTCTGACCCCAGAAAAAGAACAACTCTGAATCTCTGTCGTTTTCTTGGACCAGTCTCTGGGACGTGTCGACATCTCCCAGTAAACCGCAGCAGTGCTGAATGCTGCTAAAACCTGTGTGATTACCATCGGGATGGCCCCGCGCTCAGTGTCGCAGTGGGTGCGGGTGTACCCGTCAGCATCCCCGACCTGCGACGCACTGGGTCTTCGTCAGGATTTCAAACACAAACTGTGGGGGCGCGGCGCTGGGGCTGGGGGCTCGACCCGGTTATGTGTGTACAAACACGCGGCTGGATTTAGAGATGTCTCCGAGAACCGTTGCGCCTGACCTGGAAATGTGCTTCACTCGTTATCGTTGATGTAGCAACAGCCGCACCGTTCACAGCGGAGCGACGTGTGCGCTGTTTGTTGAGCGATGTTTGTAGTCTGGTTCTGGGTTTATTCAGGGTTATTGAGTGAAACTGCGTTTTTAGAAGATGTCGAAAACTGCGACATCTGGTCGTTTATATGAAGCAGACGGCATCCGTCAAAACACAAGGCCGGTGTTGTGGTACCAGGCTTGCAGATGGGCTCTCGCTCTGGTTCGGAGAACTTGGCTGGTGTGAGTTCAGCTTGCAGGATTCGCTGTGCTCGGTTATGTAACTGCCTTTTCAGAGTTTTCACAAGCAATGTGTCAATACTGAATCCGACAATAGACCAAAATACGCTGCGCAGATTGGGTATTTGAATCAGGTCGTAGATTATTGAGCAATAATTGCGTCTGACGTGCAAGTGTTGATGGTAAAAATACTGGAATCCCCACTCTGGACAAGCTTCGCAGCTCCGATAACGGCAACTATCATCGAGCTTGTGCTTCGCTGGTCGAGAGACTGACGGGGCATTTCGACTATTTTCTACAAAATTGAACTAGTATATATATATATATATATATATATATATATAAAAAGTGTGTGTGCATAAAGCTATAGTCGCTAAAACTGGCTGGAGTCAAGCCTTTCGGAATAAATTAGAATAGTTGGGGGGGGGGGATTGAGAGCCTACAGAGCCTACTCCCTTTGCATGCAGACCTCTGGCTGTGTTGTTCTTTTTTACCGTACACATATGCTTGTATATATTTGTATTACTGGCGGTACATAAAGCATACACGCAGCACTGAAACAGCATCATCCGACCGACATGGATAAAGTTCTTCACACCGTGGCGCGTGGGGAGCCCCGAACCCCTGACCGCTTACGTCGGCTTGAAATCATGCAATTAAAATCATTCTTATACATGCATCCCCCTCACAGATTGTCCAATCAGTAAGACGTGTGCGATGGTAGGGAAGTAAAACCGGAGGGAGGGTGTAGAGTGAGGGTGGCAGTGTCATCCCCATTTACTCCAAGATACCTGGTCAACACATTAAAAATGACAACCATGGCCCGTTGGGTACATACGCTTGCGGGAGCGGCCCTGTGCCTGGTCCGCTCCGCCGTGGCGGTGTACCCCCGCCTGTAGGAGCGGCCCTGTGCCCGGTCCGTTGTGCTGTGGCGGTGTACCCCCGCCTGTAGGAGCGGCCCTGTGCCCGGTCCGTTCTGCCGTGGGTGGTGTACTCCCGCCTGCAGGAGCGGCCCGTGCCCGGTCCGTTGTGGCGGTGTACCCCCGCCTGTAGGAGCGACCTGGTGGCCGGTCCGCTCCGCCGTGCGCCGGCGGCCGTGGACCGGGTACAGGGGTGAGGGATCGGCGCCGGGCTGCGGTTTGTGGGTCGGACGGTCTGGAGCGGGCCATGAGGCCGCTGTGTCAGCTCGGTCAGGGCCGACACAGCCGTTCACGCAACCCGCTCCCTGATCGGTCTCGGCCGGGCCGGACGCGCCCGTCTTTACGAGCACGTTCATTACATAAACGCATGTCATTTAAAGGCGTCCGAGCGGAGCAAGAGAACAGTCAAAAAACGGACAGTACACAGCAAAACTGCGGCAACGCTGGTCGCGGATCGCAGTCAGTTACGCTAACTACGGACAGAAATGCCGTCGTGATGTTGTGATGAAAGGGTTCGGCTTTAAGCCGTGTGTGTGTGTGTGATGGGGGACGAGTGTAGGTCTTGTCCCCGTGTGACGTGTGATTCCGTGTGACCTGTGTCCCTGTGTGACGTGTGTGGTATGTTTTCCAGGTTCCACTTTCCGCACGGTCGTCCTGACAGTCGGGAGAAGATGGAGGCGCAGATCCAGCGCATCTCGCAGGCCTTCTCCTCCTACCCCGGCGGCCAGGTGCCCAAAGACAAGTTCGCCGCCGTCGCCAAGGTGGGTGCCTGCGACCTGGAAGAGAGCGCCTCCCGCCCCGATGTTGTGCGGGACGTTAAACGTCGATATGCCAAATTTACCGACCAGTGCCGGAGCTACTGGTGTGACAGTGAAGTCTCTGTTTCTAAGATAAGTTCCAGGAGAAGACTTCTGATATTCGTGCCATGATAGGCGAGTTTGTTGTACCTAAAAAATAATGGTAAAGTAAGGACACGGAGTCCCCTGCTGTGCCTTTTAGGAAAATGTGTGCTGTAAATCTTGCGCAGCCTTTAGCCCATGTTTAACTTGCTCGTCGTGTAAGAAACGTGACTTGATCGGTGATGTTTGACTCCAAGTATAGTCAGAAGCTTGCGACGAATGTTGCTGGCTTGTCCCTGGGTCTTTGTGAGTACCTCGCCTCTGCAAATATAGAGTGCGGCTATGCTTTGTATGCATTGGACCAGGCGCGGTTTGCAGGGGCCGGATTGCGTGTGCCTCTCCATTTCAATAGCTGCCGAGTTCGACTCCAGATGGGCGCTAACCGGGCATTCGTCATAGTTTACAGCCCATTTCAATAGCGGCGCCGACAGACAGTCTGAGCGATTCGATCGGCGACCCTGGGTAATGTGTAGCTTCAGACAAGGTGCAGACCCGCGCGGGGGTCTGGCCAAATTATAGCGTGCGCGTGCGCGATTGAATAAAACATGGGAGCGGTATAAGGCGCACGACAGGTAACGAGCGGTCCGGGATCCGGGTCCAACACCCTGGCCTCGGCACGGGACTCCGATCCCTGATGGCGGGCTCTCCGACCTAAATGGCGTCTTCCGGACTGCTCCCAACTTGGAAATGGGGCTCCGGTGGTGGAACCTTTGCTGACGGAGCTAATTGTCATTGAGGAATTAACAGTCCAAATCGGGAGCCGTTTCGCCCGATTTGGTCAAACGCCCGCGTTGTTATCGAAGTCCTACGCTTTCCTGTACCTTAAAACACTGCGTGCGCCATGGGTTTCGACGGGTCAAAAGAACTCAAGTGGGTGATTTACTGACATCATTCTGCCGCAGCGATCAAAGGTTGATGCCTATCGCTTCCTGAAGCGGATGCTCCCGAACCACGTCCTGAATGCTATCGCTATCAATCGGCGATCGGCGGTGACGTCGGCTGGGCGCACATGACTGGGCAGCCGGCGCGGGCCCTCGGCACGTTCTGCTGCACCGTTTTCCGGGTACAATGGAGACTTTCTGCACTCGCTGTCTCCGGGCCGGCGGCCGCTGTGTGAATAACGACGGCGACAATGGCTGGCGACGGGCGACGGCGGCGTCACGCCGGCTCCGGCAGAGGCGGTTACAGCTCTGTCGGTCCCGCCGGGGCGCCATAGAGACAGAGCGGGCTACGGCTCAGGACGCTGGCGTGTTGGTGCTTTCTAGGGGTTTGAGGGGCGAGGGGGTGTTTCAGCAGTGATGCCGGATCAAAGTGCGAGGCCGCGGTAGTTTGCCTCCTGGAGGGGGGGCTGGAGAGCGACGTTTCAGAAGGGGGCGGTTTCCGGGTGTAGTGCGGGGCCCCCGGTACACGATCGGGGAAGCTGGCGGGGCTGCAGCCGCCTGTGATACCGCCATACAGCGGCGCTGTGCCATATGCGGCGTTGGTGGCGCCAGCCGCGCCATATCGGCCGCCGGAGCCGGGGCCGGCCGCCGCCGTTCCCGGCACTCTGCACACCCGCCGGGCCCGGCTGGACGGCACAAGGCTGAGTCCGATTTATAGCGCGGCGACTCGCGCTGGAAGCTGAGCTGGGAGGACGGGCGCTGCTGGCCTGGAGCTCGCTCATGGACTGGGGGTGGGTTATGGGCCTCTTTCATGCTTCGCACGGGATCGTTGGGGCGTTGAAGCCGAAGTTTTGTGTTGCCATGCAGGCTTATGGTTCGCGTCCGGACTGTTGCTTCCTGGGTGTGCTTACCTGGGTAGCTGGGCACCGCCCCGACTGACATTTTCTGTGTAGCCACACCTAAGTCACTACTCGCGTTGTCTGCATGTGTCTTGACTGGCTATGTCTGGATGTCTGAGCGTGGCGTGACTGCCGTTTTCTGCGTGTCTTGGCTGACTTTGTCTGGGTGTCTGAGGTGCTGTGACTGCCGTTGTCTGTGTTCCCAGAAGTGGTTTGGCCTGCGCTGTTTGTTTCACCTGACGT
The DNA here is from genome assembly GCA_034440635.1 of Lepas anatifera. NCBI lineage: Eukaryota > Metazoa > Arthropoda > Thecostraca > Lepadidae > Lepas > Lepas anatifera. The sequence continues at coordinate 236,484 of JAOTON010000709.1, read as the reverse complement.
GGTTTAACCTGCCGTTCAGTCTGCATGTGTGGCTATGTTCTAATTGCCTGCGTATCCACTGTCACCGTCTCTTCGCCCCACCATATGGCCGGACGTGCTCTGACCGGCGTGCTCTGTTCGCCGTGCCCTGATTAGTGTGCTCTGACCGGCGTGCTCTGACCGGCTGTGCTCTGACCGGTGTGCTCTGTGTGTCCAGGCGTGTGAGCTGCCGCTGTACTGGAAGGTGCCCCTGTTCCTGGCCGCTGGCGGTGAGAAGACCGGTCACGTCACCGCCACCGCCTTCCTCGACTTCTGGAAACGGTAGGTCATCGCTGACGCCATGGCTAAATGCTCGTGGTTTGTTGAAGGACAGGGGTGCCCGGGGTGAAGGCACCCCCCTCTAAGCTTAACTTTGCCCAGGAAATGCCTCCCGGTGCCTACACACCCTGCAACTTTTGGGCGTCAACCGGTCCGTAATCGGCACACCATCGACACACCTTCACCCATCCCATTCAGAAACAAAAATAACCACCATCAATACTTGTATTGTCCCTCTAACTCAAACATGACATTCAAGGTTTTCGTAGATTGTTTAAACCGTGTTCCTCAAGTCCTTTGTCTTCCGTTTGGAATTCATCGTTCATCACCAGCCTCACAATCAGCTGTCCGGCGCTAATTTTCACCTTGTCCGGACAAGTTCCTGACTTGCCGCGGCCGCGTCCGGCGGCGCCAGTTCTGGAGAGAGCACTGCTAGAACAGAGGAAACAATTAGGGGGCCGTCGACGCGCAGGTACGGAAATCACGCGCCGCGCGCTCCTTCCAAATGTTGGTCAAGGCTGCGGCGGCGGCGTGCTACGTCTCTGAGGGGCCCGGGGGTCAGTACCGTCGCCTCCCAGGTACCGAGCCGCTGCCAGAGCAGCAGGCCCACGCTGGCGCCTGCGAACCAATAACAGCGTTCTGATGTACGCTGGCTGGCAACCTGAGAGGCCACGCAGTTGAGAGAAAAAGTGGTCTGAAGAAATTGGGTATCCCTTTCCTAGAGATTAATATATTTTATATGTTAAATGTTTTTTTTACTTCCCTCCTCACATAATGATCAAATATAAAAAGGCAAGACACTTATATGCTAAAATCGAATATTCGACGATAAAGTTTCGCGCTAGGCGTGTCATCAGATCGAGTGAAGAGAATAGTGGCACAAGGTCTCAGCAACTTATTAGCTAAGCAAGTTATTCAGCCTGGTGGCACAAGGTGTTACAGAAACTTATTTTACTTTTCCTTTTATGTCTACTGCCACGGAAGGGTGAAACGTTTGTAGAAGCTATTGCATTATGCGTTCCGTGAAAGCCATTAGCTCTCTCACCCCTCCGTGAAGCCGGGACTGCGGCCGGCGCCGCCAGTGCCCCGGCGCCCGGCCTCGCCCGTTGAGCGGTGCACTGATTGTCGGCGTTTAGCGGCGGCCGTTGGCGGCCGGTTGTGGCGTCGTTAGCGGTGTACGTGATTACCGGCGGGTGGCGCCGCGGGCGGCGGTTACCCGGTCCGCTGCTGACGGCTGCCGTCCGGGTCGGCGGAGGACTGCGCTCCCGGTCCCGAGCGGGGAGTCATTACCGGGCTGACGCTCCACAACGGAAATGGGCCACTTTAGATGTTTTACGACCAGTAGCTGATGAGATTAAAACGTACTTGGGTGATGATTGGTGATGCCGCTTGAAGTGCGCTCGAATTGCCTACATCGCCTCGATTATTTGTGTCCTTTCAAGGTGCCTGCATTCATTTGAGGAAAAGCCATTCACTTGAGCTGTGTGCTATGTGTCTGCGGTGCTGTAGACTTCTGCGCATCTCCCTCTTTTTCATTGGTGCATCTGTTCAGCATTCACGCAGTGTCGCCTCACCTTGCGGCGTGCTCTCACGTGACCCGCGTCTGCTGCTCAGGCTGGTGGCGACCTGCCACGACCCCGCCTCGCGGTTCGTGCGGATTCTGACGGGCGGACTGCGGCAACACCTCGTGCCGGAGGACTTCGTGCCGCTGGTTCAGGACGTCGTCGAAACGCACCCCGGCCTCAACTTCCTCAAAGAAGCCGTCGAGTTCCACAGCAGATACGTGCACACGGTACGTGGTAACGATGCACCGGCCAATGTTTGCAAACGGAAATGTTCGTAACCATGATATTACTATCGCCCACAACCGCGGAGCCCATGTTTGTATGTCGTAGCGTTTTAACGGGGATGTAAACTCTAGCAAGCTCGGACTGGCGAAAAAGTATGCTTTGGCACTAGTCAGCCGTGAACGTCTGTGTTTACGATTTACCCTGGGACCGCGAAAACGTGACACTCCGACTCGTGTCGACTGCGGATAACCGTGTTGTCCGCTTTGCAGATATGTATGGTCATGTGAATACTTATGATAATTCGGTATCACAGAGCCGTAAAACGGGTCTGACTCTAGGGCAAGTTTGTGATGCATGATAGCGCCGGAGACATGTCTTCGGCGGCGTTGTCGTCTGTCCCGGGTAGTCATGAGTCTGCACGCCCGGTGATTGATCTGGATCGAGGGAAATGGACAATTCTCCTGTGGAAAGGCAAACACTGGTCTGGTTCTTATCTTGTGAAACAAATTCCGTGTTAGTGGCTGCTGTGTTTCTTGTGTCACATTTGAAGGTGGGAGTTTTGAGTGATTGCTTTCTTTTAATAAGGTTGCAACCAGTTTCGAATGCATTATTGAGCAGCATTCACGTATAACGATAAGCGCCAGAAGAGTGATAAATGTGTTCAAAAGATAAGAAAATAGTAAAAAGAAACGTTGCAAACATAACTATCGAATAATTACATGATACCGCCCCTCTTGTAAACTGGCCGATCCTCGTCTGAAAAGTTTCCCTATTTGGGTCGTTGCACTCCTCGGTAATTATCGGCTGGATCCGCCTCTGGCAGCGGTGACACGTGATCCGGCAGTACGCGCTGTCCGGCCATGGCTTCGGCTCGTGTTCCGTCTTACCTGTAACGTGATCCCGGGGCAGCGGCCGACAGCACGGGACCGGATATGTCCGCCGGAACCCCGCCCTGATCGGAGGGAAGCCCGCCGGGCCGCCAATGGTCCCGCCGATAGTTCTGCGAAATTACACTTTTAGGGATTTTGCAGCTCACTCGTCGAGCAGGTTTAAAGAAACACTCGGGATACGGATTAAAATACCCACAGAGCTGAAAAACGGGGAAATTTTAGTGCCATGAAAAGAACGCGTGGGGTCCAAGTGATATGGTAAAATAAACAGGGTAAAAAGCAAACAACACAACGGAGCACCCATGACGTGACAGAACCATGGGTTGAACCATAGCCGAAAAGACGCATTATCACTAAGAGCTAACTTGGCATAACTTACATAAGCCTCCCCCAGCTCCTGAGTGGATGTGACACCGACCGCTTCCCCCGTGCTCGTGTTGGAGCCGCGTTGAGGCCCGGGCGCTGTTTTGCCGCCTGTTTGTTTTTGTGCTGAGCGGTAACTGCCCAGCCAACGGCTGCCGACCGACGAAATGAAGCTGTGCCCAGTTTTTCAGTGGCCGCGTTAGCTGTGTTTAGTAATCTGAAGCCGGTTCTTGTGCGGATTCGCACCGCTCCGGCGCTTAGTGCAAAACACGGGCTGTTGTAAAACACGGCCGGGATGATGGGGTCAGCGGCGTGTTCAGGGTGGCGGGTTCACGCCGCATCAACTCGCCAGCTGTCCTGCCGACAACTGCAGCTCGCGGTGCCGCCGGCCAGTAGTTGGTTAATGTGTAGGCGCGTCGCTGGCTTTGACTTCGCGGGATACGGAAAACATGTTATACTATCAGAGAAAAAGTGATTTTCCGTCTTGAGCGACTTCTGACATTCCTACGGGTATATGTTTTCCTCCAGGGAGCAAAGTTATGAAAACGGGAGCTCAATGTGCGGTGAAAGGGATGGAGTGACGGGATCTAGCCCCTTTCCTTTGATTGGGGCTCGATTCCGGGGTGGTTATGGCGAGTAAGACTGGCAATGCATCGTTTTGGGTGAGCCAAGTCCCTATTCGACTGCTATCCACCCCGTCGATCCCAACTGCAAACACGCCCTTCCAAGGTCACTGGCCTCACGGGGATGGGGTGGGCGGCTTCGGCGACGTTACTGGGTGCTGTCTAAGAGTGGTGCAGTGCAATGCCTAGGAGCGTTACGGCGTAATGCCAGGGAGTTACAGAGTACTATCCGAGAGCGTTGCAGAGTGCTATCTAAACGCGTCACCGGGTACTACCCAGAGTGTTGCCGTCGGGCAAAAAGTGTTGACGGGAAAAACCGATGAAAATGTATCCGCATGGAAAACTTCCCTTTTTAAATACTTTCTGGTCTGGACTGCCTGATATGGTCTGTTCAATATTCCGATTTCAAGCTGGATGCCGAGCTGTGGTCAGCTGTATATATTTTCCCCAATTTGAAGCTGGAAATTGCCCGCAGAAAAGTGCTAGAACCGTATCGCCTCCTCCCTCTCTTCCAACGCCCTCGGTGCTGTCATATATGCAGTTCATTTATGAAACCATGTGGTTTATTTGCGATAGACCGATGGAAAGTAGCAGCATGTTGTTGTCGTGTCTACAGGTGATCGCGCGGATCTTCTACTGCGTGAACAGGTCGTGGAGTGGCCGGATCACGATTCCAGAGCTGCGGAGGTCCAGTCTGCTGCGGACCATCCAGCTGCTGGAACAGGAGGAGGACATCAACCAGGTACTGGAGGAGAGAGAGAGAGAGAGAGAGAGAGAGAGAGAGAGAGAGAGAGAGAGAGAGAGAGGAGGAAGGATGGGCAGGGATTATAGACGAGTGCTCGATGACGGTATGTCTTAGTGGGTTAAGTTTTTGGCTGACTCTGCCTATGACCTTATCATTGTAGGATAGTTACAGGAATGTGGATTTGTGTGTGCTCCCGTTTCAGATCACAGAGTACTTCTCGTACGAGCACTTTTACGTGATCTACTGCAAGTTCTGGGAGCTGGACAAAGACCACGATCTCCTCATCGACAAGGCCGACGTTGCCAGACATAACGACCACGGTAAGCAGCTTCCAATGAGCCGTGAATTTACCTCCCTTATCGGCTGTCCGCCTGACGGTGGGGTTTGCAACTTAATACGTGGTTAGATATCTCTGGGCTCCACCGATAGCATCCGACTCGTGCAGGCAACACCGGTACTGTCCGTTAAACCAAGTCCGATGAGGGCGCAAGTATTCACTGCATGATGAGCTCTGCAGTGTTCTTTATTTGTTCATGTAGCTGCCAAACTGATTATCTTATGGCGTTGCACTCGCTTGTTTCCTTGCACGTGCAACCGCAGACACATACAATCCATGGTTCAAGCCCCGTCCTTTGCGGTATTGCATGCCGTTTTTGTGATGAAAGTGAATGTATCTTGGTCTCTGGCGTAGTAGATAAGGGGATCAAAACCGCCAGAGGAGGGTCTGTGGTCATTTCCGGCAAGCCTACAACGTGCGGTCGGTTTTAACCAAATCCAATGGACGGGCATTCGCTGTGCAACGCAGTAATACCTGCCTCATGTTTGCGATTGACGTAGTGCTCGGAGTCCTTGCTGTACAGTCTTTTGCCCGGTGCCCTTTATGCTCCTGCTGCCCGGCGGAGTGTACACCGTTCACGCTGAGTGAGAATCTCCCAGTTTAGCTACAGCACGTGTTTGGCTGGGCTGTGTGGTATGTGCAGTTAGGCGTGGCTCGGCAGACTCAATACAGACAGAGCCGAGTGGCCGGGTCGGCAGACCATCGCCACCTCCAGCGTAAACACGGAAGTGAGAGTTTTACTTGTCAACTGCGCAAAACAGGCATTAGTCATCTCCATACAGCTGAGGTCGCGGGCGTGGCTGCTCGATATCACCGGTCACCATACGCCGGTAGTGTTTAGCGGGGGGGGAAGATTTCCGACCAGCCCAACAGATTTGACAACGCACATCTGGGGCAGCAGCTCCTGTGAAATGCGTGACTTTGGGGCTAGTACAGGCTGTGGGTTCAAGTCCCGGCGGGTCCTGTGAATAAGTGTAGGCTGGTTCCCTAAATGCCTCCCTGCATGGTGGATGATGGCTATGGGTCTGTTCCCGCGCCTTCTCAGAAAAGAAGGATAAGAGTAGCTTAGAGGACATCGGATATACCATACGAAAATCGGCGTCGGTGGGAACAGGCTGGGAGGAGATATCAGCTGTTCGCGAGTGATCAGCGCCACTATGGCAGGCCTAGCGAAGCTAAGGAATTGCGAAATTTTCAAATCTCCCATGCTCATGTTATGTATTTTAGCGAAAATTGCCCATAGAAAAACAGCAAACTCAAAGTCACAAACTGTCCACAAACGTCTGTTTCTCATTTTAAAACCATCTGTTTGGCGTATTATTTGAAATTCTTACGCCAGAATTGTCATCCTCTAATTGCTAATACTCTGCGAAAGACCACAGTTGGTTTGAGAGGAGATTGGAGGAGGTTTGATGCGAGCTTGGGTGTTTTTAAGAATTTTGAGGAGGCGCTGGAACATGCGGAGCAGGATGGAGGAGCTTATAGGAATTTGGAGTAAGCGTTAAAACATACCCTATATAGCACTTTTGTGATGCACCGCTTACTCTATGATACACCTATGACTGTATAATACTCCTGCGATTGCACGTACGACCCTGTGCCGCCCACTTTTCTGGCACTTGTCTGATGCGCTGACCACGCTGTGGCCGGCAGCCGTGTCGTCCCGCATCATTGACCGCATATTCTCCGGCGCCGTGACGCGCGGCAGCGTGCGGAAGCAGGAGAAGATGACGTACATGGAGTTTGTCTGGTTCCTGCTCTCAGAGGAGGACAAGAAACACCCCACCGCCATCGAGTACTGGTTCAGGTGAGCGCGACCAACCCTCTGTGCCCTCTGTGATTGACTGCGATTACATGCAAATGTACGTTCGTGCCTTAGCAGAATAGTTTTCATGATAAATTTATTTCATCGGAATCACTCGACTCCTACGGGTGCAAGCTCATCTGGTGCTCATTTTTATGTTTTACCTGACTACTCTCTCCAACTAGTTTTATGCTTTAATATCTTTTGTTCAGACATTAGAAATAATTTGTCTCTCCCGTTGATTGGCCGATTGACCTGGTTACAAGCGCCGTCCTCGGTAACTACAAAATAATCGGGTAGCTGCCGTAGAGGCACCCTCCCACCCACGTGGCTCGGACCGCCGCCGCTCTCCCACCGCTCAGCGTCCCCCGCCGCTGATGGGGCGACCCTCAGCCTGTTGTGGTCTGTGCGGTGTGTCAGTGTCGGCGGTGACACTGAACAGTTCTCTGGTAAGGAAATGTTGGGGAGCGGTGACACGGCGTGCCGTCCCATCACGCCGAAGGTTGTCTCGCCTCCATATCGGTGCGCGCCGCGGTGGAGTCGCGGCTTTATCGCAGATCGGCAAGGCCGCCGGTGACGCTTCGTCATTGTTTTCTTTGGTCCCGGCTGATTTATGATGATGTTTGGCGTTGGATTTTCTGTGCAGCGGAGCTTCCTCCGGAGACGTGTGCGTCACTCGTTCCAGAAAATATATTGAATCGGTCGTGGTGCACCAGTCCTGTCTAGCTGATCGTATGAACAGAACTTCGCAGACCGCTGTATGAACCGGTATTGTGTCCAGAGAAACCAGTCCTGTACAATCCACCATGTGGGGAAAACTTCCACGAATGTTGGACATTGTGGATTAGATCTGATAAGCCCTCCCAGTACAGAGTTGCAAGGACGGTGTCCGGTGGTTGGTCGATCAGGCCTGGCGTGGGGTCGGTGCGGCAGCTGGTGCCGCTGGATACACCCGGTATAAATTCTGCAGGGAGAGGGAGAGAGTGGACAGGACCGAGCGGGGGCGAGACATTACCCAGATGGACTCCTTGTCACGTGGTGGCCGTCTCCAGGGGAGAGCGTGTTTTCGCCAGCCGCGGCGGCGTTGTTTATGGCTGGTGTGGTCCGTGATCGACGGCCCCGCCGCCCCGTGTCGTGTTTCCAGTGCTGGCTGACTTATTGGTGGTGAGATCCTGATCAAACGTCTTTGTTCTTTTGTTCGACCGAACACCAAGCTTTGCTCTTAAAAAAAGGCTGCGGTATGGCTTATTCTACAACGCTGGCGCTTGAACCTGGATGGTTGGTATAACCTCTCTGCCTGACGGTTGGTATAACCTTGCCCGGCAGGTTTGTGGGCCTGGACGGTTGGTATAACCCTCTGCCCGCTGTTATAGCCCTTATGCCCGAAGGTTGGCACTAATTGGCCCTGTCCGACGGTTGGTATAACCCTCTCTGTCCGACGGTTGGTATAACCCTCTCTGTCCGACGGTTGGTATAACCCTCTCTGTCCGACGGTTGGTACCTCTGCCCGACGGTTGGTATAACCCTCTCTGTCCGACGGTTGGTATAACCCTCTGTCCGACGGTTGGTATAACCCTCTGTCCGACGGTTGGCATAACCCTCTCTGTCCGACGGTTGGATAACCCTCTCTGTTCGACGGTTGGTATAACCCTCTCTGTCCGACGGTTGGTATAACCCTCTATCCGACGGTTGGTATAACCCTCTCTGTCCGACGGTTGGTATAACCCTCTGTCCACGGTTGGTATAACCCTCTCTGTCCGACGGTTGGTATAACCCTCTCTGTCCGACGGTTGGTATAACCCCCTCTGTCCGACGGTTGGTTAACCCTCTCTACTCGACGGTTGGTATAACCCTCTCTGTTCGATGGTTGGTATAACCCTCTCTGTCCGACGGTTGGTATAACCCTCTCTGTCCGACGGTTGGTATAACCCTCTCTCCCCGATGGTTGGTATAACCCTCTCTGTCCGACGGTTGGTATAACCCTCTCTGTTCGATGGTTGGTACAACCCTCTCTGGACCTGGATGGTTGGTATAACCCTCTTGCCCGGCAGGTTTGTGGGCCTGGACGGTTGGTATAACCCTCTCTGTTCGACGGTTGGTATAACCCTCTCTGCCCGACGGTTGGTATAACCCTCTCTGCCCGGCAGGTGCATGGACCTGGACGGAGACGGCTACCTCTCGATGTACGAGCTGGAGTACTTTTACGAGGAGCAGCTGCAGCGGATGGAGGCGCTGGGTATTGAGGCGCTGCCCTTTGAGGACTGTCTTTGCTGGGTGAGCCCCCCTCCCCCTCCATCTTGGTAGCCGCCGGGGTAGTTTGAATATCAAAGGAACATGGGCTGGGCTTCGGCGGGAAGGGCTATCAACTGGCGAAGTTTGTCCTTTTGGTACGAATTGGGTTGTCTTAATCCTTTTTTATCTATAGGAAACTGACAGTGTGTGCTGAAGTTTCCTAGCTTTTCACGATAACTTTGTTTGCTGTTCCTGGATTCCAACGAACCCCATTGTTTCACCCTGTGTTTTTTCGTGACACCTGGCCCGGCGTGACCGTGTCCGCGGCAGTCCGATACGCATTTACAGCCGTGTATGCCGTGATCGGCGCGCGTCCGGTTAGGACCGTTACAACACCGACGCCGTCTGAGCGCCTCCCGTGGTGTATAAACAGACTCCGCCAGTCTGCTGCCGCTCATCATGTCCGTTACAAAAGCAACAAAGCCCAGCGCTGGCTGTCGGTGACAACCCTGGCAAAACCGAGCGTCATCGCGACCGAATCCGACGCTAGCTCTGCGTCTGTCTGTTATCCCGGCCCAGGGGCGCCGCCACGGAATTTTCACAGGGGGGACGGACCAGGGGTAGTGCTGACCGGGGGGATCGAATTTTGAGCACACTCGGTAGCTGACAGCATTAATGACGCTGGACCAAAAAAAAATGGGGGACGTCCCCCTGGTTGGCCAACAGAGGGGACGTGTTCCCCGTCCCCCCCACCGCTTTCGGCGGCCATGTCCCGGACACACGCACTAAATGTCATGCTGGTGTTGAAATGCGATTTTTTCGCTGGGTGCGAGGTTTTGCTACTCTCCACAGCGCTGATTCAATGTAGCAGGCAGGCTATTATCGAATTTATTTCCATGTTCCAAAGATCCTCGTTTGGATCTACGGTAAACCTCAGACCGTTGTATCGTTTGCGGTGCGGTGATGTAAAGTCCCGGTCTCCTGAGTTATCCTACAATATTCATCTAGCGGCTCTCGCCTATTATCCTAGTCATCTTATTATATCAGAGGTCTTGCCTGATGAACGGGTATGGGACATCGAAAAATACAATGCATAGCTGAATACAAATTAGGATAGGCCGAATGAGATTTAACGGTACATCGTCTGCTAATGTTACACGGCGTTGCCAGTGCCCACTCTTTAGATGGGGTTTCGGGAACCCGACCTGACCTTATTGAGGGCACAGGGCGGGACTTCAAACTCTGGCCTCTGAAACCAGGCGAACCCACCGAACCACGTAGCCCCGAGATAGTGCTTAACCGTCAGACCGTTCGCTGAACTCGTCCACTGACGGTCCACCCCCGCGGCAGATGCTGGACATGGTGCAGCCGGCGGTGCCTGGCAAGATCGCCCTCAGCGACCTCAAACAGTGCCAGATGACCAACATCTTCTTCGACACGTTCTTCAACCTGGAGAAGTACCTGGAGCACGACCAGCGGGACCCGTTCGCGATGCAGCGGGACGGGGAGCCGGGACAGCCGGTACGTACCGCGCCTCAGCCCGCACTGGTGTCGGCTTACCTCGTCATAGTGCATGGCTGGCTAGAAGTGTTCAAATATGGTTATCCAGTGGTCGATGTGTTGAGTAAATAGAGCAGACCAGCTGGTCGCACCCTGTGGTAGCTCAGCGCTCTGCAGAGCTGTGAGCGGGGTGTGTGCGGCTGTGGCAGCTGTTGGCGAACCAGCGTCAACGTACTAAATCCGGCGAGGGCTCCATTTGCCCCTGATGCTGATGACACTGGAAGGGACCATTCCTTTATTCGGAGGGCGTGAGGGGGGACATGCCAAGAATCCAACACCGGGGGATCCGCGGTGGATTTAATTTGAACGATGGCGTGATGGAAGAGCTGGTGTATTATCATTTTCATTGAGCGCCCGTCCTCCCTGATTATGAATCGGCATTGATGAGCTCATCATTCATGTGAAGTGGTCACCGAGCGTGACGTCTAGATAAACACCGCGGCCGCACCCACCTCTGTTTGCGTTCGGCTAATGTTTCGTTTGTTTATGGTCGGCTGTGGCGCCGGTGGGGCGAGATGTAAACATTAGTTGTTGTTTCTCCCACTAGATGTCGGACTGGGACCGGTTCGCTGCCGAGGAGTATGAGCTGCTGGTGGCGGAGGAGGGTGCCGCAGAACAGGATCCCGAATTGTGAGTATCATGGACTGGTCGCGTCACGCAATGGACGTTACAGCTCGTTTAACTGATAAAGATGGCCGATCGACGTGGAATTTCAAGCCCAGCGTGTCTAAAATCGTGTTTATCGTTGCCACACCTTGTACATATTTTGTAGTATCAAAGGTAATTGGATTTGGATTTTTACGAGTTGGCTGTGAAAGCGGCCATTTTGTCTGGGTGACCGAAGCATGGACCCGTTACAGGAATGTTGTGGATGAAACGACCTAGCGTGTGAGTACACCGGGGATTCCCGGTTGTGGGTGGTTTCGATAACCCCGCTTTGTGTTTGCACTTGTGCAGGCTGTGTTGAATCTCCAGTGTCGCTTTTGCGTAGCACGGCCCACGTTTGCGGCTCTCTGTCGCGGCATCATCGGCAGCTTTGGAACGTACTAACCAGTCGCCACACTAGCACCACCGTGTGACTGCATTCCTGTTCCCGTCCACTCCCAGCGTTTGACTACACCGTTTTAAGTAACGGATGCACGCGCTGTCTTTGCCGGCACAGATTTGTCGGTGGTGTTTGCAACTAGTCCTGTGTCCCACCCCCAGTGTTCGTGTGGTATTTTCGCTGCGTCCGACACAGCCGCCCGGGTCCGGCAGTGTGCTTACCGCCTGTGCTGGTGTTCGGAAGCTTGTGGCTCATAATGCATTGTCTTTGAACGGTGTATGCAAGATTCTGAAGTAGTGTAGTTACGTCACCTATTCAGTACTGTGAAGAGAGAGAGAGAGAGAGAGAGAGAGAGAGAGAGAGAGACAGAGAGAGAGAGAGAGAGAGAGAGAGAGAGAGAGAGAGAGAGAGAGAGAGAGAGAGATCAGTGTGTAAGATTGAACGCCGTCTGTATTAGGCCAAGAAGCAGGTTGCGCACTGTCTTGGGTGGAGTCCCAGGACAGCGCGATGTGGGAGTACATTTGTCAAGAACTTGAAGTATATGCCTGTCCGGCTGTACGTCAGAGTAAGAAGGGTGTAACTGTGTCCGCCTATCGCTGATTCACGGCTGCCTCTCTCCGTTGTTCCTCGTTAGTTACCCTGCTAACAACCAGGGATGCCCGCTGCCCACCCTCCTAACCCCCTCCCCCTCCCCCCGCAGCCTGTACGAGGACGGCGACCCGGAGGCCTCCGAACCCCTGGAGCGGCTCAGTATCAACGAGCCGGTCCGAAACTCGGCGCCGACGCTGCAGTCGCGGCCGCGCGTCGATGCCGACGAGGACTACGCCGAAACCGACGCCGACTACACCTACATCACCGACGCGCCCGGCAGCTACGTCAAGCCCAAGGTGGTGTGATGAGCCCAGCGGGTGAGGGCTCTGGCAGCTGAGGATATGTGGAGCTGCTGCGCCAGGACTGAGGCTGGGCGAACAGTCGGCTCTCACCGGTGCGGGTCGCCGCCACAGCGCGCAGCTGCGGTAGAAAGGCGCGCCGCCGGCGGAGTGAGTATTTATCTGGCGCGTGCGGGCCGCCGGCGGGTGCCCGCGCACTCTCCAGTGTTGACCAGGCCAAGTGTGGAGTGTCCGTGCTCTGTTGTATGCTTGTGAGAGCTTCCTCGCGCCGGCTCAGATGGTTCAGCTTGAAATTATCCACTGAGTGAAATTGATGGAGCGCCGAGGCCGTCGGTGAATGCCACGGCAGCCGTTAGGTGGCGGACAGACCGCGGCGGCGATTCTGGTTGGTCGGAAGTGGAGCGTGACCTGCTGTGATTCCCCCCGAGGAGCACTAGCGACGACACAGCCGCGTGGAGCCGCGACACGTGGCAACTGATGACTGTGGTGTTTGAGTATCGTTATTAAATTAACTTGACTGTGTTATTTTAGCTGCCGACACGCGTTGTCGGCGCATGTGCCGTTCCTGTAGGCGGTCTCAGTACCGCCTCCCACATTGTTCTGCGCGCAGAGTACCGCCTCTGACATTGTTCTGTGAAGGGACAGCCAAGACACAGGGAGTGGTGCGAGAGTAGCCAGGACTAGCGTGAGTTGAGCAGTGAGTCCGTCAGCTCTGTAGTCAGCCTATGTGAATGTGAGTTTTTCACGTTTGAATTGTCGGTTTCGTTGTGCCCGTGATCAATTCCAATGAACTGATACGATGCATTCATCCAGTGTAAATAGCTCATGTATGTAGTGCCATACGTTTGTGGTGCAATTGCCGAGTGTTGCAGTTTCATGCCTAACCACCATATGCTTTCGATGATTAAATCTCTAATATGGGATCGCTGTTTGCTGGAGCTGCTTGTGGTGCAGGCGTTTTGAGAGATCGTGCTGTGAATCACTGAGCAAAAACGGAGACAATGGGTAGTCTAGTATCGGAATCAACCTCACACGCACACACGGAACAATTCAGCGGCCGAGCCGTGGTCTATTCTGCTCGGGGTCACCGAACGCGCTCAACATCCAGCATTCACGGGAGACCGGACTAGAAAAGGCAAACAAAAATGGATTGGACCCGGTGCGCATCACGTGGTTGTGAGTGACGGCCACAGGAGCGGAATGAGGCCGCTCAGGACAGGCGAACTGCGCCAATCGAACATGTGTGCCAGCCCAACGTGGAACTGTGAGCGGGAAGGCAGTCCCGCTGCCAGGGGGTACGATGTGCCGGGGAGTTCGACCGCAGTAGACCCCCTCTTCATAGCCTTAGCATCTGACGGGCCCTAAAACTCCGCGGTGGACGCCTCAGCACTCCGCGCTGGCTCTCCAGTCCCGGTGTGATGACGCCTCGTCTTATGGCTTGAGATGAAACGCAACACGACTGTAATGCAATATAGCAAGACTGGCGTATTAGTGAAAATGTTGATGTACCAAGCACTTCAGATGCATTACTGAGACGAATATACGGTGTGGTTTTTAGTGGGTACCGGCGCCAGTAAACGAACAAAGACGCGATAACACGTTGGTTTTATGTACATATTATAAAAAATGGAGATGGAGCCCTCAATGGCTTGACGAGACCCAAGCCTCAGTTGCCTCATGTCAAGAGCCGCCGCAGGCGATGTAACATCTGGCATCTAGCTTTGGTTACCCTGTGTTTTTTTGTTTTTGCCCAGAGCCGAATTAAAGAATACCCGAGGACAGGGCGGGAGATCTCTTCTCGATCCAGGGGGCTCTGGGTGGGGTACCGCTGGCACGGCAATGCAAGCCTTAATAAAGTCTACGGGAGAACCAAAATCTAGGGGGTCCTGACCCCCAACCCCCTCAGGATCTCCACCCATACCCGAGAAATAGTAACTCGACACTTTTCTCGGCTATGTATTATGATTGTAGGCCCCCACAGTGCAAGCAGAGCCCCAACAGCACTACCTCACTACACGAGTATACCTGCGTGGGGTGTGCCCATGTGTAATGAACTGAAATATATGTATGGCTATACGTATTGCCGGACAACGCGACCTGTCACTATCTGCCGTTCGTAGAATCTCGCCCCTCACCGCGAAGTGCCGCTCTTTTTAATGGGACTTGTCTGTGAGGCAGACCTATGAAATTTTCTAATGGTGCCAAACCTGAGATTTTAATCTGCGGTTTACGCATATGCATATCGGAATGAGGATCGGTCCGCACCCTCGAGACCAACATTTGTGTGGCTTTGGGTCCCTCCGCAGCGCCCATCGGATATCACCGGGGGATTCCCTCATGAGCCCTTTTGCAGTGCTCAAGTTCAGCCCAAGGAGGGCAGTCACCCCCCACCGCGCTACCTGGAGTGGAGCTATTGGCCACTCGAAATAACATTACTAACATCCCTGAAATAATTAAGAAGGCTTCCAAGCCGAAACAGGGCGTCTTCAACTCAGGCCTGGGTGCAAAGGAGCGCAGTCTTGCCCCTCGACCATCCCTCCTGTCGGAGGGTTGCTGTCAGCAGGTCGTCAACGGCGCGTCAGTCGCAGGAGGGTGGCTGACCTCACGTAGCCCGCCGGGTGGAGACCGGCGGGCGCCGACGACGGCCTACGGACGACGGGGAGGACTGAAGACGAGACTGAGTCATCGGGGTGCAACGTTCTCGTTACTCGGTACTTGGTACTCTTTGCTCGAAACGAAAATGATCCAGGTCTTTTGACGAGTTGGAATATGTCCCTTTCTGAATGTTGCGCCCCAATACTGTTTACATAGTCACAGGGGCGGATCTAAGGTGGGGTTGATGGGGCGATCGCCCCCACCTTGGGCCGACCTTAAGCAATGAAAAGAAACGCCTCCCCCGCAGCCACCGGCCCCCGCAAGGGTGCTATGAGTAAAAGGCACTGTCTCTATATGTACAGACTGACTTTATAGTGCGTGCGAGCGTGTGGTGTGGTGGTACCATGTAAACTATAAAATGACTCCAGGCTGGGCATGGGGCTCCAATTTTCTAAAGTTGATTTAAATCACATTTAACAATTTTCCACCCACCCCCCCTCCCGAGTCACGGGTCTCCTCCTTAACCCGCGCCCCACCGGGGGTCCGGCGCCACCTTCGCCCCACCGGGGGGCCATCGATGGCCCCCCTCTAACTCCGAAAATATGGGCGTTAGCGCAAATCTGCAAACTGCAATAGAAAGCTCGCGTGAATTCAGTAAGAAATTACTTCGCATGTTTTAGTGCTCAGGTCAATGGTTTGACCTCCAGAGGTCAAATTAGGTCAAGATCGGCTATTTTCACTCAAATATGCAATGATTAAGCAAACTGGGCATAACTCTTATGTCATTAGAGCTATTGAGACCTGGTAAAGTACATTTGATAGCAAATTGCCAGTACTTTTTCCGCTATGTGGAACGTAAAGACCTCCCGCCAGTGGTTTAACCGCCAGAGGTCACCTCGTGACCTAATATGACCTGAGGTCACGAAAGGTCAAAAAGTGACCTTGCCGTATATCAAATGAAAGCCAGTGACAAGACAAACACAATGGTGTTTGTTTCACCGCTCTAGCTCAATTAGGTCAAAAGTTATTGTCAAAATACTGTTTTTGACCTCTGGTGACCTTGGATGACCTTGGAAAAGTCAAAGGGCAAATATGACCCCTGGGATCCGTGAAAGGGTGTCCAAAAACGTTGTTCTGAGCAGTCTGAGTATTTGCAATCATTTTTGTGGCTTTTATATCATGAAATAGCTTTTCCCCATGCTTTTCCAATGGGAGAGGTCGCCTCGTGACCTGACCTCAGGGCACGAAATCAAAAAATCCCGGATATACACCTTGTAGACCCTGGAGGGGTCATGAAGTGTAGGAAGTTTCAAATCGATCGACTTTGAAATGTAGCTCTTACAGAGCTCTAAAGGCGAAGTGAGGTGACCTTGGTTGACCTCGTCTGGTGACCTGACCTTGGGTGACCCGGGGTAAAAAATTTCAGGGATGATGGGAAAATGATGCAGTGAGAGGTAGAGCCCTCAACCGCGGTGCTGCGCCTCGTCGTTTTTCTGCTATCTCGGAAAAACCTTAGGGGGCCATCGATGGCCCCCCGGTGGGGCGAGGGTTAAACGACGGGCCCCGGATCGTCCTGAATTCGCTCCTCCTGGAGCAAATCCTGGATCCGCCTCTGCAAAGTTGAACCCCGAGCCCTGGTCTACAGTCCCGTGCTAGCCAGCCCATCATGATACCAATTAGCAAATGTGGAGGTATATATATATATATATATATATGCTACACGTTTTCTCGGGTTCAATTTTCCTAATTTAGCTCTTCCAGAAATTGTCTGACGTTGATCGTTTCAGTGTTGCTGCCCCTACAATCGTCAGATTTACCTATGAAGTACTGAAAAAGTGGGAGGTGTATGCCCCCTCAACCAATCTTCTCCCAGTGGCGGATCCAGGGTCGCACTTGAGGGGGAGGGATGACTCAAGCCTCTCTCACCATTGCCTCGAAACAGTCTATGTCTCGGCGCATCCCCCAAAATATCCGAGCATGCAGACATTGCCCCAGAATCTCGGCAGGATGAAGGAGGTTTGCCATTGTGTATGAACATAATCTTCCGCGAATATTCCCGTATTAGCTTTGTGTAAATTAATGATAGAGCCGAGATTTCGTTGGCAGGTTAGAGCCGAGATTCGATGGAGCTAATTTCGGCGCTGCTGCCTGCTTGCTGTCGTTGACCTTGGCCAATAACTTCCGGGCAGCAAAAACTGGTGATTGGGTGCCCCCACCCCCGCTGAGCCTCTGGCTCGCGCGTTGCTGTGTATATTATTCTCGGTTTTTGGTTAATTGTGTCATTATATGTGCACAGACGCTGGCCTGTGGGGGTAGAGGGCGGAAATATTAACCCCTTAGATGGGAACAGACGAAAAATAGCACAATCCCCGGACTGATATGGTCTTGGCTTCACCTCCCAGACCCTGCCCCTCCCCTCTGTCGTTGCTCGGTCGGGATCCGTCCCCATTCCTCTTGGAGAAATTTGTGTCGACGCCCCAGGCTGTGGCCGAAGGGCCTTGGTGGTCCATACGCCATAACCGCGGAATCTGGGGAAATTATAAATATTTCTGGAGGATGTATAGAAGCTGCAATATCTGGGAAGCTTTTATTCCAATTTATTGCTGTCAATTTGTTCTAGCGCCAATGGGTGGCTATAGTTCTTAAAAATAAGGTATCAAAACACTGCCGATTCGCTATTTTTTAATGTAAGGTCTGTTACTATTGGTGTTTAGGAATATATCAGCATTAAAAAAACTCGGTAGGAAAGCAGCCATGTTGCAGCGCTCTTGTGTTATGTCGTATCCTTGATTGTCTCGTTGTTATTTTCTCTCGTGCGTGTGTGTGTGCATCGGTGAGAAGCGTGGGAATCGTTGTCGACAGGATTGGTATTGAGAGGGCCCAGTTTTCATTTATTATAATCATTACGTAAATTTGGGTGATAACTTTCAATTAGCTAATCCCTTGACGCCAAAGCCATGGGCATCGTGGACTTGTTAGTGCCGATGTGCCGGTTCAGAAATGCGCTTTTTGTGGCGCATTATCTATGCGTGTTTGTTTGGTAATTAAAATGTAAAGCCCTGGAACTGATAATTGTTTAACAGGCATGTAATATGTTTTGTAACTGAGTGTTCTGTAAACTATTGTGCTGCTTGTTCTTCAGTATTTTTCCTTGGAGGAATTTGTTGTACTAAGCCCCAAGAAAGGCTCGCATCATCTTAATGCTGTGTGAACTTGTCAATGCTCAGTGACTCTTCTCTATAGGTATTATTTACTACATTCAGTTGCTAACATTATTGGCTGAGACTCAACGTCTATTTTGAAAGAACTATTTCAGTGGCAGGATTCAATGTTAAATTTGACTCCTTGCATAGAAGATTATCTCTGAAATTGGTATTGTGCTGCACAAAGTAAGCTAGGTACCTCTGGCTTATTAGATGTCTCGGGTTGCTTGGGCACTTCAGGTTGTTTGGGTACCTTAGCTTAGGATTTTTCATGCTAAAATTTTGACCAGTCTGCAAAGTATGGCAGCAGGCCAGAAGAGACCTACTGGCTGTCTAGTCTTCTCCAAAATTTGCACTGCCATTCACCTAAAAATTCACACTAATTCACAACAAACTCAGGAGAAAAACTCACTTGTCCCTATCTGAAAGATGCAATGCTGCATTTGTCATCCCCTTCCAGTGTCTTTATAACCATTTATCCCCCATACTCGGCACATCATTGCCTTTCCACCACTCCTGATCAGCAGCTTAAGTTCAATGAATGAACCACTGTAGCAAGCTTCAGTACAATCGCATATTGAATTTTACTGGAGTTAATGTGCACTTTAATTTTCATGTAATGCTTATTTTCTAACAAAAGCTGACTCTAAGTAATGACAAGACTGTAAACTGGCTGTTGTTTCAATGGTGACCATCCACCTACATGAATGTTATCCATCAGACATTCAAGAATCTGCTTTTTTGTGGCAAACTTAGCAAACTCAGCCT
This sequence comes from Lepas anatifera, assembly GCA_034440635.1. NCBI lineage: Eukaryota > Metazoa > Arthropoda > Thecostraca > Lepadidae > Lepas > Lepas anatifera. The sequence goes on along the minus strand of JAOTON010000709.1, from coordinate 217,342 downwards.
AATCAGTGGAAGTGATTAGAACATTTTGTTTTACTTATGGCCAGTTTTTCCCTCTTTGCTCATAGACATAGTCTCCATGGCCAAAATTTTCTCCTGGTGGTACTGCTGATTGGGGTCCATCAAGTGCTGTTTCCCCAGTACCATGACACACACTGGTAAAGTGCTGGAAAAATGGCACTTGATGAACTTGATGACTCGCTATAAATACTGATCTGTGATCCGATACAGATTATATCTTGACAATGGAACCTAAGTCATAATTGTGTTGGTATTCAGTGCAGCCTACCCTTGCACCAGTCTTAAAAATTTGCACCAGGGTGGAAAAATATCAGCACTTGCTCCCAGTGTCCTGAAATTCAAAATTTTAAGTGGAAAACATACCCTTTTCATATTTTTTGCCTCACAAGCAGGCTATTTTGGCCGCAGTTGAAAATCAAATTGAGGAGTAGACAAGTCTGTATTTGATGAATAGGAGTGGATAGACCCTGGAGAAATTGTAGTATACCTATGTGACTTGTTGAAACTTTGCCAGAAAAATGCAAGACAACAAATTTTGAGCATTGAATAATAGATGTGGATTTAGACCTCTTTCGGGATTAAGGCCTCTCCACTTTGAGCAAAAATAATTTTGGAACCATGCTTGCTCTTGTCTTGGAAGGGCGAACACACAGACTTGCTCTAGTTGAAAGTTTTGTACTTTGCAGACTTGTATTTTGACATGAATTATCCTTCAACATGGATGTCAGAACTTATTTGGGATGCCTGGCAGTATGTTAAGAATCAAAGATACTTCAATTTAGGTTAAGGTACAGGTTTCACTGAAAAACTCACCTTCGTCTGGTGAATGAATGGAACAGGGTGTAATGTACACAGTCCATAAACCTTGCCAAGACATGACAGACCCCACTGGGCCACATTCCAGTATGCCATCCCAGACACTCACCAACCATCTAACACTGGGTGTGTTCCAGTGCTCCCTTTAAACTCCAACTTCCTCCTTGAATAATAGAATATTCTGATCTGAAGCCATATATGTGTATTAAGAACATACAAGAACATGCATTCATTTTGACCCGAGAAAATTTTGATCTAGTTTTGTATTGGGTGATAGAAATTAGAAGAGCTTTCTACCTCTTGCGGCAGTGAAACAGCTTGGATGAGGTTAGAAGAGGCTCTGAAACAAGCCCATTGTGTTAGAGCTCCTGCTACCCTCATTGGTCTGAAATTCGATGGTGGTAGCAAGTTACAATAAATTGATTGTGTGACTTGAGGGACCACACAGAGTTATGTGCTTATTTTTGCAGGAATATGAAGCTTCTTACTGAGTGACTGCACATCTATAGAGGAGAGCACTAGGCCAAGGTAAGCATAAATGAAAGGTGGTGCTTAGTATTTAAGATCAAACTGTTTGCCATCATTTCAGGATACAGTAGGATTCTGAAGCCTGTGCTGATTTGTAATCATTACATCATGCAGCCTTGTATGAGCTTGCATCAGTCCAGAAATCTGGAGTTCCCTTTTATCCATTTTATCAAAATTTACATGGTGAGGCCTGTTATGAATGTTAACTACCTGCACTTTTTCACACCCTGTGTCTTGTAGTGTTTTTTGTGTCAAATTGTATTTGCATCATTGTATTTGGAATCATCTCAATATTCAACAGAATCTTTGATATAAAAGAGGAAAGTAAGTGTATCCTTTCAGCCAAAGCGCCGAAGATCCAAAGTGGCTTCTGCAAGCAGGGAATCAGAAAAAGACTGGAATTGATATGTAAAAGTGGCACCACACAAGTACTTCAAAAGTCGTGAAGTATGTAGTTATCCCAAGTTTCTTTGTAAATGCAGAATATAAAGGTGTGTTAGTTTTCAGAACCTGCAAATTACATTTGGCTGGGGTCGCCATAAGATGCGGCTGTTAATTCATAGTATCTGATTTACGACAATTTTAGTGCAACGAAATTTGTTTGAAATTTATTAACATCAGTTTACGAACGTAGTTCACTTGGCAATGCTATTGTTACATAATATTTACGAAGGTCTCTTGTGGGAAGTTTGTTTATTATGTCCGCAGGCCTGCGTATTTTTCCTGACCGCCGAAAGCGTTTCCTTGGCTGTCGTATCTTACTGTGCCGCCTGTAAAATTTGCACCACATCGCCGTGCAGGTGACCAGCAGCCATGGTGAGGCGCGGGGGCGGAGCGGCCAGCACGCGCGGCCCGCGCACCTCCCGCAGTAGTCGTCAGCCGACCGACTCTGGCGGCAGCTCCCCGGCGCAGACATCACGCGGCCGGCGGCGCCGCAGCGAGGAGGGCGCCACCGTCGCGCCGGCGCCGTGCTCGCCGGCTGCCGAGATCACAGAGGACGGCCGCCGCGTGTCCCGGCGCCAGAAGATGCCGAACAAGCGTCTGATGCCCATCACCAACGGCCGGCTGGCCGACCTCACCCCGGAGACAGGGAAGTCGCCGTCGCCGGCGCGCGGTGGCCGTCGGTCCCGGGGCACGCCTGCCTCCGGCCGCACCACCGCCGCCAGGGGACGCCGCCGGACCGCCGCCTCGCGGGGCGAGTCCCCGGAGCTGACGTCGCAGCCTGCCGAGATGAACGGCATCTTAGACGAGACGGGGAGCGGAGCTGCGTCGGAGTCGGACACAGAGAGTCGCCTCTCTGGTGGCGACGTGTTGAACAGTGCTGCCGCTGACGGAGAGGAGGACAGGGATGGCGCAGCCGCGGGGGCCGCCGACTCCACCCGGTCACGGTCCGAGGGCCGGGTAGATGGTGAAGACCCGCACGGTCAGGATGCCAGCAGTCGTGGTAGGCGTCGTGATAGTGTCAATTCTGGGAGCAATTGTGATATTGCGAGGCGGAAGGACAGTGACGAGAAAGAGGCCACCATTGATGCGGCAGCACGCGATACTGCAAGTGACGGTGATGCAGGCACGGGGGGTGACGCGACAATGGTGGAGGACGTGGCAGCTGTAGGTGTCAATGCTGACAGTCGTGTTGCTTCGGACAGCCAGGACATCCCGGATGACCGTGAGGGTTCGAGTGATGTAGACAAAGGGGTCTGTTCAGATGCATCTGCTGCCTCGGAAAACTCGGATAGCAATGAGATTCGAACAAATATGGATGGTAGATCTGTCAGACAAACTGTTTGCAATATGGATGGTGATAGCACAACTGCGGACAGTCCACCCATGTCCGTAGACGACGACTCTGCTGGCGGCGCCGTGAAGTGCGTTAACCCTCCCGTGGAGCCTGTCAGGATGGTGACCCCCACGCCGCTGGCCCCGGCCCGCTGCAGCTCCCCTCTGGAGGTGGCCGACTGCGCCATGGGCGAGGCTGCCAGTCCTCCGTCTCCCGTCCGCTTCAAGGACCCCCTGGAGCGCTCTGCCGGCGACCCGATGGACCTTGACAGCACTCTGGAGGAAGAGGGTCCCGAAGCATCTCCTCCGCATGGTCTCGGTGACAGACTGGTCATCCATCGGGAGGCGGAGCGTGCGGGCGATGCGGACGCGACTGATGTTAGAGCCCGCTCCGGTGATCTGAGAATGAACCCGCCTGTCGCGGCCGGGTGCTCGGACGTTCTTGGAGAGCCTGAGGCGGAGACCTGCCGGCTGGAGGTGCCGGTGGCGGAGGGTGCTGACGGATCGCGGAGTCCTGTGCCCACAGACCCTGCCAGCGGCGGTGACGCGCTGGACTCGCGCAGCCCGCCGGCGGAGGCATCGTTAGACGGACTGCTGTCGCCGGCACCGCCGCCCGATCCCGACGATAACGCCTGTAGTTTTCCGTCGATGCCGTCGAAGGCTTCCGACTCGGAGGACAGTCAGCTGTGCGCGCCGCTGCCGGCGTCAGCGCCGCCACCGTCAGCGGCGGCCTTGGAGTCTGCTGCTGTGGCTGATGGTGCTGGAGCAGCTGCCGCCGGTGATGAACCTGAGCCTGACGCCACACCAGCGGCGGCGGCGATGTCCTCACCAGCAGCGGCAGCCAGCTCCCCTCGGGAGGGAAACAGCCGCGAGAGCAGCCCTCCGCCGGCGCCTTGTTACTCCGAGGACGAGCTGGACGACCCTACAGGTGAACTGGCCGCCCTCTGGCCTCCGCCGCCCACCTGCGGAGTCCGGCTCCCCGCCGTCAGTAACGAGGACTCGCAGTCATCCGTCGCCAGTGACGGGGCTAGGACTGAGATGAGACCGCCGCGCACAGCTGACGTCCCAGACCGCGACCGTGGCGTGTCGCCGTCTTCGCTGGGAGCGAGGTTGAAGCGGCTGGAGATGGGGGACGGCGGAGCGGGCGAAGCTGGACCCGTGGAGGATGGGATGGTGTCGGGACGTGTGGGAGGGTCTGTAGCTGGAGATGCGGCTGATGTACAGATGATCCCTCTGCCGAGCGATGCGAACAAGACACCAGTAGCGAGCGACTCAGAGCAAACGCCCATGCCGAGCGACTCGGAAAGGACGCCGATGCCGAGCGCGGAGTCCAGCCTGTCGGTGGACGCCGTGTTTCGGCCTCAGAACAGACTGATGGCTGCTGGCGGATCCGACATGCCTCCGAAAACCACGCCCCTCCTCGGCGCGGACTCGGTGCATACAGGTGTGAGCCAGGTGCAAATCAGACCAAGCGAGGATCTGTCACAAGAAGTACCTCAGTCACCGGTCGATATGGATATATCAGGGTCCAGCACCCCGACAGACGAGCCACCGTCCTCTACTTGTGTGGAAGCCATTCCGCTGCCGCCTACGGACGCTCCGGGGTCCACCCAGACGGCCCCGGCCGCCTCTGTGGCGAGCCTCCGCAAGGCCAGTCAGGAGGGCTCAGTCCCCAGCGAGGACCGAGCCTCTCCCTTCATGGGTCTGTTTCAGTACGACGAAGACTCGAGGTCGCCCCTGGTGACGTACGCAGCGGCCGACGAGCCATCTCCGGAGAGGGAGGTGGGGATTACGCCAGACGCAGAACCACCTGCGCAGGAGAAGCGTGCTGCCTCGCCAGTCCCAGAATCGGGAGCTGACGCCGGCGAGGAGCTGGGCACCAGTCTAGTTGGTCGGGTCATCAACAGCTACGTCGGGATCCGGAAACAGCGGAGCAAGTCGTCCGACTCTCCTACCGCACCCAAAGTATCGGCGGCGCCTGCGCGGGTCGCGGTGCCGCCGACAGCCATCCTGCTGAAGCCGGGAGGCGGCGACGCCCGGTTCCGGGTGCTGACGGAGTCACAGCTGGAGGCGATGACGCGCGGTCCTGCGCAGGCCATCATCGCCGGCGCCCGGCCGGTGGTGGTGCGTCAGGGCGAACTCCTGGCGCAGGCGGCAGCCATAGCTTCCGGTGTAGTGCCAACCGCCGTGCCGGCGCCACCGCCGAAGCCCGTCAAACCGCCCGTGTTCAAGTTCAAATCGGTGCCGAGTCCAGTGGAGGAGCCGCCGGCGCCGGAGCCTCGCCGGGAGGGTGACTCGGACAGTAATGACTCGTGCTACGAGGAGGCGGACGCTGTTGTTCAGATGGTGGTGGACGCGGCCCACAGGGAGGCGGTGGCCGCGCAGCAGGAGGCCGCCCGCTCCCAGGAGGCGGCCGGTACAGAGCCAGCGGCCGGCAGCGCCGCCTCCCGCGCCCGCAAGCCCAAGTCGGTCGTGATGGAGCGGTACGCGGCCTCGGGGTCGCCGGCCGGGAAGGCGGCTGAGCTGGCTGGGGATATCACCGACCCGCGGAACATCCCGCTGCCGCCGGGGCCGACCACGCCGCCATCTCGCGGCAGGGGCGGCCGGTCCCGACAGAAGGCTGCCGCCCAGCCGCCGCCCCCCCACCACCGCCGGAACCGGACACAAAGGACGAGGACCAGGCCGCCCTAGCCAAGGCCAAGTACAAGGACAGCAGGGTGGACGCTATCCAAGAGAAGGATCTCAACAAACTCAGAAAATTCAAGGTACGTCTGAAAGTGTGTGGTGGGTCATATCCTATATCCCTTTGGCAAAATGTGATTTCGTCTTATAAGTGATTATCGCAGCTTCTTGGTCCAGGTTGTATCAGTATCCATTTATTCAAGTATAAGCAACGAGCTATTCGCCCACGGATAGCTTGGGGTGTGCTGTCAGCTCTTATAACCCTGTGTGTGGGTGTCAAAAGTGGGGAGAAGGGGGACGAGTCCCCCTCCCCAGCTGTTGGACCGGTCGGACGTCTCCCTCAAAATTTGGGATATTGTCTAGGATTTTGCCATTTTCCTCTCTTACCAGTGCAGTGAACGCTCCTAGGTCATCGCGAATTGCGAGTGAAATTCATCGGCAGCCCCTTTGCAAGACAGCAAAAATGTTGGGCTCTGCGTTCTACCCTCCTCGCGGTTATCGCGAGTTGCTGCGTCCCACACCCCCCCCTATCTAGTGGAAAATCCGCGTGAACGCCCCCGACCCTGTGTATTTTTAATTGACTGAATTGATCTTGAATAAACTTTTGTGACGTCAGTATCTGAAGTAGTATATCAACTTTCTTTCGTACTTTATTGAAGCATGTTGCGGCTATGTAGAAGTTTTTTTACTGGTAAAAAACATAACGTCATCGTCGCCAAAAAATTTCAGGAGTGTCAGTGATGTATGACTTTCAAATTCGTCAGTCACTCCCGCACCGTCGCCGTCTGGCCTGAGTGAGAGAAGTTGAAATTGTTTGCTCAACAACCTACCCCCGTCATGATTTCCGGTCCTCACAGATTTGTCATCGTGTTTGACTGTTCCTTATTTCACAAACACAAGTGAGCTGAGCTCTGCCGCTCCCTCCGACCTCAGGTGATCCAGGACGTGATCTGGCTGAAGAAGCCCAAGACGACCAAGCAGCAGAAGGAGGCGCGTCGCATGATCTGCGACTGCTGCCTCTCTCCGGAGGAGACGGAGAGGGGAGACATGGGCTGTGGCGAGGACTGCCTCAACCGGCTGCTCATGATCGAATGGTCAGTCCCTGCTGGTGTCCGAATGGTCATTTCCTGTTGATGTCCAATTGGTCAGTCTGTCTCTGATCGAATGGTCAGTCCGTCTCTGATCGAATGGTCAGTCCCCGTTGATGTCCGATTGGTCAGTCTGTCTCTGAGCGAATGGTCAGTCCCCGTTTATGTCTGATTGGCCAGTCTGTCTCTGACAGAATGGTCAGTCCCCGTTGATATCCGATCGGTCAGTTTGTCTCTGATAGAATGGTCAGTCCCTGTTTGATATCCGATTGGTCAGTCTGTCTCTGAGCGAATGGTCAGTCCCTGTTGATGTCCGATTGGTCAGTCTGTCACTGATGGAATGGTCAGTCCCTGTTTGATATTCGATTGGTCAATCTATATCCGATGGAATGGTCAGTCCCTACTGATGTCCGATTGGTCAGTCTGTCTCTGAGCGAATGGTCAGTCCCCGTTTATGTCTGATTGGCCAGTCTGTCTCTGACAGAATGGTCAGTCCCCGTTGATATCCGATCGGTCAGTTTGTCTCTGATAGAATGGTCAGTCCCTGTTTGATATCCGATTGGTCAGTCTGTCTCTGAGCGAATGGTCAGTCCCTGTTGATGTCCGATTGGTCAGTCTGTCACTGATGGAATGGTCAGTCCCTGTTTGATATCCGATTGGTCAATATATCTCCGATGGAATGGTCAGTCCCTACTGATGTCCGATTGGTCAGTCTGTCGCTGAGCGAATGGTCAGTCCCCGTTTATGTCTGATTGGTCAGTCTGTCTCTGATGGAATAGTCAGTCCCTGTTTGATATTCGATTGGTCAATCTATATCCGATGGAATGGTCAGTCCCTACTGATGTCCGATTGGTCAGTCTGTCTGTGATAGAATGGTCAGTCCCTGTTTTAGGGGATCTACCGAGACTTGAACCCAGAACCCATGGCTCAGAAAACAGTAACGCTATCCACTGAGTCGCGCATCCCCCAACTTTAATTGTGAGGGTTTTGAGCTTCTCAGGCATAAGTCTCGCCTTGTGGTGTAGTGAATGGGTGCGGGTAATTCGGATGTGACTACCACTACAAGCCTGTCTTTTTTGTTTTTTCAATGCGCTATTTGTCGTGAGGTATCTTTTTGTAACTTTGAGCCCGAAATTAATGCTCCAGCAGGACCTTGTTTATTCATAACCTACGACCCGCTGTCACCGCAGTAGAAGAGATCACGGCTGGGTACATGCAGTGACTGTGCCGTATACGCGGGGTAGTTGGAGCGTTGTCAACCCCCCCCAGGACACCTGATCACCAGCCCCGCCTGACTCTGTATTTAGTGACTGTGCCGTATACGCGGGGTAGTTGGTGCGTTGTCACCCCCCCCCCAGGACACCTGATCACCAGCCCCGCCTGACTCTGTATATAGTGACTGTGCCGTATACGCGGGGTAGTTGGAGCGTTGTCAACCCCCCCCCCAGGACACCTGATCACCAGCCCCGCCTGACTCTGTATATAGTGACTGTGCCGTAAACGCGGGGTAGTTGGTGCGTAGTCAAACCCTCAGGACACCTGACCACCAGACCCGCCTGACTCTGTCTCCTTCAGTGGTCCCCGGTGCCCGCTGGGAGATCGCTGCTCCAACAAGCGGTTCACCCGGCGCGAGCGCTTCGCCACCGAGGTGTTCAAGACGGAGCTGAAGGGCTACGGACTGCGCGCCGCCGTCGACATGCCCGCCAAGTCTTTCATCTACGAATACGTCGGCGAGGTGTGTCAACGGTGTGGGCGTTCGATCGGGTAGGGTTAGGGTAGTCGGTGGGATCGGTCCGTTTGTGGTAGAGGTGGGATAGTCTGTAGGTGATGGAACATTGACTTTGAGGGCGTGATGACTACTGCCGCGATTTTAGCTGAAACCACTGCTGGGGTGGATTCCATGTCATGTTCTTTATTTCGCTCCGCGATAAGATCTGTTTGATTCCATGAATGCGTCATGGAAGATATATTGAATATACTATATTGAATGCATCCAACCTATAATCAGCTACGAAGCGAACTTGTTCTGAGATTTAGATAAAGCTCATTGAAGTGGGGCTTTCCAATGTCGATCTTCGCAATCAGGTTTTTGAGATTCAGGGAGGACGATATTTTATGAGCTAGACTCTTTATCAGACTTGCCATTTAACGTGCTGCATGAAATCGCTTTTGCTGAACCTGGTACTATATTGACAGCGGTGGTTGGTGTTTCAGTTTTTTTAGTAGATTTTGTTGTGAACATATTTACCTATCGCACTGTATTCTTCAATATTCTTGTGTTGCCATTCCGATCATGTGGAATGTCCTTCCTGCGTCTCCTACCTGCCTCGCTTCGCCAGGTGTTGGACGGCGAGGAGTTCCGACGCCGCACCGCCGAGTACGATCGGCTCAAGTACCACCACTATTACTTTATGGCGCTGAAGGCGGACGCCGTGATCGACGCCACCGAGAAGGGCAACGACTCGCGCTTCATCAACCACAGCTGCGACCCCAACTCCGAAACGCAAAAGGTAACATACTGCGTCTCCTGATATGTGGCCAGTTTCAGAGGTCACACCCTCAGCGATAGCGTTTTAGTGGTTACCATATGAGGGGGGTGAAGGGAGCTGGGATGGATGTCATCATCTGTGTTCTCCTGATCTACACTGTATGATATTGAAGCATCGTTTTGTATGACGTGAGTGTCGGTGTCCGGTCCTAGGCCTTATCGCTTATGCCCTTGCCTGAGCCCAGGCGAGCCTAGTGTAATGACCTCTACAGTGAACTGTAAGCGTCGAGCTGCGGGTAAGCTCAGCCGACCCGTGGTGTGACCCGGCTAAGTCGCGTGTGTGACCTCGCGTGCGCGCTGTGACCCGGCTGTGACCTGTGACCGTCAGTGGACCGTGAACGGGGAGCTGCGGGTGGGCTTCTTCACCCGACACCCGGTGCGAGCCGGCGAGGAGATCACCTTCGACTACCAGCTGCAGCGGTACGTCCTGTCACAGACGCTGCTGCTCGCACTGGGAGGCTGGGCCAGCTGGACTTATCTGTGTGCTTGTATGGGTGCTTTCGCCTGGAGCAAGTGGACTGTAGCTTTTTATGTGAACTGAATTGAAGCTTTTAGCTCATTACTGAGCTCTGAGCTGAGGGATTACTGACAAGAATGATTTTAAATCCGAGAAAATAATTGAGCACTCTGAATTTACTCGCTAAATGGTTAGTTTTGAGCTTTTTCCGTCCTTTTCAAAACTACCTTGGATGGTAGTTTGATGTTAACCTTGCTGCGCGGATCCCGCGTGCTAGGTTAGAGCCCAACCGCCTTCTGACAGTCAGCTGTGGTTGCGCAGGTACGGTAAGGAGGCGCAGAAGTGTTTCTGCGGCTCGGAGCTGTGCCGGGGCTGGATCGGCGAGAAGACGGACGACTCGTCGTCGGAGGAGAGTGATAGTGAGCCGGAGGAGCCGGAGCGGGAGCCGGTGCCGCCGGCCGCCGTCCCCTGCTGGCGCTGAGCCGGGGGTGGAGGAGGTGCCGCCGGTGGTCGGTACTGAGGAGGTACAGAAGCCGCCGCCTGCCCCCGCCGCACCAAGCTCAGGAAGGACGCCGAAAAACGCGACGTGAGTGGGGTGCGGTTGCCGGGAGACAGGTGGGGTAAGGTTTTGTTTGGCCTATGTGAGAAGGGATGTGTTAGGTTTTGTGTAACTCCCTCGAAGAGAATGTGTCCGGTTGTGTTTAACCCTTGTGTAGAGGATCCGTCTGTGTCAGGATTATGTGACCATTTATATCTCTATTCAGGTGTTTTTACACAGTTTGCAAAACCTGCGAAACGATTCATCATATTTCATAACGCTGTCACTTAAGGAGTCCAGTGACGAAAGTCTCCAACGCCGCACGCAGACGCAATCAAGTGTCAACTGCGGTATTCAGTCATCGGATCTGATTCTGTTGCTTGTCCCGTAACCGCACCCATCACCTACCGTACCACCCCGCCTGTATCACTGCCCGACTTCACAGCTGGAGAACGAGATCAGCAAGCTGGTAGCGTCGGGACTGAAGTCGAAGCAGCACACGCTGGAGCTGTCCCGGCTGATGGTGCGCGCAGAGAGCGACGCGGACAGACTGACGCTGCTGGAGCTGATCCGCGCAGCAGACCAGCCCTGCAGGTCAGTGAGGGTACCGAACCATAGAGGCTAGTCAGGGCTCACCCTGCAGGTTGGTAGGGGAGTGTGGGGGCACAGAGCCCTGTGGGTCAGTGAGGAGGGCGAGCTATGTAGATAAATCGGAATTACAACAGAGTCGCCTCCTTTACATGTGTTGGTTAAGAACACGCTGTGTTTACCACGCGTTTCTTCTGATGCTGCACTGTTGCAGTGTTGTCGTGTGCACTCCAGCTATATTTGCGAGACAGATATAGCGCTGTGTGTTCTTGCGTGTTGGAGCCGGCGACCTGAGGACCTTTCTCTGTCCCCGCAGGCGGCTGTTTCTGGACTACCACGGCCTGCGGCTGATGTGGTCCTGGATGGCCAGCGCGCCCTCGCCGCAGGGGCCCGGCGACCTCGAGTGGAAACGCTTCAGGATGCAGGTGCCTGCTCGGATCGTGTAGACGGCTGCGTGCGGGGCTGATTCATTATTAAACCGTGATCAGCTGGGCCGCAGGAGTATGACACGCGCCTTGGCACCGTGCCTCTAAGCTGCAAGCCCGTTTCATGTGTCATCAGTTTGCATTTGACTTTTTTCTCGTATATTTATGGTTCTAAATTCACATGAAAAACATCTCTGCCCTCCTATCAAAAAGGTGTTATTCCATTATCTTTTATTGGTGACTGGGCAAATATCCAGTAGTTATTAAAATCACCACTCATAGTCTTGCTTATTGTCATTATTTGATGTAGTGGGACAACGGGGTAACCTCCTAGCGATAATCCGAACCAGGTGCGTCTCCGCGGAGAGGCGCCATCTGCCTCCGAGGTAAACCCCTCCCGCCGCCGTCAGATTCTGGAGACGCTGGCCGTGCTGCCGATCCCCAACAAGACGACGCTGAAGGACAGCCGGGTGCTCTCGGTGGTGGAGCGGTGGGCGGCGGCGGCGCCCGGCACGCCCGACCCGGACCCGCCCAGCGACCAGACGCCGTCGGACGCGGGGGCTGGGGACGAGCCGGGCACCAGAGAGGTGAGACTGCGGACCCCCTCCGCAGTCCGCTGCTCCCTGCGACTAAATGGCTTGAGATGTCGAGAGGTGAGGCTCCAGCTCACCGCCCAGTGCCTTGGCGTGCTCCAGAGCTGACGAACCGGGCACCGGGGGAATGCGGTGGTGTTAATCTCGAGTCAGGACAGCGAACCAATAGTAAAAACTAATGACCAGATATTTGAAGTAAAATAGAGATGTTGGGAGGGGGAAGCTTTGTGAATGGGACACCGATATATTTGTATTTATATTTATATTTTTCAGCACTTCAGTAGGTGAAATCAAGTTATCTCCGCACACACGTTGCTGCGTGACTATCGCTAACCTTCAACAGTCATTCTAGGTACATCATTGTTTTTTATCAGCTACCTCAGAATAGCAGCCAGGAAGTCCACGTCAGTTGTTTGGCGTTCCCCAGGTGTCGGAGGTGGCCTCCCGCCTCCTGGATTCCTGGGCCGGCCTCAAGGAAGTCTTCCGCATCCCCAAGAAGGAGCGCGTCGAGCTGATGCGCGAACACGAAAAAGAAGCCGGTGAGAATTGTCAACCGGTGGCCACGCCACGTTTGATAGTGATCCTTGCTTTGTAACCTGCCTGCAGAAACTGTTCCTACTTATCTCTGAATTAGTATGGACAATAGGGGTGTGCTTAGGCTGTGCATCAAGAATGTGCTGCTTCCTTCCCCCTGTCACCACGGCAAGAAAGTGTGATGGATAATTGTCCAGTCTTCTTTGATTTTCATCGGACATGTTCTTTTTTCTTCCGTCATGTTTTCTGCCACCCCGTTCTCCTTTATCATCGGTTTGTTTACACTCTCCTCCCTGATGGTAGAAAGTGAGATTTTCGGAACCCTTCTTCGTGTCAGTTTAATAGGAGATGGGCTGTGGGAGTGGGGCGGTGCAGTCCGCCCATGTTGCCAGACTGCGATGATCAGTCGTGGCAGCGGAATTGGTTAAAGTCTCTGCCTGCATTGCGAGGCCGTCGTTATCAGGCTCAGCAGCAGACACTATCAAACCCGGTGTCTCTGCTGCCAGACAGCTGTGACCAGACGTCGCTGAACCCTCCGTGTGTTGCCAGACCGCGGCTACCAGACGTACCTGCAGCAGCAGCCGCGGCCCAGCCTCACCGCCGCCAAGAAAGGCTACGACTGGTCCCCGGAGCGTCGTAAGAGGGCGCGGGGCTCCCCTGAGCCGGACCAGCGCGTCAAAAAGTACCGCACCTACGTGGACAGGTCAGATGCCGCCGAGGCGGCAACGGATGCCTGGAAGTCAGGTGTCGGAACAGCGCTGAATGGCAAGGCTAGCAATCGCTTCCAAATGTTCTTTGCTGTTCTGCAACAACTGTTACTCATCTGGAGCATCGCAGAAATGATTGGCGAGTCTCCGCCCTCACAGAATGTTTACGCTGAGCCCGTGTCTCTGTTCTTATCCTTCAATGCAGCTCTCACCTTGGCAGTCCCGCACTTCCCCCCTCCCCTGACGCTGCCTTCTGCGCTGTGGCGCGCCCCAGCAGGGGCGGGCGGCGGTGGCGCTGGGCTATATCGACCCCACGGCGGCGGCGCCCTCTCTCGCGAGGGCGGTCCCGGCGCCGAGCCGCTCTCAGGTGCGCCCGCCGCTGAGGTTGCGGCGGGCGTGTATACTGGCGGCCACATCGACTGTGTCAGTCCCGGCTGGCTGCCGTCGCTGAATGACTGTCTGGTCATTTTCAGTGAGGGCTTTTTATACCGTTTTGTTGACATCCGTAGCGATTTAACTCTGAAGAAGAGCCAAAACTCGTATTTCCAAGCGAAAACATTCTGTTTTTTTTTTTTACTTGCCACCGCTTTTCAGAAATAAAAGCCTTCATCAGCCCTGTTTAGAGACGGTGCGTGTGCCACGGTACCATGCGACGTGTCCTGTATTGACCTCCGCCCCGCCCCGTGACCTGACAGCCGGCTGACCAAGGACGAGCGGCGGCAGCTGTTCGCGCTGGAGGTGCAGCGGGAGGAGGAGGAGCGGCGGCAGCGGCAGCAGCAGCAGGAGCTGTGGCGGGGCCACGAGCAGCGCTGCAGCATGCTTGGTCTGGATCCGCACCTGACGCCCATCTTCGACCCCAGCTACCAGTGAGCGCCGGGGGCGACTATCGGCAGCGATCTCTGCCCAGGAGCTGATGAATGGTGTTATAGTCACCAGCATCGAAAATGATACTCCTCTGTCAGCTCAAAATGTACACAAATGGCGCGTGTAGCAATACTCGCTATGGGTCAGTTGTGTCCCGAACGGTCAGTGTGTGGTACACCGGTACCGGAGCCCCGCCCCTCCCGTCTGAAACACCTGCGGTGTGTGGCGCAGGTACTACTGGGAGCCGAGTGCGGGCGCGTGGCAGCCGTATACGCCGGGCGACCCTGCTGTGCCGCTGGTGCCGGCTCCCGGTGTTGACCCGCTGCACGTGGCCGCGCTGCCCCAGCAGCTGGCGGTGTACCAGGTACGTGCCGCAGCCGTACCGGCGTACCGGGTACCTACCTCGTCTGACTGGTAGGGCGGGGAGGTCTGCCGTTGTCAGGGACAAGCTAAGGTCCGTTACAGCATTTCCGTAAATATTATGTACCTTATTCTTGTTTGGGTTGGCAAAGCCGTGTTGGGGTGCCAGATGCGTTTCATAGCTTTACAAGACACGTATCATAGCAGCTATCCGGTGCATACATACTGTGGACTAGTGTTTAACTGTAATCCTAACCAACAGTAATGCACATTTTGGCAGACCTTGTAACCAGCTCTGATTATTATTGGAGTGTTAGGGCACTGCGGCTACATAGGTAACTAGCTCAATTCCAATCCAAGTGTATAATCTAAGATCAGACGTGTCTAGTTTTGATAACTCTGCGAGGGTACGTCCACCTCTCCTGTCGCGAGTGTTGCGGCGGCGGCGTGTGTACAGTACACGTGTGTCCGGTGCCCGGCAGAGTCTGGCGGCGGCGGACCCGACGCAGGCGGAGCGGTACCTGCAGCAGCTGGCGGAGCAGCGGGCGGCGCCGCCGCAGCCGCAGCAGCAGCCGCCGCCGCCGCCCGAGCCCGACCCGTCGCAGCGGCCCGGCCTGCTGGAGCTGCTGCAGGCGCGGCTGCCGGGACGGTCAGTGCACTGCTGCCGGGACCGGGCCGGGTGGAGGGGGCCTTAGGGTCTGGTGGTGTGGTGGGGCTGCCGGGACGGTCAGTGCACTGCTGCCGTGACCGGGCCGGGTGGAGGGGGACTTAGAGTCTGGTGGTGTGGTGGGGCTGCTCACTGTCCACCCAGTTGTCTGGGCACACTGGCGTTTGATACCTGATTGTCTGTTACTGAAACCAACTGTCTGTTGGGTCGATTTCTTTCTAAGGCCCAGTTTGTTTTTAGTTCTTTTTCTCTTCAATAATACCCATTTTCTCTAGTTGGCGCTGTCATCTTAGTCTTTATATTTCATTTATGTAATCTTATCAACAGGCGCTCGCGACTTCTCTGGTTCTAAAATGAGACTTAACAAACAGATCGGCACTTTTCTCACCTGATTTCCCTGACATGAGCGTTACACTCGGCGACTTCTCTCCGCCGCCCCGTTCTCAACCCCTCCCCTCCCCGCGCGGCAGGTTTGTGGACGAGGAGGGCCGTCAGATCCCGCTGCCGCCGGCGGCCGCCGCTGCCGCCTTCACCGGGTACCGGCTAGCCTGCTACTGTGACCCGGCCCTGCCCAGCGTCAGCGTGTCTGGCGTGCCGCTGCCGGAGGTGGTGTCGCTGCCCCAGCCGCCGCCGCCGCCGCCCCAGCCCTCAGTCACACTGCCACCAGGCTGGCGGCTCAGCAAGGACGAGCTCGGACGCTTCTACTACTACCACAAGGTGAGGCTAGGTGGAACAGTGACAGCGACTAGAATACGATATTGGGCAGTGTTTAGCTGGAATATGGCTGCTGGCACTTCGTCGTTTTGGCTGTCAAATGTGCTTTTGGCATGTCGCCAAAAGTTTAGCTTGGCCTCACGTTTGTATCGAAAGCCCCATCAATGTACGCTAACGTTCGCCTACCTGTCTGGCTGTCCCTGAAATCCGTCTCCTTCTGCGCAGGTGACCCGAGAGTCGCGGTGGGACCCGCCCCCGGTCACTGACTGGTCTCTGCAGCCTCCCACCACCACCGAGTGGTTCTGGACGGGCCCGGAGAGCGCCGAGAACTCGCCCGTCGACGACGACGGCGACAGCAGCAGCTCCAGCAGCAGCGAGAGCGACTCCAGCAGCGATGATGAGGCAGACAAGGTAGGTGTTCAGAACCGGAGCGGTGAGGCTGACAGGGTGTGACCGGCTGGCAGCTGAACGTGCTGTACTCGGTTGTCTTTCCTCCGGCCGTCTCTCACTGTGAGGATACAGTGACGCCGCCCTTGAATGTTCGGTAGCCGGCAGAGAGGGGCCGATAGGATATGCCGGTGCAGTTGCGTTAATTGTTAGATTTCAGCGGCGTTACTGAGACGCTGTCGAAAGCGCGGGTTTTGTCGATAAGTGCACTGTTTTTTTTAAGCTGCAGTGTCTCTGGCCGATAGTATTGCCTCTGCACAGGCGGGATAGTGCATTGGTTTCATTAATTCCTTCGTTTCATCAGTTCATTCATTCAGTATTCATTTCATCCACTTATTTCATTGGGGACGAACTTGAGATTTTGGTGACGATTTCAAGTACAGACGATTTCAAGACTTCTACATCATTACCGCGGCTGGTTGCTCGCTGAGTCTGCCCGGGTTCCGCTCGACTTCAGGGCTTGCTTTTCTCTCATCCCTCTCACCGTTCTCCGGCTGCCGCAGAAGGGGGAGGACGAGGAGGATGCGGCTCTGTCTGAGCTCCCGGAGGACATGGCCAAGGAGGAGGAGATCGACCGACGCCGGATGGTGGATCAGAAACACCGCCGCTCCGGCAAACGTCGCGACAGACTCGTCCAGGAGCGCGTCATCAGCGTAAGTGACGTCCAGTGAGCGCGTCATCAGCGTAAGTGACGTCCAGGAGCGCGTCATCAGCGTAAGTGACGTCCAGGAGCGCGTCATCAGCGTAAGTGACGTCCAGGAGCGCGTCATCAGCGTAAGTGACGTCCAGGAGCGCGTCATCAGCGTAAGTGACGTCCAGGAGCGCGTCATCAGCGTAAGTGACGTCCAGGAGCGCGTCATCAGCGTAAGTGACGTCCAGGAGCGCGTCATCAGCGTAAGTGACGTCCAGGAGCGCGTCATCAGCGTAAGTGACGTCCAGGAGCGCGTCATCAGCGTAAGTGACGTCCTGGAGCGCGTCATCAGCGTAAGTGACGTCCAGGAGCGCGTCATCAGCGTAAGTGACGTCCTGGAGCGCGTCATCAGCGTAAATGACGTCTTGTGACGTCATCTGAGTAAGTTGTGTCCGGGGCACTTTATGAGACTTGAGTGGAGTCTAGAAGAGTGACATTAGAGTCAGCGGAATAGTTTTAAAAGTGTGACGTTACCAGCTTGTCTGCCGCTGTACCGTGTGTCGATGCTGGGGCGTGTGTCGTGGATGCGACAGCGCGTCGCGTCGTTAAGCCCGGGTAAGCAGCCGGGTGTGGTGCGTCGGCAGCCGGTGCCGGAGCTGAGTCGACACGAGCTGCGGCGGGAGCGTCACCGCCAGAAACGCGAGGCCAAGGCCGAGGCACGCCGCGAGCGACGCTGGGAGCGGGCGGCGGCTGAGCGACGACCCCGCCGGCGACGGCCGCCCTCACCGCCGGCCGAGCCGGAACAGGTGAGACTCCCTCACCCCCGGCCGAACCGGAACAGGTGAGACCTCACCCCGGCCGAACCGGAACAGGTGAGACGACCACCCCCAGCCGAGCCGGAACAGGTGAGACGGCCACCCCCGACTGAACCGGAACAGGTGAAACGGCCACCCCGGCCGAGCCGGAACAGGTGAAACGGGAGTTGTAGAGGCTCCAGAAACACATCTATTTAAAGTCACGTATATTAGGCATGACACTTAAAAAGTTCGTTATATATTGCCAGACCTGCTATGATATGACGGTCCTTTCACACCACTAATTACTCAGTGACGTATCGGACTGGCTGGTTAAAGGTAGAGTGCGAGTATGAGAGGTGAGTTGGATGACGTGCGACAGATCAATGCTGTTTCCAGAAAAGGCAACATAGCAACATAGGCAAACCTTTCTGATATAACAATTCTGTCGGAATTAAGTTTTTTTTATAAGCTGGTAGCTCATTATTCGGTTGACTACCGTAACACAGGGACATTGATTTCCAGGATGAAGAGGAGCCTTCCGAGCCGGCGCCCGCCGAGGAGGCGGAGGTGCAGGAGTCGGGAGACGGCGACATGGAGACGTCTCCACCGCCGGAGGCGCCCGACGAGGAGACCATCAGCCCTGAAGAGGAGATACGGCGGCGAGAAGAGGCCATTCGAAAGTTCCGAGCCAAGGAGGAAGCGCTCAGAAAACACCTCAACAAAAAACAGGAGGCGTAAGTTTGAACACGCAGGATAGGTCTCTGCTTCGTTTCGAAATTGCCACTTCTATGAGAGATTGTTTATTGACTCATTTTTCAGTGATATAGGTGATATGTTTTCTTTGCCCTTTAGTGTAATTCCTACCCGGATGAGATATGTTGAAATACAACTGTTCAGCCGCTCTGATTCGCTTTAAGCTGGTGTTTGCCTTCTGGTGCTCAGCTGCTCGGCCGGGTTCGATTAGCACCGTCAGCTCGAAGCGGTGTGGATATATGCATATATTCCACGAACTTGTCTGGCAGTGTTTTTTGTAGTAAAAGACATACTGAAACCACAGCAAGGAACTCGAAATCTACCCCTGCTCCTTGGTATCGATTAAATTGGACTCATCAATACACATTACTGAACGGGGTTACTATTACCATGTTTCGCACCTTCTTGTCAATAGCCAGGGTTTTATTTGCCCGTCGCCGTCGCTTTTGAAGCGGCTTTTGGTCGGGTCAATATCCATACGTGATCCATTGTTTACGTCCTCAGGGCACGGCGAAAGCGAAAACTGGCAGCTAAGATCGCTGCGAAAGCCGAGGCCAAGGCCGCCCTCAAAGCCGAGGCGAAGGCTGCCGCTAAGGCGGAGGCTCGAGCAGCCAAGGCGGAGGCGGCTCGCGAGGAGGCAGCCGCCGAGATCGCCAGCGCCTCCAAAAAGCGGCGAAAGGAAGACGCCGCCTCCTCCACCGAGCTCCCGAAGGTCAGCTCCAAGAAGAGGAAGGTGGAGATCAAGCGGACGTCGTCGTTACTGACGGCGTCAACAGCAGCGGACCTGACGGCGGGCTCAACCTCCGGGTATAAAGAGAAGCCGACCACTGCCGCCGCCGACACCAGCTCCGAGGTGGCCCGAAAGGTACGGTGCTGACAACTGCTGTTGAGAGAGAGAGAGAGAGAGAGAGAGAGAGAGAGAGAGAGAGAGAGAGAGAGAGAGAGAGAGAGAGAGAGAGAGAGAGAGAGAGAGAGAGAGAGAGAGAGAGAGAGAGAGAGAGAGAGAGAGAGAGAGAGAGAGAGAGAGAGAGAGAGAGAGAGAGAGAGAGAGAGAGAGAGAGAGAGAGAGAGAGAGAGAGAGAGAGAGAGAGAGAGAGAGAGAGAGAGAGAGAGAGAGAGAGAGAGAGAGAGAGAGAGAGAGAGAGAGAGAGAGAGAGAGAGAGAGAGAGAGAGAGAGAGAGAGAGAGAGAGAGAGAGAGAGAGAGAGAGAGAGAGAGAGAGAGAGAGAGAGAGAGAGAGAGAGAGAGAGAGAGAGAGAGAGAGAGAGAGAGAGAGAGAGAGAGAGAGAGAGAGAGAGAGAGAGAGAGAGAGAGAGAGAGAGAGAGAGAGAGAGAGAGAGAGAGAGAGAGACAGAGAGAGTTAGCGTGCCTTGACATTGGAAGAGGGAGGCGTGGGGGGTTGAAAGTGGGAGATGTGCGCTTGGTAATGTTTTGAAATGTCATTCGACCTTTTTGGGAAGAAATTGGATGCCTTCCCGGGAATCGCATTCTTGCGAAACTCCGGGTGGGCGTAAACTCGACTGAGTGTGCTTTTAGCCAGTCGTTCCTGAATTGGCTCCATCTGGCCCATTTGAAGAACGTGTAGCTTCCCATGTCGTAGATTAGAATGTGTTCAGAAGGACAGCTATCTGGTGAAGAGGTTTGCTGACCCGGGGCGTGGCCGCTCCGATGGTGCCGGGCTGAGATAAATGACCGCTTTTTACGGCATATAGAGACGGCTGTGTTGGCACTATCTGAGCTGGGTCCATTTGGCTGGATTAGTTATCGACCCAAACATGGTCTGAATAATTTGTTTGGGCTGGGCCTCGTAAATGGTTCCAGTAGATAATACCAGGAGAGGCTGGACCGTTTTGGAGTACAAACACGGATGCGTTTTGAATCCTACGATTTCGATAACCACGTTGTCTGGTTTGGAGCGATTGGTTTGTCTTCTCTGCGTCAGCGTTGTGATAGCAAATAGGGCATCTGAGCTATCCGTTAGTGGCAGGGCTTTTTTGTTATGTCGAAAGCCAGCGGGAAAATATGGTTTTAAACAACCTACCGAATCTCTATCCACTGGGGATCTCCCAGTCACCACGATACAAGTACGGCGTGTCCTGGCCCAGACCGGGTTTAACAGCCGGAACCGTGGCGGCGGGCAGTGGTTTCTTTTCACAGCCGTATGGCCGGCTGACGGCGCCGATCGCTCTCGCTCTGACAGTCTGAGCCGCGCTCTGACCGGCCGATCTGACGCTAACAGAGCGAAAAGTGACTCTGGTCTGCTCTGCGGCGTCACGCGTCACGGTCAGACACTCGGCTGAGTGCGCTCCATCGCACACCCGACCCGTAAACTGACTGTCTCAGTCAGCGGGCTGTGAACTAATGGCGATAATCTGCTGGGTGTTACGGCGGCTAGCCTTCGCGGCCTTTAAAGGGAGCTTACGAGTGGCCCGAGTAGAAACTGAACCCGCTGCTCCCCCAGTTCAAGAGTGAAAGGTATTTACATTGCAACCTGCGAACTTCTGAATGGATTGTGAATGGTGAAATGCAATGAAATTGAGACCAGAGTCCTAGAACACTGCCCGATTCTGGCAGCCGTGCCTTCTCTGATATCCCTGACACTGCTCTGTGCACCGTCGCCGCCACGTCCCACCTACTAATGACAATGAGCTTCCGCTATGCATGCCGCCGTCATGTTGCCCGCGCGTGGGCGCGGCCCGGGGATTCCGGCCGGGCCCGTGCGTGTGTGCGGTTCAGTGGAACGCTGGTACAGCCCGGGTGCGGTTCAGCGCCCCCGCCACCACGACAGCGCGTGTCCGGGGCTGACGCGCGCCAGTCTGCGGACCCGGCGGCCCCCGCCGTCGGCGTCGACGGCTCGTCACAAAGCCGGCGACGGGCGCCGGAAGTCCGGACCGCCGCCCCGACTGCCGGCTCGTGTCGGGAGACTGAGGGTGGGGTCAGTCGGAGCCCTGCGGCGGCGGGGGAGGTCGCCAGAGGTCAGATGAGAAAGGGCGCGGTCGCCGTCGTCCGATTCTGATGAAATGACTCGAAAATGGCTGCTCTGACTGTGTATTTTCCGGCTATATGACGATTTTGTCCGATGCGAGAAGATTGAGGGGGAGGGGAGGGTAGGGGCACATCAGCTGCTATAGGCTATATAGTGAGAAGATTGCGTAAACACGTCTGCCGTCCCTGCCACTGCTGCGCTGAAGCCCCGGGACCGGCCCGGCCTTGTGGGGAGTGTGTGACGCCAGAGGGCGGCCTGCAATCGTCCGAGCGTGCCTGCCGGCCTTCTCTATGACACCGCAGTCCATCGCCGCTGCAGTTTGCATAGCATTAGTGGCCAGCTGCTGCATCCGGGAATGTCTAGCCGTCCGCCCGGGGGCCGCCTCACGCTGCCGTGAGGCACCACGCGCTGCCAGTGCCGCCCAAACCCGGCACCTCGGCTAGTGAGGTGTCCCAGTCAGGTCGCTAGGGAGATCCTGCTTACCAGATTCGATTACTGTCATAAGTTTATATTTGTAACTGTGATACTGTAGTATATTTCTGCGTTTGCAGCCCGAAAACCCCGTATTTTCGACCAGAGCAGATAGCACACTGTGCTGTGGTTTTGTCTTGACATCAGGTCCTTCTGCAAACTTTGGGGTCTTCAAGGCTGGCCACTACCCTGTGAACCTCTCGTTTTTGTCTAAAGGAGGCACAGTGCAAGGTTTTCGTGATGACGGTGAATGGTAATGCCCGTTGACTCTCACATGTGGGAAGAACCCCCCCGCATCGCGAGGTGTCTGCCGCCCGGGAGCGTCCATCTGGCGGCTGGGATCCTATTGAGAAACACCCAGCCGCCCTGGCAGCAGCTCCTGTGGTGTATGACGTCCATCGTTAGTCTGTGATACTGGGTTACACCACAGGTGCGGCGGCCTCGCACGGTCGCCGATTCCCCCACTGGCTGTAACCCAGCTGCCCCGGCCTCTGACAACGATAGAGTGTCCGAGCTGTGGGCTATAGAACAGGCTCAATGGTCAGCTGTGGACACTGGCCTCCAGTGACTGTTGGAACGCGAGGTCTGTGTCTGAGGGCTCCATTCGCTGGCGAGGTCTGTGTGTGAAGGTTCCATTCTCTGGCGAGGTCTGTGTGATGGTCTCCCTTCTCTGGTGAGGTCTGTGTTGAAGGTTGAGCTTGAGGTCTGTGTGTGAGGGCTCCGTTCGCTGGCGAGGTCTGTGTGTGAGGGCTCCGTTCGCTGGCGAGGTCTGTTGTGAGGGCTCCGTTGGCTGGCGAGGTCTGTGTGTAGGGCTCCGTTCGCTGGCAAGGTCTGTGTGTGAGGGCTCCTTCCTGGCGCCGAGCGGCTCAATTGCAGTGTTTGCCGGTGAACTCTCTGCGTCTCGCGCGGGCAGCAGCGGCGGCGGTCCGGGGTGTGCCGGGGGCTGTATCAGTTTGATTTGTGGAGGTGAGTGGCCCGGCCTCCGGCGGCTGCAGTGGTTACAGTGGCTGTCAGCGGCCGAAGCGTACTGCCAGAGTGGCGCCCGCCCCAGGGTGTACATACACCGGCGATAATAACACGGCAGCTGCAGTAAATCATCACCTGCCGCCGCCCCGCGCCGCTCGGGATGGGCTCAAGGCGCAGCCACGCCGGCACGCCAGGTTCTTACCCACCCGATCAGATCTGGATGCACGGCGACTCGAAGCGATTGGAACGGCTTCGGTTTCGTCTCGATCACATTGAGATGGGACGAATCGCGCGTGTGTATTTGGGATGGGAACCCCCTCTTGGGAAAGCGATGGCGTCTGAATGATGATTCTGTACTTAATGTTTGTGAACAATGGCCGACTGCGGGTGATCGTCTCGGTTGGTGTACATTACATCCACACACCTGCTTTTCAAAACTACTTGTATCGCCAGTTCGGAACATGGAAGAGCATTGAGCCATCATGCGTCGGTGTAAAGGCAGCCGTATTTTGTAGCTTAAGATCAAAGAAACATCAAACACCTTTAAGCTGGTACGCTCTGGATCCGGTTGATGTTCTGTGGTTCTGCTATGCATGTGCATTGTGCATAGATTAATATACGCTTGAGTTTTCTTCAGTGCCACTGTAAACACTATCCGCAATCCCACCGTCTTGCGATGTTTTCTGTCTGGTCTCTGTGGCGTACTCTGTGACGATATTATCGTGTACCGGGGTTCCTGTGGGTGAAAAGCAGCAGTCTTTAGTCATCGGGACCCCGTCCAAGATATATCGACTAGTGGCGCACCCTAATGGTTAGCTGGTGATCGTATGTCTCGGTGGGCTTGGGCGTTAACATTTAATTTCCTTTGTGATCGAGGTGCGAAAACCGGCAATTTCGGTGGCTGTATAGGAAATTGCAATGCAAAAAGAATGCGGTGCCTAACAATTTGGGCGGCTCTTTAAGAAGTGACGATGAACAGAACTTTTCCGTACAAAGCTAAAGATACAGTATTAATATAGGAAAAATGCCTGGTTTCCGATTTACATCGTTGTGCCAGTTTTGTGAGACTGACAGCGGTTGGGGAGCGTTGTAGGCTCGCCAATTGCCGCGCCAGTGCCGGTGCGGCCGCCGGTCTGACCGCAGCTGTGCTGAGGCGCGGTGATCAGGCCTGACCAGAGCAGGGTTTACGACTGCGGCGTCCAGCCATGCTTTACGCGGTGCGAGGGCCCGATGGAGCCGGATTAGCCTCCGTCGGCGAGCTGGGCCGCAGCCTGTTAGGATGATTACCGGCCATTTCACGATGGGAAGTGAGTGGACGGACGGCGGACCCGGCTTGTTATGCGCGGGATCGTGTATAAACGAGATGGATGCGCTGCTGATGGTGGGGACGTGTGTTTGGGGAAGCTATTTATATTTGCGAATGTGTCATCATTCTCTGCTCTTGGTAGCTTACGTGAGCTTTTCACACGTGCTGCCTGAAAGGAGTGTTCAACACGCTTCAATTTCAAAAAGGGATTGTGTGATAAAATATTTACAAATCTGAAAAGTACCGTTTTCCCCCTCTGAATCGCTAGGAGGAAACATGTAGCCTTTTTTTCTTACAGGTTATGGTATCAACAAAACAACATTTTTCCTTGGCTACAAAATAAAAAGCTTGATCTCAGACACACGCTTTGGCCGTCAAATACAGCACCCCATCTACATTCCATATCCGATGCTAACCCTATTCATCCGACACTGGAACCGGAAGTAAGGATGGCATAGGAGCTCATGCTCGTCGTTTTTTTTACATACCAAAAGATATCCATCATCACTGTTGGGTTTACTGACATGTTAAGCCTCTACGAAGAAAAAATACTAGTGTGAAAATAACCTCAGATGATATTACAGGTGGACAAAGGTTAGTTAATTGCCCTGTATCTTTTTCAGATCAAGGACAAGTTCCTGGCGCAGATGTCGAGCGTGATTGTGTCGGCCCTCAACGTCTTCCGCAAGTCCAGCTGTAAGCAGGGCCGCATTGCCTCCACTGAAGACTTCAAGTACCTCGCCAAAAGGTACACCCCGCAGCGCTGGTCCCTCCTTTTCTTGACTTCAGTCCCGAGTCCACCGATAATGTGGCCTCGGTGGACAGTTCATCGATGCATTTTGGTGTATAGTGGCTCTGCGATTATCGTGGAAATAAATGGTGGCGATTTTTCATACCAGTCCTCACGTTTTCACAATTACATCCTGTATTTGTGTGTAGAAATGAGCAAGTTTAGGCTGGCGAACTAGATTAGTTAATATAATGTTGACAGCGTTGTGTAGTCATCCTGGTCGGGTGGCTTCAAAATGTGAAAAGTGCTATGGTAAATTGAATGCACTAATGCCTCTTTGGGTTTTCTGGGATCACGTTATCTAGACAAGACAAATTGACCACGTAACTGCGGATTTATAACCGGGCTTGTGTGGAGTCTTGCTACTGGTTTTATCACTTATATTTCCCGGGTGAAAATTATCTCAGATTTGAAATCGAAGCCTTATAATCTCAGGGATGCTGTGCTGCAGTACTGCTCGAAAAAACGAACAAGACTGCGGATTGCCCTGTACAGAGCCGTCATTGTGTTGAAATTTATTGGGTGATCTCCATCGTAAATCGAGTGTTGAAAAACTCGTGATGTCTTATCACTGTTGTGGACTGAAGTTATGTTTTTGTAGCCAATAAGAGGAGAAACTAGACCCCGAAATGGGTTAACGGTGAAGTATTGGTACGACGAGCGTTCGGCACCACACTTTTTACTTTACTTATCGTTGAGAGACCATTATGATCGGCAGATAAAAAATGTTGCGGCCAGCGCTTTCTGGTTTTACTGACAAAAAACCGCATGACCATTTAAGAACAATTATTATATACCCGTTACCTGGTATGAATTGAATCCAAGAAAATTGATCGCCGCTGATCTTTCTGAAGGCCTGCTTCTCTTGTAGTGTGGCAGACGCTCCTTTAAAGAAAATTCCCCGCTCTCGGTACATGCGCCTGACTTTTCTTTCGAAGATCTGGATTTGAATCAATGTAACGGTTTGTGGACGGATGTTATGAATGGATGAGTGATTGCCACACTCAACTTCTGGCTTGACCCTACAATGTGAGAGAGGCGACTGCTAGCTGGCTGTCTTATTACACTTGCGTTCCATGAAAAACAGGTTTCCACCGAATCTCAAAATTGCTGTGGGTAGCCAAGGCGGAGACATAGCATCATATTAGCGATGTCAAATACATTGAACCCACGCCATGATGAAAACTAGGCCGATGGATACGAGGATGGCGAATTTCAGATGTAAGTTTGGCTGACGGGATTTTGATCGATTTTGAAAACTGATCCAAAACGAGTACCGGTCCATAACATTATATCATAGGCAAATTTTGATACGTTGAAGTTAGGCTAGGCATTGAGCCAGCGTCATCAGCGTGCTCGGGCGCAACCCGGTGCGTGTTTGGAATAGGTACCACGTGATCCCAGCCGGCGCGCGGCCCGCCAGGGAAGTTTTTTACGTTTGGTCACCACCCGCCCGCGTCAGAGGTCTGAACCAAAAGAACAGCCCGCTTTGTGCCGGGTTTTGTGTGACTCTCGGTATAAAGTGAGACATGCAATTGCATACAATCTATATCTGAAAATTTCACCCGAAACCTGCGCTTTCATAAAGATAGCCGTTTTGTGCGATTACATTTATTGCAGCGTTTAGACGTCTGGCTGAACCAGTAGCGTTTTTACCTTCTTTCATTCCAGATTGTTCTTGTTTGTGTCAACCTTTTCGGCCTCTAGAAACGGGATAGTTCTCGATGTGATATTTCCAAATGCATATTTCTGGAACTAGGCGCCTGATTGGGGCCCGTTTGGTCAGGGGCGTGTCACTCGCACCACAGACATGTACATCTGTGTGTGCGGTGACAGGGGCGCCAGCAGTCTCGTGCCCGGAGACCCTGTCAGCCGGGAGACACTGCCAGCTGTTTGTGTGGACTGGAGCTGCCGCTGCGAAATGTACCCCGCCGCCAGGCCTGTTCGTGTTCAGCGGCACTGCTGTGTTGGATGCATGAGAGGACGCTCCTGGGACTGGGCCTGACGATCACATTTTAAATATCGTGACGCTGGCGTCACGAAGAGAAGTGGACGCAGCTGAACCAGAGTCTGACTCCCCGCGTGCTCCCCAACCACCACCATTCGTGATCGTATATCTCCCCTAATAATGAAGAACTCTGTTGTCGCCGCTCCCTGAAACCTCGCCAATGATGACGTCACCTCTTCTGACGTCATCTCTGTGTCGGCAGCTGACGCACCACGTCATGATCAAGGAGCTGAAGAACGTGCAGCAGGTGGAGGAGCTGAGCGCCAGCGACAGCGTCAAACACAAGGCCAAGTACTACGTGAAGAAGTACATGGGCCGGTACGGCGCGGTGTACAGTCGCGAGGCGGGAGGGGACGATGTGGAGCCGGAGCCGGGCCACTGACGTCACCGCGGCGCGAACGGTAGTGCACGGGTCTTAGCTGTGTAGCCAAATGGGCCATGTGCCCGATTTTCGGCCTCTGAGGGTGCTGAGTGCGGCTGTAGGCATAGTCTGTTTATTTGCACTTGATATGTTTTATTTTGTGTTCCGATGAATCAGCCGTACCTTTTAAAGCGTGGGCGTCCCCGGCTCTGCTTTTCCGCGGAGAAAAGCGTTCAACTTCTGCTAAATCCGTGCCGAATCTTCCTACTCATCGCCGGAGTCGAACGCGACCGTGCGCCCTGAGCACCCGGTAGGATACATCAAGTGGAAATAAGCCGAGTTCAGGCGTGTGGAGACCGGTGTGCTCTGCCTGGTTCAGCAGGTCGTAGGTGACGATACCCCCCTCCCCTGGTGAAGTATACGGCCTGAGCCGAAACACGCCTCGCCGCTACGGCGGTGCGGTGTGACGTGCGTGTGAATATTTATTCAGACCGGTTGTGTGTGTCTGTGACCGGCCTAATCGCCCGCCGCCTCTGTTTTGTCATAACTCATCGATAGCGGTCTGACTGGTCCCCCATCCGTGCACGTGAGTTTCGCCCGTTCGGTTTCGACTGCGTGGTTTGTGGCAGGACTGATGATGTGGGTGACTGGTTAGGGACTGAGACGTGTGGTGATAGGACACCGGGCAGACTTCGCTCTACATCAATACCCTTAAAAACAGGGTCACAGCAATGAGTTCCGTCATATGCATGCTTTGAGTTAAATCTCGTCTGCTGCTGATGAACTGAATAAGCCGCCTTACTCAACGGCGCGCTGTAAATCATTGTAAAATGAAGTGGAGAATTCAGAGGATGGTACAGACTGCTGTGCTCAGGGTATTTGCTTCAGCTTTGCTTGTTCTGCTGACCATCCGGCGAAGACAGCTCTGTCCTCTGAAAGGGTCTGCCGCGTTCAAACAAAGCACTGGGTAAAAAGTTGTTATTGTGCGCCCCTGTCCCTGGGCTGTTCGTGCCGGCCTCGTGACGAGAGCTCCCCTCCTCCGGTGCCCCACCTCGAGACTCCGTTGTTTTTACCCGATTTCAGCGCCGTGGTCTTAGGTTCTGTTCGTTGTTGCTAGGTTGCCAAATTTTTACCAGCAACGGACAGTCTGAGCGCCAATGAAATATGGTCTTGCTTCAGCCTTGTTTTGTGCCGACGGTGGCGCCCCTGGTGGCGTGGCGACGAACCAGGGTCGCCGTCCGGCCAGCGTACAGTTTTGTTTCAAGGCGCCCACACAAAGTTCTATGATTGTAAGATAATACTTTTATATTGTGTACATAAAGTCAATGACGTGTGCGTGATGAGATCAAGACGCCCGTGCGATTTTTAGCAGGTTTGATAAAAATAAAATGGCGTCCTGTGTAAATTGGTGCTTGGTGTGCCTGCCGCGTGGCCGGCGTGTCCGCGGTTGGACGTGCGGTTGCCGCTGTGGTTAAATGTGTGGGAGCTCTGAGAACGGAGGCCACTCTCCCGTACAATGACAGAAAGTGCCCGGCTGACTCCTCTGGTGAAATTCTGTTGAACCCACCCAGTGGAGTGACGCGCGTTCAGTACAATAAAGGAGCTAGAGTGTTCTCTGGTGTGTGGTGGTTGCAAGCAGTGGACTGGTGCAGACTGAATGCCTGCCCGGGAGTCATTCGCCCTGTCATTACTTCGACAATGATATTTCCGGGTAAGCTCTCTGCTTACCGTTTTGCCACAGTTGGGGTTATACGACGCACAACTGAGAGCTTAGATGGAGTTGTGGGGGGGGGGGGCAGGAGGGAAACTAAGTTCGAGCTTGGATACATGTCAAAACACGCTGCTGATTAGAATCGAACCTACGAGCTTCCGCAGAGGGAGCCTGGATATACCCGATCTCCCGCGCTAACCAACAGCACCACCAACGCACCGGACCTAATCTTATTGTTATTATAATCATCTACCGGTCTTTTCACGGCTCCGAGCGTGAAATCCAGCGTTGAAAGCAGGCGCGGAGCTCGGCGTGAAAGCCCAGTGTGACAGGTGAAAAGAGGCCGCGCCTGATCGGCAGGGCGTGATTGTGTGCGTTCAGGCCCCGGTCTGTTAGGCCGCGGCTGATTCAGTCCGTCCCTCCCCACTGTTGTGAGGGGCCCGGGTGTTGCGCAGGGATCCTCCGGCCTCGGGGCCGTTGTTTCACCAGTGGGGCGCTTTCTTGGCTCAGGTGGACGCCCACGGCGGTGGTGGTGGTATCTTCCATGGTCGCCGCCGTGTGCTGCAGAGATGAGGCTGCTTCCATTGAAACGGGCGCTGATTATGTTGTGCGTGTGAAAAAGGCGGGTACGCTGCTCTGAAATGGACCCGGTGCCAGATGAGAAGAGTGATTTGGTTACGAGTGAGACGCGCATATAAACTCGTTTGGTTTGATCTCGTTTTGCTTGCAGTTATGCTTGAACTTCGCTAATAAACCACTGCCATGGTTTGCACTAGGTTTCTAAAAACCCGGACACCCATCGAAACGTAAAACCCCCGTCGCCCACACGGACCTGAGCGGGATGGCGTGTGATCCTTCCAGCCAACACATCCGTCTGTTTGCAACCTGGACGCGATCGCTCCGATGATGTGTGAGGCAACGGTCCCGAGTATCCGTCATTATAACGGTACCTGCACCCACGCCCTGCTCCGTGATCGTGAGTCGCACCCCTGCCGTGTCGGCGGTTCCACCACGCCGGTCCCTCAGACCAGACACACCTGCTGCCTGTACAATTGTATGTATTCAGCCGAGGCGCTCCCAAATGCCTCAGCACTGCACCGCCTGAGGCGTTTTACTGACACGCAACACTCGCACGCACGGCACCCGAACAGAGGCGTCACGCGGCTCCGAGATTCACGCCCAAGAACATTAAATATGTACATAAATACAAAAAGTCAGTCCGAGACTAAAACGTTAAAACGCTGGGTCAAATAGTTGACGTGACACCTGATCACGTTTCGGAGACCCTACATAAATTAACTCTGTGGTAGCCCCGATAAAATGAGTTTGTGCCTTCTAAACACATTCACAATAGCCGGACAATGCCGTGACCACTGATTGCCCCCAAAAAGGCACCAGCCATCTCGAAGGCGGCCGAGTGATGATCACATCCCAGACAGACGCTCACACCCATCACACACTCGCACCGTTCCCAAACTCTCCCGTCGCTCCCGACTCAGACACACAAACAAGAGAGCGAGGTCCAAAGAATCAACAAACAAAACACAGCGCGCATCAGCCGGTAAACAACGGTACAAACAGCTTGTATAAAACGTGAAAATGGGACGAAACGACGGGAGACTTCTGGGCTTCGCTCACCCTTCACCGGCCACGAAGCCACACCTCACTCGAGTCCAGTGTTCAAGCAGGACCCACAAAGAGAACCTCTCTGTCTGACACGCGGTGGCGCCAACTCCCTTCACAGCGCCTGGGAGGACTGCCGAGCTCCTGAACGTGCCGGCCGCGACCGGCGGCAGGGCGATGGACGCAGACCGGCGGAGTCGGCAGAGGCAGACAGAGAGATGACACCCGATGACTCACACGGGCCGCGCACGCGCCCGGGGCGAACGGCCGGCACCAGAGCTGGAACAGAGAGGAGCGTGACGTCAGACGATCAGAGGCGGATGCAAGACTTCATACAATGGGGTGTCGCAGGGGAGGTGTCCCTCACAGAGACGAACGGGCGGGCGGGCGGGACGGCCACTTCTGGTTAAATTTGCAAGTACATGGAACTCTGATATTGGTTAACAAAAACAAACCTGAAAACGGGAGCTGTTGGGGGATTTCAGGGCGCGTAAGGAAAAAAACATCGGTAACGCACGCTCATGATAAAATGTGCTGTAAACAGCCTATATAGCCAAATCAGTGTGTCGGATCTGACCGAGATAAGATTCGATATAATGTACGACTCCAGCCGAGTTAGAAAAGCATAACGAACTAATTTAGTATAATCCAAGTATCCCGATTTGAACCACAACACCCAAGACCAGTTTTTATTGATTAAATTGACCTGCGAGACGCTTACATAGCCCTGGTAGCTGAAGCGCCCTAAAACCTCAGCACAAACACAACGTATTGGATGAGTACAGATCCCTGGAAATGAATCTGAACACGCCGGGCTCGAAAGTTATCGACTTCCAACCGGCGAGCCATCGCTTCCTCTGTCACGACTTCACCTACAAAGGCCGTTTTGTTTATAACCTTCTACTGCAGTGGCGGATTTCAGACTGACCCTACATCTACTTGAACTCAGATCAAAAGCTACATCTGGTAAAATGTTTCGTCCGTTTTAGTCATGCTGATTTTTATGGTGGGGAACGGAAGAGACTGGCGATGAGAGGGGGGGGACACAGCTTGATATATTGGCGCTCTCTGAAAACTGCTCACGGTAACAGTATAACTTGGAGCATTTACCTGGGTTCACGCAGGTAAGGGGAAGAATATACAAAAAAAAACTGAGTCGAGTCCCATAACACTGAGGGGGAGGCATCCCCGCACTTTCGACGTCCACACAAATACATTGCAAAAACAACCGTCAAAAACCGGCAAACGTCACGCCGTTTCAACACGGTCGTTAAACCGCCTAAACTTAAACAACAACAAGTTTGCCGGCTTCGTGGGTCCGCCCCCCACCCCACATGCAATGCGTTTTTCAGTTCAGATCACATATAACCTTATATATCAATTTGTTTAAAAACGTCCAGCGATACATTAGCCGCTCGGGACTTAATTGGGGTCAATTTTTGGTCTAATTTCTATTGGAGCCTCAGTACGCATCCCGAACATTTCTGGACTTCAAATTGATCCGATGTCTACTTAGCTGGCAATGGAACAGAAACTGCCAAGCCTAGTGTGCATATTTAATTGCAGGGGGTGGGCGGTATCTCAAAGCGTTCCGCACCGATAATTCCCAAGAAGAACACAGCTGCGTGTAATGCACCATGAAAACGATCACCTACCCAGCCGGACGGACCGCCGCGGGCATCACGCCGTGACCTCTGGGGTCAATCGGAACGCACGAGCGCGGGCGCGCTGACAGGGCCAGAGATGTACCGGAGGCGCCGGTACATCCGGGGTCGCGGCGTCCTCACTGGCCAGATCGTGGCCACCGAGCACGGCACCGTGACGGTGGCAGGCAGGCACCCCACTCATGCCCGGTGCTGATCAAAAGGACTGCCGGCGCGGCTCACAGCCACACCGTGTACCGACTGGTCAGATCCAGTCTGGGAGGGCGCGGAACAGGGCCGGAGGCTGGGCGTGGGAGCTATGGCGCCCTATCGACAGTCACGGCAGAATTAGCGATGTCTGAGATCGTTCACAAGCATTCAGCCCATGAATACGTGAGAGCCAGAGCCAGGCGCGAGAAACACTGCTGACAAAACAAACGCCACCCACAGAAGCAACAAACAGCGGCGGCTGCACGCCGGGCCGGACCAGTGCGGGGTCCTGTCTCTCAGACCGGACCAGTGCGGGGTCCTGTCTCCCAGACCGGACCAGTGCGGGGCCCTGTCTCCCAGACCGGACCAGTGCGGGGCCCTGACCGTCTCCCAGACCGGAGCAGTGCGGGGTCCTGTCTCTCAGACCGGACCAGTGCGGGGTCCTGTCTCCCAGACCGGACCAGTGCGGGGCCCTGACCGTCTCCCAGACCGGAGCAGTGCGGGGTCCTGTCTCTCAGACCGGACCAGTGCGGGGTCCTGTCTCCCAGACCGGACCAGTGCGGGGCCCTGACCGTCTCCCAGACCGGACCAGTGCGGGGTCCTGTCTCTCAGACCGGACCAGTGCGGGGTCCTGTCTCCCAGACCGGACCAGTGCGGGGTCCTGTCTCCCAGACCGGACCAGTGCGGGGTCCTGTCTCCCAGACCGGACCAGTGCAGGGCCTTGTCTCCCAGACCGGACCAGTGCGGGGTCCTGTCTCTCAGACCGGACCAGTGCGGGGTCCTGTCTCCCAGACCGGACCAGTGCGGTATCCTGTCTCCCAGACCGGACCAGTGCGGGGTCCTGTCTCCCAGACCGGACCAGTGCGGGGTCCTGTCTCCCAGACCGGACCAGTGCGGAGTCCTGTCTCCCAGACCGGACCCGACCAGTGCGGGGTCCCGGCTGTCTCACAGACGGAACCAGTGCGGGGTCCTGTCTCCCAGACCGGCGGCGCTGCCGCGGAGCCGGCTCGCGTGATTGTGACCATCGTGACTGAACATCCGCTAACGGCAGGATCCACTGCGCCGAGACCGGCCAGACCGGCAGTCTCACTCCTTGGCAGTTAAACGTGGCCTCAACCTCACTGTCAAGGGAGGTTGTGGATATCGAGCTAACCGAGTTCCCAGCTGTAAATCAAACGTCCCGGATTTCGAGAATAAACCGGACGGAGTCTCCTACAGAACAGCCACTAGATACCGCCAGGACTCTGGTTTCATGTGGATGGTGGTGAGCGTCCTGCAGGGAACCGGGGCACCTCAGTCCGCTGCAGCCCCCTCACACGCGCCTCAGGGCAGGGACGTGGATCACGGCAGCGCAGGCGACAATGCAACCGGCCACCAGCAAACAGTCACGCGGGACCAAGGGCGGCAGGCAGCCGCCCCCCTGGCAAGCCCCAAGGACACAGCCCAGGCCGCCCCCACATGCCGTGCCAAAACATTCAACCAAACAGGGCCCTCTAAGCCCCCACACTCTATTCTAACAGGCAGAGCCCTACCCATCAGGCCCTTGGTGCTGTCGCAGGGCCCTTTCCGGGCGCAGCCCCCCACAAACCGGCACGCCCCTGAGTGCACGGTTGGCCGACACGGCAATATCTGCCCCCCCAGTCTGTCACACGCCTACTAGGAACATAATACGGTCTGGATGATCGAAAACCGTCCCACTCTCTGAATGAGTGAGAGTGAAACAGAGGCAGACTTTGAGTCACATGGAGTGGACGCCCCCGGCGATGCCGTGAGCAGTAGGGTGTTGTGGACTGGATACCCCAGTCCATTCCCATCCGTCCGCGGGTCCGATTGGACTGACCAGAGAATTCTGGCAGTTATTCTTGTTTAGATGTATATTTGGATATCCTTTTTCGATTTGATCGTATTTGCTGGATGTAGATTGATCTCTTATTGGTATGTGTAAGTTGATTGGCCTGAATTTTCCGAGGAAAACTGCCAAGGCGGACCGATAGGATCTGAGTTTTTCTGGCCATGATACACTTCAGTGAAGAGCGGCCATACACCAGGCCGAGGAGGGGTAGGGGAGGGGAGGGACGGGCGCCCCGGCACTGGTAATGGACAACGGGCGCAGACAGGTGAAAGCCAGCGGGTACATTAGCGGGGACCGATCCGAATCGCCGGGCCGCGACACGCCGCTATTTTTGCCCCCGCCAACAACTGTGGTGCAAGCGCAGTCGACGATCGGCGCAGGGATAGCCGGCGCATCGGAGATGTTGCGTAGTTGGTGCCGGGCCTCGGACTGGAATCTGCTTATGCAGCAGCGGAGTGTTGTTCTGGCCACAGCTGTGGTGTGAAGCCTTGGAACAGGTCCAAACATTCTACTGTGAGTATGTCAGAAAAGGAGAGAAAGGCTTCTCTTCCCTCGTTATTCCACGGGTTTAACGCCCATCACACAATCGCGAGTCTATGAAAAAAGCTATGTCGAAAACCTAGAGAGCGCAACAGGCGTAAGATTCGACTACCAGTTTCAAGTGACCCACGTCGATTCATTTAAGACCCGCGTACACACTGCAGCGGTAGTGGTCGCCTGTCGCCAAGACCACACCGCAGGGGCGGGTCCAAGCGGGGGAGCACGACTAACCATAAGAACATGCAGTTCATTTTGTGATACTGACCGCATTGGAGACAAATTTATTCCACCCCCCGGCAGTTACTATGCGCGGAGCAGTGGGAGGTCGCGTGCCGAGGCGGCAGTAAAACGGGCACGCGTCGGCGCGACCGATCGATTCCTGCACGGCCGTCATCGACTGGAGCTATCTAACGGTGGTTCTGCCGCCCAGGGCTGCGCAGCACGGGACCACGCGCAGCACCGCCGTCACAGCTCATTATGCAAAACCGAACAGGCGGAGAGGATCGACGCAGAACGGCGGCAGCTCTCCTCAAAACACCCTCTCATACCCTGTAAAATACCACGAGGGCAGCCAGTTAAAATAAATCAATGGGTACCTACACCAAACAGTCCGAAGAATCTGTCCTCAACACTAATACTATTCAACTGTTGCAGGCTTGCGTCAAACGTAATCACGGCTAAGCTTCTTTTCCATTCCAATGTCTGGACGAAGTCTGACAAACAATGGAACTTACGATTCAATCAAACCGGAACTTTGATCGCAGCCAATATAAACTTCACTTTCGCCCATCTGGTACGTTTCCTCGCTCAAGTGCGCCAGTGGCACAGTGGATTTTCAGCAGAAGCCGCCTTTCTCTGGCATAGGCGGCCAGTGCCGTGACTCCGCCGCATCACGCGGACGGACGCCCGCCCGGCGCCGGCGACCCGCAAGGCCGACAATAGCGCGTGCCGACTGAGCCTGGGCGCCAGTCACGCGGAAACGCAGTCAGAAAGCGTCGGCACAGTCACACCGCCAGCTTTCTAGCCATTGCACCTGACCGCGGGGCGGACGGGACTGCTGGGAGTGCCGTTACGGCGCGGCAGCCGAGACCGTGAAAAACGGCCGGCCGTCACTCGCGCACAAACAGTGGACAGGCCAGGCGAGGCGGGACTAATAAACAGACGGCCGCTGGGGGAGCGCTCCAGGGCATCGCCGCGAGTCACAGAACGGGAGAAGTCGCGGATTGAATGCGCCAATAAGCCATTTATTGCATAGTGAAAAGCCCGGTGGCGACGGAGGGAAGACCGCCCACGATCCTGCAGGCCCGGCATCCACCTCGCTGCAGAATAACTGGGCTAATGGCCGGGTCATTACGGACGCGGCGCGCAGAGCATGGCGTTTCCGCCTGTTACCGAGCCGCCGAGCCGCCGACCGCCGCCGGCTGCTGCTGTATGCAGGGTGCATCCCGCCGCACACCTGACACCGGCCGACCCAGCCGATGGAGGGCACCGCGCATACCCCGCCGCAGGAGAGAGCGGCAGAGGTGAACTGTGGCCCGGCGGAACAGCGCTCAGGGTGACGACCGTCACGGCGCTGAACACACAGGGACCCGGCTTAAAACGCTGTCCGGCAGCGGAGTGTTGTTGGGCGTGAGAGGTGTTTTTCTGTCGGGTGAGGTGCGCTACTGTGCCGCCGCGCCGGCGCAGAGTGGAGGGGCAGGGATCAGATAACGCGGCGCGGCCCCCAGACGCCACAAACACCGTCGTCCATCCCCCGCTCACGGAGGCAGACACGCACACTCACTTACGGCGACAGGCACAAAGGGTGGCACTGAGAGGCGGCCAAGGACCGGGCAGCTGCAGCCAGCAGCCGCCAGAGCCGGCCGGCTTTGTTCCAGCAAGGCGACCAGATGCAAAACATCAGAAATGAGCGACAACGAGATGTTTGAACTGGCAAGGCCATTTTCGGATCGGATAATTAGTTTTGTTTCTTACAACTACAACAACACAAACATATCAACCACGGCGCCACGGAAGCTCAAACGATTCCGATTCCCCATCCCTCATAAGCGATACCCGTAGCTAAGGTGCTGGTTAGAGCGCTCAACTCTCAAATATAAGCCATGGCGTGCCTGAGATCGGTGAACAGTCCGCTGCTACGAGACACGTCCAACGCCCGGGATTTATCAGCGTGCAAACGGCGCGGCGTGATACTGCGGCCTGTACTGTCAGCAGAGTGGTCTGGGGTCAGCCCGAGCAGGGCAGAGGTCACGCCGAGGTCACAGAGGGCGAGCCAACCCCCAGCCGACACGTCATACCCCGGTCCCGCCCGGCGGCCAGACCGCGGCAAAAACGGAGGCTTTTTACCGCTAGCCACCCCATCTGGGAGAAATCTCAGCCGGTCACCGAGGCAGTTGCAACGACCCGCGCGACTACTGCCGCATGTGGACGGCAGGTTTTTGTCACGCATATTAATTAAACACGTCCATAAAAAGAGATCAGCAGCCCGACCACAACAGGTGACACCAACAGAATAATGATTACCTTTCACTGGGCCGCGCCGTAACACTTTTTCACACCCATTCTGGGCCGAGGGACGATCGGAATATATTTACCGGGATCGTGACGGTAATATCGGCCCCGCTTGTGAAACAACTAGTCAGTCATAAGACGACCGGCGCCCACCATGTGTTTAAGGCGTGACCTGCTTCTAGAGCTGCGTAGCTCATTTAGATGCTGCGAGACCAGGTTGGATAACCCCATCCTGATATCTGAATGTAGCTTCAACACCCATGATCGTTCTGTTTACTCTGGCTGGAGCCGTGTCGTGACAGTGGATCTATATAAAGAAACAAATAGGGAGGATATCACGACAAAAAACAACGATAACTAATCGGCTCGCACCCGGCCTCACAAGTGCCACTGATTAACAGCCACAGTCGAGTAGTTCCCGGCCATCACAAGAAATATGGCGCCCACTTGGTTTTATGTGACCGGGCTTATCACTGCTGAGTTCCAGCCAATTAGCCGGCCAATTAAGCCGCAACAATCGCTCTGCTGGCGGGCCATCCGGCCTCATCAGCGAACCGGCTCAGTGGCCGCCTCAGCCGCGCCGCTCACGAGGAGCAGCCTCCGCGGGCATGCGCAAACAGGCAGGGCCGACGCTTCCTCTGGGTGGAGCCGTTCCATACTTCGGAGTGTTTGTACAGAGAAGTGCTTCAGCAGCGGTTGGACCGGGCTGGCCTGCGTACCAGAGCTGAGTGGGGGGTTCAGGTGGCCCGGTCGGGGTCGGGTTTGCCCTGCCGCGTGCCAGGGCTGGTCCTCAGTTATCGGCCGTTCGATAACCGACTGATCCGTATTTGAGTAGCCTAAGCCCCCTCCGGCAACAATCGGCACTGGTACTTGCGAGGGAGCTATGAATCACAACCGTCACACAGATGCTGCCATTACCATATCCCAAACACACACTCAGCGGGCAACTATTATAAATTTCTGCCTGAAGGGCTGTGAGACAGATGAAGTATGGGTTAATCACCGGGCGGCAATGGCACCGTGCTGTGTGTCCCGCTGTTGGATGGGTCTGACAGGGCGACCACGCCTGAGGCGGAGCGGACTACATCAGCGCTCTCACTGCAGCCGCCCAGAACAAGAGGGTCCTCACAGTCCCGAGAGAACGAGAGATACCTCCGGCCCGGTCAACAAAACACCGAGGGAACCGGACTGGGACGCTGTGGAGGGATAACTTAGGCTCCTAGAGAAAATCTGTGAAGAAACACGAGAACCAAATCCGAAGGGCGGCGGCGGTAGACCTGATTCGATAGTGTGCCGGACCAGACCTCTGACACCACAGATACCTGCCGGCGCCATGCGGGCAGAAATGCGGGTCGGCGAGATGAAAGGGTGCGGCGGCGGCGTCCGCAGACAGCCGGTACGTACATCCATCGGCCGCCGGGGCCCACTGGCAGCGACCTTGAATAAATCCCGCCCTAATCACGCCCGCCTATTGATACGTTGGCGACGGACGCGCGAGATAAATCAGTTGTCCCCGGGCCACGTCCGACTCAAATTGGACCCAGCTGATGGCTTATCTTTATTTATGAGCGCGCGTCCGAATACATCGCAGTGTTCGATACCCTCCCCCCGGAAATACAAAGGATAGCGGCCGTGGAGCCCATTCCTCTCAACACCAGAACGCCATGCGCGTGCAATTTCCGCAGGAACGGATTAAACCAGAAGCTGGACCATGGACCATGAGGCTAGTTATCGCGGCACCGTTTTGAGCAGAACCAATCTGGTTATCGCGCCTCAGGCGTGTTCAAATTAGCAGCAGTTCCGGGTAGAAGTCCAGATAAGGAGTGAGCTCGCGCCACCGTTCAATTAGTGGCGGCAGATGCCCAGACTGGCCATGGTGCAAAACACGGCCGTAAACGCCGCCACCGAAACCGCGCTGTTCACCGGTCAGTAGTACGAACCATGAACGGACGCTGAGGTTATTAGCCAGAGTTCAACTTAAACGAGTGTCAGCTCACAAAGTTTGAAAGCTAACAATTCCTGAAGTGGTCTAACTTCGGAGCAGCATGTATGGGGCAATGATCTAACTGACAGATACACCTTTCTGGATCGCTCGCCTTATGAGACTTTTGTATACATGCTCATTCATAAACCAGTTCATGCAAATGTGGTGATTAACTCATTGGGACCTTCATTGTTCTTTTTGCTTTTCATCCAACAATTGCATATCCCTATACGGAATAAAACCTGTCATTGCTTAGCTCAGCTACTTATAACCAGTGAGTTCGGGAACTGAGATACGGCGTGCCGAGTTGGGAAGGGCGGGATCCAAGGGCCGGCGCCCACACCACTGGTCAGCGCCTGTCATAGGCTGCTGCTGTCAACACCACCACAGTCACGCGAGCGAGCGGCAGGCCGCTTCGACGCAACACACATCACAATGCAATTGGCGGCTGAGCTGCAGTGGGTGCTCTCTAATTACAAGAATAAGTCTTTCCAAAACAGCATCTCACACAAAGCAGAGAGTCGAGATCCACGCGATGGCTGGCATGGAGGATGGGGGCCAGCGGGGCCTAAAATCGGGTTAGGAAGAGCCCTTTACAGAGCCGCCCACACTTTCAACCAGGGGCCTAATATTACGTATCTGGTAATTAGACAGAGCCCTCACACGATTATGTTGTGTGTGGTATATTCACACGGAGGCCCTGCGGGGGCATTGTGATTAGGTGCACAAATCTGGATCATTTTTCATTTAGGTATAATAAAAATGCAATCCATGTTGTTCAATCGTTCAGGTGTTATCTATCGATATCATGAATATTAGGCACTCGTCGGCCTGCGGCGTCAGCACCGCCGCCCGCTGCATCGCGGCGCTAACACCCAGCACAACGTGCACGGCTGTAGACAGAGGGCGCAGCCGCACGCGCCCCGGTGACAAATCGCAGCCCGTGCAAGAGGCCACCGTCACGCAGGGTCCATCCTGGAACTGCACAGCTGAGCGCTGCACGGTGCACGGACCACGGGCATGCCAATTCATTTACAGTCATCACACAGGGATTACCGGGAGCGCTCCGACAGAAATTCGGCACATGAATGAATGTATGACATTACTGGGCGATTTCGGCTTCCTCAGATGTTTCGCAGACCCTCGAGGTGACTATTTGATGAATGTGGCAATTGGTTGCGGCGCATTTCTGCCATTCCAGAAAACTGTTAAGGAACTATTCACGTAAGCCTGCAGTTTAGCAATGTACATGCCATCAGGAGACATTGTCGCTGAAATCTATCTCCATAATAAAGAGCGGTCCTCCTAACGAGGAGCAAAACTAGCCGACACGACCGCAGGTACCAAAACTCAAAAACTGATACCGCACAGGCAAAACTTGGACATTTCTGGAACATTGGGCTGCTGCAGCCAGCCTGTGCAAATTGAAAGCCCACTGTGCCGTGCTGGCTTACCGAGAAGAGATGTCGTTTGGTATGCAGCACAGCACTGCGAGAGCGTATGTGAAGTTCATTAGTGCCCGCTGTCAGCGGCATACTGACTGCATTAGCTATAATCAAGTTATGAAACTGACTGTGTGCTAATGAAGCAGCGCCAGTCGGAGGGTGTAAACCTCCTTCGGCATCAATTCCCGCTGATGCAACGGCTTCCAGAAAGGCTCAAACTGTCACGCGATGACGCCAGGTTCGACCTGTAACGTGGATGCAATCTGACGCTGAAGGCCAGTGCTTGCTGAAGGTTCCGTCCCATTGAAAGCCACGGCTTGTGGACTGGACGGAGGATCTTACATTCAGTGAATGTATGTATGATCGCAGGGCGAGCGTTAGAAAGATATAATGTACGACAGAGTCATGATAAAGGGTTTCAAAGGCTCAGTGTTTTTAACTTTTTTAAGCGCTTCAATCGTCTGCTAATCGGCGTTTTTTTGTAGGAGTTTAACATGGGCCAACAAAAATAAAAATGAGCACAATCTGATCCACTGTGAATCAGGATTTTACTAAAGGTGGGATTTGCCCTTCGGCTATGTCCAAGTGAACGGCCCTGAACGGCCCAGTGCCCAAGTCACCGGTCATTTATGCTCGGAGTGCCCTTAGGTGGGAATTCGTGCCCTTTAGCAATGCCACCAGTCCCAATTCCTAAATATCCCTCGTGAATGATTTATCTTCTATTTACTACACAGGGTAGAGTCGTAAATAGGAGACCGATGCAGAGCCGGAACACCCCTCGTGAAGCCACTGACAAATACTGACCCACAGCTCAGAGGCGGAAAACATCCCCGAGGAGGCTTCACTGCATAATAAAAAGCAGCTCGTTTAGCCCGCCCGGAGCGGGAGGAGAAAAGCTGCCCGGATTTGGCAGCAACACCACCCTACTGCACCGGACCAGAAATGCATGCATGGTGCTACACTGCTGCAGGCGCAAACAGCACGGCCTTCAGAGCGCACCAACCGCCGGGGCCTATAGCTACCAACAAATTGCAAACGTAAATGTATCACTGTAATCACTGCATCACTGTCATATAAAACCGTCCATTCTATAAACTCAGCAGAATCGACGGCAAGGATACCAGGTTGATTCCGCAGGTGCCTGGGACTCACAGTGGCCCCTGGGTCAGGGCGCAGCAGCGATGGCCCCTTCAGGGCGCAGCAGGCGTGACTCCCTGGGCCAGGGCACAACAGCAATGGCCCCTGGGTCAGGGCGTAGCAGCAATGGCCCCTGCGTCAGGGCACAGCAGTGATGACTCCTGGGTTAGGTTAGGTCGCAGCAGCCGTGACCCCTGGGTCAGGGCCCCACAGCGGCCCCCGAGTCAGGGCGCGGTAGTGACCCAGACACCAAAGCGGTGCGGTGGGCGGTCGGGACGCCGAATGACCCCGGCGTGCCCACGGCGGGGGTCCGGCGCCGATGACCCGTGCCTCCATCAGTGAAGCCTGCATCCCGCCAGCGCGCATCGCTCTCTGTCACACAACAAAGCGGCTCATTTCAATTTCAGATGGGCAGGCGGCGCGCCGGCATCGTGATGGATCTTGGCCGGGCCGAGTCGCGACGGCGCCAACGCGGAGCGACGCGGCGGGGGACGACCGGCGACGGAGGAGAGAACAGCCCAACCATCCCAGAGAACGGCCGAATCAGCAGAGAGAGACGGCCCAACCAATAGAGAGAACGGCCCAACCGGCAGTGAGAACGACCCAACCAGCAGTGAGAACAGTCCAACCGACAGAGAGGATGGCCCAACCGGCAGGGAGAGAACTGCCCAACCGGCAGGGAGAGAACTGCCCAACCAGCAGAGAAGAGAACGGCCCAACCAGCAGTGGGAACAGTCCAACCGGCGGAGAGAGAACTGCCCAACCAGCAGAGAAGAGAACGGCCCAACTAACAGTGAGAACGGCCCAACCAGCAGAGAGCACGGCCCAGCCAGCAGAGAAGGGCCCAACCAGCAGAGGAGAATCGGCCCCACCGAAATATTTTTCCGCGATTCCTAAACATCTGGAGGTGGCTGGAATCAATCCCCCGTAGGCTAGGGTTCACCTGTTAGCCTAAGCCAGGACTGTCAATAAAAAAACAGGCCAAACAAACGCTTACATTCAATATTTTCCGCACCCCGAACTCCGTCCCTGGGCGCGCGTTTGCTCAGATCCGACCAGCAGGAAGTACTGAATGCATCGCGTCACGTGAGCTGCTCATGGGGTCCGATGTAGACGTGTAGCGGCGCTGGGAGCGCGGATAAGACGCAGCTGGTCAGGAGCAGCCGGCGCCCAAGCACGCGTCTCCATCTGGCGAGAACTCTCAGCCAGGAATCCGACGGTAATAGGTAGGCCGGTAGTAATATATGGAGACGTCAATATTATCTTATCAATATCATCTATTAACCCGGGGTCACTTCGCCACCGGGGGCCATCGATGGCCCCCTCTAACTCCGAAAATATGGGCGTTAGCGCAAATCTGCAAAGTGCAATAGAAAGCTCGCGTGAATTCAGTAAGAAATTACTTCCATGTTTTAGTGCTCAGGTCAA
This sequence comes from Lepas anatifera, assembly GCA_034440635.1. Classification (NCBI taxonomy): domain Eukaryota; kingdom Metazoa; phylum Arthropoda; class Thecostraca; family Lepadidae; genus Lepas; species Lepas anatifera. The sequence goes on along the minus strand of JAOTON010000709.1, from coordinate 173,840 downwards.
TGGTTTGACCTCCAGAGGTCAAATTAGGTCAAGATCGGCTATTTTCACTGAAAAATGCAATGATTAACAAACTGGGCATAACTCTTATGTCATTAGAGCTATTGAGGCCTGGTAAAGTACATTTGATAGCAAATTGCCAGTACTTTTCCGCTATGTGGAACGTAAAGACCTCCCGCCAGTGGTTTGACCGCCAGAGGTCACCTCGTGACCTAATATGACCTGAGGTCACGAAAGGTCAAAAGTACTGCCGTATATCAAATGAAACCAGTGACAAGACAAACACGATGGTGTTTGTTTCACCGCTCTAGCTCAATTAGGTCAAAAGTTATTGTCAAAATACTGTTTTTGACCTCTGGTGACCTTGATGACCTTGGAAAAGTCAAAGGCAAATATGACCCAGGGATCCGTGAAAGAGTGTCCAAAAACGTTGTTCTGAGCAGTCTGAGTATTTAAAATCATTTTTGCGGCTTTTATATCATGAAAAGCTTTTCCCCATGCTTTTCAATGGGAGAGGTCGCCTCGTGACCGACCTCAAGGCACGAAATCGAAAATCCGGATATCACCTTGTAGACCCTGGAGGGTATGAAGTGTAGGAAGTTTCAAATCGATCAACTTTGAAATGTAGCTCTACAGAGCTCTAAAGGTGAAGTGAGGTGACCTTGGTTGACCTCGTCTGGTGACCTGACCTGGTGACCCGGGTAAAAAATTCAGGGATGATGGGAAAATGATGCAGTGAAGGTAGAGCCTCAACCGCGGTGCTGCGCCTCGTCGTTTTCTGCTATCCCGGAAAAACCTTAGGGGGGCCATCGGTGCCCCGGTGGGGCGAGGGTTAAGTCTCGATTTCGGAGTGCACTAATAACACCTTCCAGCCATAGGCGGATCCAGGATTGCCGATCGGGAGGGGGCACCTTCTCGGGGAGAGGGCGTCACTTTTGACCGGCGAAACCTATCAGGTGGGCGCAAAATGCTATCGGTGAGCGCCGATGTTTGCATCCTGGGGGGAGGCGGGAAGCGACATTTTAGGGGGCGCCAGAGGTTCGATCGGGGGAGGCACGTACCCCCTTTGCCCCATTAGATCCACCTATGCTTCCAGCTGAGTCGAATACTGTGGTAGACGGCGGCACAGACCAAACACCCAGTCACCGTTTCGATATTCGTTGGTGTATCGAGCATATCCAGAATATTGGTGGACGGAGGACATAAGGCCAATTCTTATGCAGCGCCAAAGTGTTAACGGTTGAAGATTTGAACATTAGAGGGTCCCCTGTTCCTAGGCCGATGCTACCACCCCAGCCGCCCTCCCACACACTCTCATAACCCCAGCGCGCGATATAAATCGGGCCGCCTCCTGTATTGGACCTCTGGAACGGCGCCTATTACTCACCTGTCGCCCGGGTGCCGCTGCGCCTCCTCCCCGTGCCCCGGGACACACAGTCCTACCGGCAGCGACACCGGCTCTATCGCCGCGCATTCGTCTCCGTCCACTTTATTGATGTGATGGAAGCCGAGTGCGGCGGCGGCAGGGCGCGGTCCCGCCGGCGGGCAGTGTACCCAGCTAGCCGGACCGTCTGCCGCCGCACCAGGGGCGGCGGGCGGCTGACAGCCAGGCGCCGGCTGGGACGGTCTCATTGTTCCCGGCGATGAACGACGACCACCGGGGCGGCGAGGCTGCGGCGGGTGTGGCGCTGACGCACCGGCGCGACTCTCTAAACGCGCTGATCTGCATACGGTGACGCACGGCACCCCATCCCGAGAGACCCTCCAGCAACAGAAACGACGTGATCCGGAGAAATGAAGTTGTCCCGGCTAATGAGAAGAAAGCGATCGGTGGCTCTGTCTGCCTTGTCAGCGTTTCGAAACTCGACTCATATATGGACAGCATAATAGGATCGAGTAGGTCACCATTGTCAAACAAGGCTAGACATGGAACAGAGCTGCTTTCCTCACAAGATTAGTGTTCCCGCTGGGGGCGCTCCATCTCACAAGGCTCTAGAAACGACATCACGACGCTCTCAGCATAACTGAGTTTCCGTATGGTCCCAGTACGGCATAAGCAATAAGCCTGCAACTGGAATGCCACATCACAGGCACGGACGAGCAAAAAACAGACGAGATGAATGAAAAAACCAGCTAAGGAATGACGTTCAGCCTCTTCCCATCGCCCGGGGATTTATCATTTTCCAGATAAACGATTCGCCTCGTGATGAAACAGGTCACTTGCCATAACGAGATTTTACGGCAATCGACGAGGCGCGAGCATCCATCTTCACCAGACACGATCCCATTTTCTCGCACCGCCGCTGCCTCCCACAGACCAGATCGAGCGGCGATGGTATCACGGCCCTCCCCGCCGACAAATGCGATACATCTGCTCACAATAGTACCAGCCTTTTCCTGCCGCTGTGCTTCCCCGGGCGTTTCAGATGTGCTTCTCAGCGTGGCTCGTCCCTGTTTCACTCGCTCTCGATCTGTCTCTGTCCGGTTACCCGCACGGTCAGCCGCCGTGATCCAAAGCACCGCCGAATTTTCCAGCACCGGACCACCCCAGCTCAACGGCGCTGAGACTGGGGCGGTAGAAATACTTCGGAATATCACTTTTAAAGCTATTAATATCATCCATGGACATATGACTGGTTATCCGTCCAGCTTGCCCGCTAGCTAAAACACTAGCACTGACCGGCGGTGCAGCTGACAGCGATTTAAAGATTAAAACGACGGCTGGAGACATTCCGCGAACACAGAGCAGGCCTCGGCTTTTTAGAATTTCATGGACATCAGCGCTGACGACTTCGCCGAATGCCCGGCCCAGCATGTCTGTGTCAGACAATTTTCGGAAGGCCGTCGCAGACAGTTTGAGTGGACTGTCGTCCCTGGCCGGTCCGTGATAATTCACCCAGCCGTCTGTGAGAGGCGATATGCCCAGCGACGGTGGCAGTCCCGAGAGCTGAACAGCTGAAAGCACGGCTGGGTTCAAAACATTTCCGTGGTCGTGTGGCGAGAAGTGGCTGGACCGATTAAAAAGGGCAGGAGCAATGCAATGTTCTAAGACGCTATTGATGGTGACGATCATGGAACTCATACAGCCATCAAGAGGCTGGGGCTTATAGAATCCAAATATTAAGGATTTGTGTACCGGCAGAACACCAAGGAACGAAGCACAGCCAAGGGGGAAACCCGACCGTGACCTCTGCGGACCGAGATAGTGCCACAAAATAAAAAGTAAAAACTGAGAAACGCCGCAAGTATCACACTAAGGACATAACCCCCGTCCCGCATTGGAAGGGTACAAAAAAAACTGAGAAACGCCACAAGTATCACACCCGGGACACAACCCACCGCCCCGCAGTACCCTCCCACCGTGCCGGAGCGTCCGGCGAGGTGACACCGTCTCGTCAAGTGGAGAGTCGCTGTGTGACGGTGCACGATGGGGGGCGGAAGAAGAGGGGGAACGTGACCCCGCCAGCCGGTGCGACGTTCCTGAGCCGATAAAAAGCGGCGCGCCGGTGACACCTCGCCCGATAGAGCCGTCACGGCCCGGCCGGCCGCCGGCGCCCGGTATTTGCGGCGTGTTTTTGCACGTGCGCCAATGTTGACAGAAGCCACGGGCGTGGGCACGCCTCCAAAAACGGGATAAGTCGGCCTCTCGACGCAAGCAGGCAGGAGGCACGGAGGCGCAAGCAGCCTTTCCGTGCAAGCTTGGCCCAATGTGAGATATCTCCCTCGGTAGCTAAGCAGGCGGTGTTCCACGCCTCTGCATGCAGGGACAGCGCGGTCGCACATCACACCCCCTCCCCGCCCCCACTGGCCAGCTGTCACGTGTCACGCGGTACGCCGGCATCTGGACCTCCACGTCAAGACTCCGCACCGTATCTCCTGACGTCATCCTCTCTCGCCTGCAGGCCCGACAGCGGCGGCTCCGAGGCACGCGGTGACCAACAGCGGCGCTGTGTGGCCGGGGCGCCGTTCCACGTCACGGGTCCACTCTGCTGGGACCCGCAGGCTTAAATTCGACTCAAATTATCACCAAAAGGCAGAAAGGCACTCACCGATCCCCGTTAGTCATTGCAAAATGCCGCACAGCACGGTTCACCCAACTTATATTGAGTCTAGTGAAAGCGAATGGACGGCTTGTCGAAATTCTACAATGAATTACTGAAGAAGTAAATAGGTCTGAAAATCAAGAAATCACATTTTTCCACTTTCAATCCCTCAAAACAAAAATATCACCACTTGCCTTACTAGCCTGGGTTGATCTAAACATCGTGTGTAATTACGCAGCAAAGCTGAGCTGTCTACTTGCGGCATCAGACACTGCAAAGGTCATGGCATTTGCTAGCATTTATCACGTGACAAGCTTTACTAGATTTAGAGGGACCCCAAAGATTGAATCAAGGTCTGTAGGGCCATTTAGGGCCTGCATGGCCGTTTGTTTAGAATTTTAAATTGTGCGGAAATTTAACATGGAGGGCTTTGGGGGACATGGAATATGCCAAAAGTGGTTTCCTGACACGCTCTATCTATCTATCTATCGTATATATATATATATATATATATATATATATATATATATATATATATATATATCAGTTTTAAAACCCATTATAAAAAGATGACACTCCCTTTAATGGCGAGCAATGCTGATGACAATATGCGGGGAGGAAGCAACGCGTTTTCCTGGGCTGAGAGCAACCAGAGTTATGACTACCAGTCATCACTGGCGTCTACCCCTCCGGGCATAAATATCCCACCCCTGCGGGCCACACCCAATGTGTCCGGGTGTGTGGCGTCACAGCGGCACCAGCAGGGTCTGAACGCCGAAACTCACGCGACTGACACGGGGACAGCAGGCACCAGACGATGATGCCGGGCGATGGGGGTGCCAGGGTGCCAGGCGCTGGGGGTGCGAGGGTGCCGGGGGAGTCGGAGGTCGTCAGGACCGGAGTATTCCCGACATTGCACCCAACTCCCAGCACGCAGAGACTAGATGCAGGGACTAGAAGTACAGGCACCTTCTGCACCACTTAGGCTTGCTGGACCGCCAATTAAAGATGTCCCCATCACGCACAGCGTGGCTTCCTTTTCTGCCAGCACTGGTGATTATACTGTAAAATTTCATGTACACTACCGGGCTCAGCGTCTGTCCCGACACCTCACTGCACGGCCCGCACAGTGTTTACCAGTCTGAGCTCCCGTTCAGCGGTGATATATCTCACGGCCTAATGACACGGTCACCACTGTTTCGTGATATCTGATCAGAAAAAAACAGCCCGCGCTCAGCGTCCGATGAAAGGGCAGCGCCAATACAGCCGTCACCACTCTTACCTACCGAGCCAATGCTACTGAATCCGCTCCTTAGTCCGGATACCCAACCCAGGACTCTTACGTTAATAATCAGCGCCGGCAACACGGATCTCATCTGAAACTGATCACAGCGGTTTAATGCAGAACACGTTGTCAGGGACGGCTCCAGAACGACCACGCTCTCAGAGGCAGGCTGCCCGGGTCTCAGCCTCTGGTGGGGCCGCCCGCAGGCCCGGCAGCCCTGGTTTCCGGCACTACAAAATCCGCAACGCCTGCCTCACGGCCAAACAAACATTTAAACATTAGAAAGGGCGAAATTTGTGACGGAATTCAAATGAAAGTAGCGCCGCTTTAGTCTCTCCGATTTTGAGGGTTCACGAACGAAGCAATAATTTGAATGAAGTTGCAAGATTTTGATAAAATATCCCCAATTCGAGCTGGCACCGGAGATACCCCTTGATGCGGGGAATTTCGCCCGAGTCTGGAAGGTGCTGGGTCGACCGCAGCCGTCCGGCTGGGGACCACGGGGTGACGACTCCGCGGTCACGAGGGTGACGACACCGCGGTCACGGCTGAACCGCAGTCACTTCCACGGCACCGCACGGCTACACCGGCGAGCCAAACCCTGGCTCACTGCTGAAACGGCACCCAAACTAACCTGCATACACGTCCAAAACCCTGGCTCACTGCTGACACAGCACCCAGACTAACCTGCACACACGTACCGGCGAGCCAAACCCTGGCTCACTACTGACACAGCACCCAAACGAACCAGGATGGCTACCCTAACCAAGGCTACGAAATATTGATGTTGACATGTTGACATCATCAACTCCTGCTGCTGATGTCAACATCAGTTTCTGGAAAATCAGCTGACATTTGACATCCCATCACATCCCTACTTGATATTACGGTATGAATGAGTTCTCGTTTTGGTCAGGGAAGTCCTAGCTGAACTCTCAAACACACGATCGGACAACCTCAGACAGCCTTGTCTCTCCTCCCACAGCAGCGGAGCCTGTATCCATAACCAGCAGAATAACATGTCACGAGCCCGTGCCCGCCTCCCAGTCGGGTGAACGATCCCCCGCGACTCGCCCGGAACGCTCCGGCCGCATTCTGCGGTCCGCCAGACGTCCGTCACTCCCTTGATCGGGAGCCCGCTCTGACTAGTAATCAGGCACCTCTGTCGGAACAATGGGTGTAGCAATACGAGCCGCTATTCCGGTCGGGCTTTTTCGGCGTGGCGGCAGCGTTCCTCCGTATTCGATTGCGCCGACAACGACGGCTGACACTGACCCGGGTCAGTGAACGTAACCCGAGGCATCGTCAGCACGCTTCCTGTCGGGGCGGTGGAGGCTCACTGTTTTTAAGGCCGCGCCCCTGCACTGATACTGGCTGATAACCACTCGTGAGATGTATTTCGGACATGCTAGCCGTTGCTACATAAAAATTATTGTCAACCGTTGAAAGATTGACGAAACGAAGGTACAACAACCGGGGCATGACCGCATTACCAACGCACCTGTTCCTTTCCCAACCAGCAAGTAGCTGCACACAATAGCAATCGAATACAATGGCGACCAGCGCGCAGCCGTCGCCATTGTGCTTCAGTCTGTGGAAGGTGCGCGGCTCCGTCGCTGCATTTCCACTGCGACTGACGTCCAGCCCATGGTCATGCCGTCAGATCTGCAGGGGCAGAGAGTGCACGCAGCTTCAGGGCTTTACGACACACCGACTGCTGTGGTCATTTGGTGTTGCTAACTCTCATCATGTTGGAAGGGTATTTAGAAATCGGAAAGACTTATGCAGAACCTCTGCCCTGAGATTTGAACCAGGGTCAGCGGTGTTGAAGTCGAGCGCTCTTCCCCCCACGCCACCGGATCCCTGGGTACAGAGGGCGGTCTCCGGCCAGCTCCGGCCGTTCACCACAGCATCTGCAACAGTCACTGAGTGGCAGCTCGGTCCTGCAGCCACAGGGCTGGGTATTCATGGCTAACTCATGCTCAACCGCAAGCTAGCGCGAGGGTTTCACCCTGTTTTCACAAATAAAAAGCACAGCACAGCACGTGCGTTGCTCCTATTCCTTACGACGCAGCACACCTCAGCTCAGCACCCGAGAGCCGAGCCAAAGAGCCCAGCAGCGACCGCACCATACCAGCACCGGCGTCAGCTCACCGCAATTTATGGCGGAGGTAAACAAGGAGCGAGAACGCAGCGGGGCCGGGGCAGAAATAGTGCAGCGCTGCGCTCTCAGTTCCAGTCCCTCAGGCGCCCGGCGGCTATCTCTGGCAGAGGTGGCAAACTGGCCCGTCAGCATCCCTCCCAGCCTGCACCTTTTCACGTGTGAGACAGACTTGGCTGTAGTGAGGACAAAGACAGGCCAGCATACAGTCTGGGCAGGTCTGAATGTCTGACAGCGTCCTGCACAGATGCGGCTCTCTAGTGTAGCTCTGGCCATAAGCGCATCCAGGGGGCAAGGGGACACACTCCCTCTCCCCTCGATCGAGCCTCGGTTACCCCCGAAATGATCACGGCGCCCCCTTGAAATGTCGATGCCACCCTGAAATGTCACTTCCTAACCCCCCCCCACAGGACGAGAGTATCAGCGCCCCCGCGATAGGATTTGGCGCCCAAGAGCGGCACCCTCTGGTTCAGATGGTACCCCTCACGCATATGTGTCCCCCCTGATCGGTAATCCTGGATCCGCCTATGGCTCTGGCCCTCTGGCCGCAGGGGGACGGCAGACTCGCGCAGATGCTGCTGCTGACGGGCGTGAGCAGCCACAGATCCACCCGGAGGAGCGCACAGAGCGTACCGAGCAGGACGGCCGCGTCACAACACCGCTCATCCACCGCCGCACGCCGCCGGAGGCCACAATCACAGGCGGGGGATTCGGCAGCCCGGCACCTGGATCAACGTCTGAATGGCCACTGCTTACAGACAGCAGGCAATCAAACAATCGCCCGAAGATCAACAAAGCGAGAGCTCTGCCCGTCGACAGCGACGGTGGAGTTTGGTCTACGCAAATGTGTGCTGGCGGCTGCCGACCCCGTCCGGTGGATACCTGCCCACTCCGCCTTGTGCTGCGATGTGGTTGCTTTGACGCGGCGCCTTCATTCTTAACCCAGTCATCACTAGGCACTCGCCTGAGATAGACAGAGTACAAGACTGAACAAGAGCGGTGCATGGATAACACAGTCCAGGCCACCTGCAACCAGGTTGACCGTTTGGGAAACGTGCCCAGTGGTTCCCAGCCAGCGCCCTCTTCCAGTCAACACAGTCTACGTTAGTGCAACACCTCTAACATTGAAGCAACGCCAAAACATACCCCCACTTGAGCTTCCAGCCTGGTATATTTGAAACTAGGAACGGTGGTGTTCAACTCTGGACGAAAGGTTCAGACCTTTCCCCTGGCACCCTGCTTCAACAGCCCCTAACCCTGGCAAAGTGATTGGCTGAAGGCTCCCCGGCCCCCTTTTTCTCAAACTGAGGCGTTTCTTCTCGATACACCAGATGGATTCAAGACCTCGACCCAGAACAGTTGGCTCTTTAAATGCAAGGAGAGAGTGCTACCAATCATGTCGTTTCAGTTTTCTTCACTGCAAAACCCCACACTTCACGGGTGAAGGTGTTAGAAAGACTATGATTTGTCCTCACCTCCGACATCTCGACGCTTCTTCCTCGATCTGTCCCCAGTCACACATACTGAAATGATCAGCATGCGACCGGAGACAGATCGAAGTGGAGGCGTCGAGATCTCGAGGTGGGGACAAGTCATAAGTCTTTCAGACAGCTTCACCCGCATTGGTTTCCATCACGTTCAACAGTGAGGTAACGAATGAAATCGCCAGTCGGCCCCTGATTTTTGGCTGTACTGCAGAGTGACGTCAGCACCATGCAGATGTTTCCAGGAAGCACGCTTCCAGCTTCCCCCACAGCTTCCAGAATCAAAGCCGAGGCGACAATTTCCAGGCGACAGAGCCAAGGCGAGAGTAGTTTCCAGGCGACAGAGCTGAAGCGGCGTCAGTTTCCAGGCAGCGACCCTCCAGCGGCGTCAGCTTCCAGGCAGCCGAGCTGGAGCAGCGGTAGTTTCCATGCGGCAGAGCAGTGGAGCGGCGTCGTTGTTTGGAAATGCGACGTGGCTGTATCGATCCCACCTACAGGGGTGTGGCCAGCCAGCGCCAGCGACGCCGCCCACCTCAATCCAAGCCAAGCACAGCACGAGCGGCCCGACAGATGTCCCCGCCGAGCTGAAGAAAGCGGCGCGTGCACAACCCACCTCTCAGTGTCGCACTCCTCCCAAACTTTCTGGAACATATACTCCTCATACCGAGGAATGCCTTGAGCATGCCTATGCACGCAGTCCCCCCCCATCCATCAGCAATTAGGCGCGTTAGTGCCGCTAACAGGGCCCATTGCCAACCATTCACTAAGAACAGTGCACTGCTTTCAATGGGCAGGACGTAATGGCGGATACAAGGGGGGCTCACCCCACCCCCCCCCCAAATGACAACGTGCGTAAAGTAGATGCATATCCGGATGCTGTTCTGATGCAATGGCGGAGAGGCTCGAGCCTCCCAGCCCCCTTCCCCCAATGAAGTCTTGGATCCGCCACTGGCACGATGGCATGTGTAGTCCAAGCGAACAGCAGCATATGCGCGATTTATTGATGGCGCACAGAACAAAGGAAAGCAAAGACTTAAACTTGCCCGGACTTCAATAGTTTTAAAGACTATCCAGTCATAACCTTTCGCGATGTGATTGCCCTGTCTCCACTCTCGCACTCTGAAAACGAGCCCTGACGTCCAACTATCGCATCAGCTACTTGTTCCTTATGAGAACTTCAGGAAGGACTAACCGCAAGATTACAGTCGATCCTATGAATGGTGAGGAGCCTATGAGGAGCCAAAATCGTCATCATACATGCAACCCCGGTCATAAATGACCCCGGTCATAAACGACGTGACCATCGCCGTGAGACCATCTTTGTTTGTCTACCGGAGCACCACCTGAGGCCAGGTCTCAGATGGACGGGACCCGGTGATGGCCCACAAGGCGCCAACCCAGATCGCTAATCTTCACCGAGCGGCTATCTCGCCTCAGCACAGTTCGCTGCGTCACACTATCACACTGACGTCACGTCAGCGGCAGCGCCGGCACGCAGCGTGACGTGACGCATCAGGGCCGGCGCCAGACCCGCACCCGCGCCCGACGTCTGCCAACTTCAGTGGTAGGTTTGGCGTTATTGGCACCGCAGACTCTGGCGAGCTAGAGATGCCACTCGGAGACGGACTGCAGATAGCGGACCAGGAGAAGGCAAAGCACGGAACTTGCTGCAAAGGTTCCTCAGAGGACGCACATGTTTCACCTCGAACGAAAAGACGCTCAGGCTTCAAAACGCTTGTCTGTTTTAAAGGGAATGTGGCACCTTGGTGGAATCCTGGAATTTAGTGTAATTAGGCGTACTTTTAGTCAAAAATAATGAAACCACTCATGATTTATGTGAAAAATGTACAATAAGTTCAATATTTGCTTTTTAAAAATACTCCTCTAGAAAAAAAATAAATATCAGCCTGTGGATGATGTCACTATCTGGCAACCACTACCATACTTGAAACGCTTCAAGGGCTTCGATTGGCTGATGCTCATCGTGACGTCAACATATGTCGTCACACCAGTAGCTCACAACAATGGCCGCCCGGCGAGGAGTAGATGAGGGTAGGTGTCAGGTAGGTTTTAGCTTTTTTCTACGGAAATATCGAGTTCTAAGACAAATGAAATATGGAGTACCGGGTTTTCCGACCTGCTTTACAACTTGGCTATCTCAGTTAAAATCACGTTGTGAAGGTGCCACATTCCCTTTAACTTATGCGCGTGTAATGTTCTTATTTCCCAGCGTATTCAAAAGTCGTTACGCTATTTCTATCTCAACTATTCATAACGATGGCAATCACTGGAAGGAACATTTAACGAAGGTCCCAAAAATATTTAACTTATCAAATACGTGCATATCATAGTTGCATGCTTCACAAGACCAGGGATTTAAAACATCTCTCCGAATACTTGAAATATATCTCGCCAGCTTTCACTGTACGCAAGACATTTACCTTTTTACACCATCCTCAAGTGCAGTATTTTGTCCGGTGCTTTTTTCATTCGAACCTGGATTCTAGCATCTCCTCCCATCCTCTTCAATGAGTCAGCTGCGCTCTACCCGGCGCCCGATTTCTCCCTCTGCCACAACACCGGAAGCGGGCGCTGTTCTCTCGCCGGAGACTCGGTCACGGATGGCTCGTTATACGGCTCACGCTTGTTAAATGAGCCGACAGTGATCAGCTTGTTAGCACGGCGGAAGATCGCGCCTCCAACCGTAATCGCGATAACCTGGCGCGCAGCACCGAACGAATAATCACGCATTGTCAGCTATAGAGCCAGATTGGCTATTGTTACAGACGCCGAGGGCAAAAGTGCGGAGTGGTTGATACCTCGGCCTGATTTAGTGCCGATTGAAGCATGGTGTTCACACCTTGAAAAAATCGCCGATGGGAGAGATAAGATACTGTCATTGTCAAGGCCGGACCACCCATCACCGGCAAATCTGAACAATAATAGAACCAAACGGGCGACAGGAAAAAGGGTGATCACCCAGAACCTGATGGTGCCTGTTTTCTGAAAATAGCGGCTCGTGTTCTTTTGAGCATATCAGATGTAAAAGTGGCTTTAATAAAGGAAAACTGAGGTATTTCCCTTCCTAAATAACAAAAATATTTAAGATGTGCCAATATCTGTGCTACAAACAACACAAATCTATTCAATGTTTCTTTGTTGCTGACATCATTTCCCCATTAAAGCTCTACGACATTGGACCCTCGTCATTTCCAGGTAAAAACTGTTCTGCACGCTATGCGGTGCAGCCCAGTTAAAAGTTAACCATAAGACAGTACAGCATGTGTACCCCTTTCCCACACCACGGGGGAGGCTTTACTGAGGGTCCCGTGCAGCCGAAAGACTGTGCATTCATGGACCATAGAGATCGAGCAGTCTTCTGGAAAATTCGGACACGCACCACAAAAGCACACCTCAAGGAGTGAGGATTTGATGTTAATAAATATTGGCACCCATTTTTTCAGGTTTTAAGGAACATGTGGACTGAAATAGAGGTGCAAGAGGATGCAAATTTCATTCAACGTTCACGTGAACAAGGAAAGGTTAGCGCCGAAGCTTATTTGGCGGACACCCTTTTGAACGAAATGCTGTACCAAAACACAGTCAAGCTTGTTTAAACCAACGGTTTGTGATAAGGTAGCGTCCGTGCTCAACTATCACATCTCGACGGTTACGTACGACCGGGCAGTTTTGTACGCAACAGTAGGATTTACACCCGCCGGACCAGGCAAGCCAGATCAGGAGCGAGCCAGAACCTCTCCCCAGCGCGCAGCCAACGGGGCCCGGACAGGGTTAGAGGTCAGCCGAGTCGCCACGCCCCCGGGGCAAATGCCGCGCCGCCAGGCACACTCTGACGCAAAACCAACGATGTCGATATTTACGAGACCCAGAGACTGTGTAGGGTATCCAATCTTGAAACTTCATACAAGCACAACTTTTCGTTTGAGTTTGAACTGTTGTGCATACTTACTTACTTACTTGGGTTTTTTATACGGAGTTCTATTTGAACTGTTGTAGTTACAAGTCCCTTATGTAGTGCTGATAAAACCATTATGTGAGCCAGCGCAGCGCTATTGAAATCAATGAACCGGAAAAGCCAGTTTTCTAGCTACATATGAATGCCGGTACATAATAGGGCGAGTAAACCTAAGTTTGGCCTGGCAACAATAAAAATAACCCGTCACTATACGGAGGCTTCCATTAGTAATAACCGTCCGAGACTTACATTACAACCTTCTAAGGCTTACTGACATTAGTGGATTTCGGCCGACGGTGAGGTTCAAATAACGCTTTTCATACCGTCACAGTACCTGGAAGCAATCGCGATTTTTTCAGTTTACGCTAACTCGTTAGCACACATTGGGTTGTTTCGGGGCAGAGATCCGAATACCATAACCAGACACCTCGGACGCGGAGCCACTCTTAGTTAATAGGCTAGCGGCGGTCAAGCCTGTTAACGCAGACCATTGCCAGAGAGAACATCAATTGCAATCGGTGGTTCACCGAACTCCCCACGAACCGGTAACGATTAATTGAAAGCGGACTTCAACTGATTAAAACTGGCTGCCAGTCTCAATTCCAGTGGGCTTTGCGGCTAATGCGCGGGCTTTCAGGTGGAGTTATGGCCCTTGCCCACACAAGCGTGTCATCAACCGCGGTACCGAGCCGCAGATCAGATCCTAATTTATTACATGTAGCCCTAGATCCTAGCCAAAGAGGCGCTTGAAAATGAGGCGATTCCGCTTACGTAGAAACTCTGCTAAAAATATCACGTGCTCCCATAAGCAAACAATCCTTAAAAATCCTCGCAGCACCTTCAAAAAATAAAACAACATGCCAGATGAAGCGGTTGAGTTCGGACCGAGCGACCGGCACCGACGGCATCATCTCACGGCAGACTTGTGCTCGCGGACAGCTTTCTAGAAAGTGGGCTGGCAGACGCCGCGTCAGTGTGGGGTTCGAACACCGGCCACAGAACGGTGGCCACAGCTGTGCTGGGAGTAGTCAGGTACGGCGCACCGCAGCCTTGGCTCTGCGGCGGGGACGGCGGTGCAGCTGCAGAGACCGCAGGTCCGCTGAGGGTGTCAGACGCCGTGCCGGAGGTCGCAGACACTGTGCACAACGACAGCAACGGCCCAGACCGTGACCACATGGCCGAAACTCTCAGGAAAGTCGCGTTACTGTCAGTTCGTGAGTGCAAGTTTGACCGCCGGGTGTCTCGACTGCTGGTAGGCAGTCTGGGAAACCGTCTTTGGAGTTCTCACAGGTGTTGCCCCAGTGACTCAACGTCAATGTGCTGACGCGGAGGTACGGCCCAAAGTTGGGCAGAGACGAGAGAACAAATTATACTGATTCTGGATTACCTTTAACCGTGAAATCCTTCATTCCACAGCCCATCTACACTTAACTGATACCAACTCAGATAAATCCCTATATAACAGTTGGCAGGCATGGACATCTTCTAGGATGACATAAAACAGCTCTCACGTTATTTCCTTAACTCTTGATATCATCCTGCCCGCACGACTTGCTGCGGCGGCGATAAAAAGCAGACAAAGTTGTCGTTTCAGGCTTATTCAAGGCGGAGTTCCACTCCTGGCGTTTAACGACTCACGGAAAACACATAAACAGTCTCTGCAAGCCTTTCGCCATCTTATAATACGGCCAAAAGTAGCCAGGTCCCCTGTTTTATAGCGCTTGCAACGTGAGTGTTCCTCTGTATTGTGCACTCTTGCAAACATGCAATACAGTTACAGGAAAATGTTTATTTCAAAAGACGTTCAGGGTAAGAACATAGCATCTACCCAACTAACGTCCAACAAACAGTCTTGTCTGGAAAAAGTACAAGAATACCTGCCAGTCTGCGGTACATCCTGCCACCCGGCTAGAAGGCGCTAACGCTGGCCAGTGGCCGGTCCCTGCAGGATTAATGGCCGCCCGTCCGTTTGCAACGTGATAGCCGGCCCCACACCTCGCATGGTCTGCAATGGTCCCGTAGCTGCCGCAGCTGGGACCCGGACCGGAGAGCCGTCTCAGCAGCCGAACATAACGCCCCGAGTGATAGCCGGCCCCACACCTCGCATGGTCTGCAATGGTGCCGTAGCTGCCGCGGCTGGGGGCTGGACCGGCCGGCGTCTGGCGAGCCGTCTCAGCAGCCGAACATAACTCCGTAGTGACACTGGCTCCACAAACTCGGGCGGTTGTCTGGTGGCCGCGTGACCGCGCTCTCCTCAGACGAAGACTATACCTACTGCAGCCCTGAATCAGGACTCGGCGGCAGCATACTCGGCGAGTTGAAACCCTGGAGCGGGTTGGGTTTGCACTGTTCAAACTCCGATTTGGAGACGTCCTAAGTGACAGCAGACACGATTCCGTCGGCGATACCGTGCCGACCGTGACAACTGGCCGTGTCGCCGCAATCCGTTCTGTACACGGGCATCGCCACTAATGCTTCACACGGGGCAGGCGACGATTCAGCGCCGCAAGCCTGTGGCCATTCTATACTGAGGGATAGTCAAAAACCCAGTTCATATTCAGCCTAGCCGTGTTCGCATGCAAATATCGACCAAAATTTTCTCAGTCTCCATAAAAACATTCGTGAAGAAGGAAGAGAGAAGTACGGAGGGATGGTGCCCAAAGAGGGAAGGAAGTCCTTACTTTCCCAGAGCGGGAGGCCCACCCCTCTAGACCACGGGTGACGACCCTGGTCACACTGATCGTGGGCGACAGTTGCGTCGGTGTAGCCTGCACAGTCGCAGCCAGAAGACACTGCAGGTGTCACGTGACATTGCAGCGACACCGCCGGAACACACCGCAGGTGTCGCGTGACAGCGCTGATGTCACTAAGCCGATCGTAAAGCGACGAGGCGCGAAAGCGGCCGCAGCTCTGCACAGAGAAAGCCCCTTTTTATGCTTCTTATTTCACTGGTGCTTAAATTTCCAGCGTTCTGTCGTGTTCAACGTACCAAAGCCTGGTTGGGTTCGGATTAGAGGATGAACAATTACATTGGAGTCATTTTTAGTTTCACCCAACAGTTCGCAAAATGACGTTAATCCTGCAATGCAATAAGAAAGCCCCTAACATCTAATAGTGTGAAAAATTCCAGCTGTATGCCCATCCCCCACCGGTTTTAGCAAGTACACCACATTCAGTCATGGGCCTTACCTGCTGTGAAGTCAGTGCTCCAGGACCTTCTCGACCCGCCGATACCGTCTTGTCTCCTCCAATACCACTTCCACTCCAGCAGTGTCGCCCGCGTGCCAGCTCGTCACACGACTCCGATCCTCTCCTTACAACGACAGACGACCAGCCGGACGACAGTCAGGGTGTGGTCCGGCTCGGGGTCAGACAGGCAGAAGACGTGCGTGCGGTGGCGACACACGCCTCTGTCGTGCAGGCCGGTCTCTGGAGCGGGGTCGCACGTGTCGTCGCCCGAGCAGGCGCCGCTGTCGTCGCCGGCACCGCAGCTGCCCCCGCTGCTCAGCACGTCTGTCCGCGTCTCCCGCCAGCTGATGACGCAGTGGAAAGTCTCGGCGGGCTGACAGCGCCAGCGTCGCAGCTCCCTGCTGACAGACGCAGGCCAGCTGATGGACGGAGCGTGCTGACAGCTCGGTCCTGATGCTGCTGCAGTCGTTACGCATCTTCAGGCTGCTCAGAGGGAACTATATTAACGGTCTGAGCCGGATTGTCTCTGGGTGGCGGCGTGCTCCTGTTGGACTGAGACACAGTGGCTCGGTGGAGTGTCGTGCTTGCCGCGTCAGACAGTGAGTTCTGGGTTCTCTGGTACGGCGCTGCACACTACAGAATCACAGTTATCACGAGGGTTGCGCGAGGCAGGCGCCAGTAGTCTGCCACGTAATTGGGCGAACTGAGGACTGCTACACTATGTCAGAGAAGCTCAGCACAGTCAGTCACGATTTCGCCATCGTGTGAGGCAAGAGCAAGATCAGCTCACCAGTTATTTTTGTCCAGTCACCATCCGTGTAAGCAGTCCAGCTGCCCGAATGACAGACGGATTCTCTGTCCCGACATAGCTCTCACTGTTCGCACTCACAGCTCTCCTCTCAGTCTCTCACACAGCAGTCCACGTCCTCTCACACGTGGTTTGGCTGCACCACCCTACCATCGGGAGTCCTGTACACGACCACCGCCTGCCCGCGCCCGCACAGCCGGCCCCAGGTCTGCAGCGTCTTCCGCGACCACACCCAGAACCCGCTGGTGATGCCCACGATCAGCAGCATCACATACTTGATCATGAAGAACTCGAAGTGCGGCTGCGGGAGCGGGCCGACGGTGGCGCGCGGCGGGCACGGGATGGCGTACTTGGACCAGGCCGGGTCGCGCTGGCCGCAGTGCCGCTCCTGCCAGCCGAGAGTCCACTGGTCGAGGAACGCCTGCTCGTAGAAGAGACAGGCGATCACGAGTGTGGCCGGCAGGGTGTACAGCACTGAGAACACGCCGATGCGGATCATCAGCTTCTCCAGCTTGTCGGTGCGCGTGCCGTCGCTCTTCATGATGGTGCGGATCTTGAAGAGGGAGACGAAGCCGGCCAGCAGGAAGACAGTGCCGAGCGCCAGGTAGACGACGAGCGGGGCGAGCACGAAGCCGCGCAGGGCTGGCACGTTCAGGACGCCGACGTAGCATACGCCGCTGAGCACGTCACCTGGAAACACACGGCCGGGGGGTCAGGTCCACTCAGCCACAGCAAACATGATTACAGGGTTTGACCCTCATTATCGATAGCGACGCTATTGGACGGGTCGCAGCGAGTGACAGTGTGAACATGTTGATGGATTTAAATGAAAGCCTACTAGCCTACATCGACCCATTTCAGCCTATTTTCCAGTTTCGGAATACATTGACGCGGTCTCGGAGCAGTGCTGAGGTCTTCAATGGCACTGTGGCATGACCGACATCCACTCAAAGGCTCAAAAAGGAAAATATACGGTTCAAGAATCCTTAGTCCCTTCAGGCGTTGTATGGTAACGGTCAATAATTTTCCGGTGTATATACATAGCCATGCATGCATGGCACTTTCAAACTACTCAGGTATAAACTATCTAATAAACCCTGTCAAAGCAAAGCTTTGAAGGTAAAACAAAGGTATCAGCAACTGCGCGGGCATCAGCAAGGCTAGGACAACCAGTGGTGCATCGGCTTTGTTGACCGAGCTACGATCTCCGGCAGCGGGGTCTCATCTCAGCGGGCTGACTCAGCGCGCAGCCACCGCTGAGCGCTGGTGCTGAGTTCGGCCCGCCCGCCGCCGCTCTGTGCTGACGTTTCTCAACAATGAGCGGCGCTGCGGGGCGCCGTGCAGCGCCGTTTGACACCCCGCAGGCTGCTGCAGCGCCCCGCGCCGGACCCACAAGGCGTGACGGCGCCCACTCACACCCACTGCACCAATCAGCGAGCGATAGCACCGCGCGGCGCTAAAGCAGAACCAGTCAACTGATCAGAGGCGGATCCAGGCGAAATGTTTGGGGGAACGCGGGCAAAATTACAAAATAAGAAAATCTGCCAAAGTCAGCTACACAACGTCTCCACGAGGTGGCAAAAGCGACAACGGGTTCCATAAATAGCCAATGTTCTCCTCCGACTCAAAATATTCCGACTGTCTTGGTCTCATTAAACCCAAAAAAACTAGCACAACCCGTCAAAGACCACTAAAAAAACTCTGAGTCGCAGAACAAAGTTGGTGTTAAAGCCTTGGCTGAGCTTTCCATTTTGTTACACCGCACCAGACGCGACAGCGGAGCGCCCTGCGCCCGTCTGACCAATTTTCCTCTACCCATAATGTCCCATGATAAAATTGATCAAATAAAAAAGTCTTAGACAGGTACAGTATGCCTTACAGGGATCATTTTTTATCATAATATTACACTGAAGTTATTCCCAGAATGAAATCTCTCAAGCGGATTTCGTTCCAGGCAATACAAAAATAGGTACGTCTAAAGTTAGTTCTGCAAAGTCCATCAAGGTTATGTCTTAGCTCTGCAGCCATATCGTCGCCACATCGCTGTGTGACGTCCACTCGACAACGATATTCCTTTAATAGGCCAACCTCAAACCCAGTAATCTCGACCGTGACCCGGCCGTGCCGCGACACGGGGTCCCCGGCCGTGCCCTGCACAGTGGGTCCCCGGCCGTGCCCTACACAGTGGGTCCCCGGCCGTGCCCTGCACAGTGGGTCTCCGGCCGTGCCCTGCACAGTGGGTCTCCGGCCGTGCCCTGCACAGTGGGTCTCCGGCCGGGCTCTGCTCACCGGGTCTCCGGCCGTGCCCTACACAGTGGGTCTCCGGCCGTGCCCTGCACAGTGGGTCTCCGGCCGGGCTCTGCTCACCGGGTCTCCGGCCGTGCCCTGCACAGTGGGTCCCCGGCCGTGCCCTACACAGTGGGTCCCCGGCCGTGCCCTGCACAGTGGGTCTCCGGCCGTGCTCTGCACACCGGGTCTCCGGCCGTGCCCTGCACAGTGGGTCTCCGGCCGTGCCCTGCACAGTGGGTCTCCGGCCGTGCCCTGCACAGTGGGTCCCCGGCCGTGCCCTGCACAGTGGGTCTCCGGCCGTGCCCTGCACAGTGGGTCTCCGGCCGGGCTCTGCTCACCGGGTCTCCGGCCGTGCCCTGCACAGTGGGTCCCCGGCCGTGCCCTACACAGTGGGTCCCCGGCCGTGCCCTGCACAGTGGGTCTCCGGCCGTGCTCTGCACACCGGGTCTCCGGCCGTGCCCTGCACAGTGGGTCTCCGGCCGTGCCCTGCACAGTGGGTCTCCGGCCGTGCCCTGCACAGTGGGTCTCCGGCCGTGCCCTGCACAGTGGGTCTCCGGCCGTGCCCTGCACAGTGGGTCTCCGGCCGTGCCCTGCACAGTGGGTCTCCGGCCGTGCCCTGCACAGTGGGTCTCCGGCCGTGCCCTGCACAGTGGGTCTCCGGCCGGGCTCTGCTCACCGGGTCTCCGGCCGTGCCCTGCACAGTGGGTCCCCGGCCGTGCCCTACACAGTGGGTCCCCGGCCGTGCCCTGCACAGTGGGTCTCCGGCCGTGCTCTGCACACCGGGTCTCCGGCCGTGCCCTGCACAGTGGGTCTCCGGCCGTGCCCTGCACAGTGGGTCTCCGGCCGTGCCCTGCACAGTGGGTCTCCGGCCGTGCCCTGCACAGTGGGTCTCCGGCCGTGCCCTGCACAGTGGGTCTCCGGCCGTGCCCTGCACAGTGGGTCTCCGGCCGGGCTCTGCTCACCGGGTCTCCGGCCGTGCCCTGCACACCGGGTCTGCGGCTGTGTTCTGCACACGGGGTCTCCGGCCGTGCTCTGCACACCAAATCTGCGCCGGCCGCGGACGCCATCAGGTTTTGGCTGCATTATACCGTGGCCGTCAGAGGTGGGCTTCAGTGCCACGCATCACTCTGGGGAGCGCGGCGGCAGGTCGTTGCCTCCTGTCGATAGTCGGACCGATAGCTCTGCTGCAGCGGTCAGCGTCGTCACGGACAGCTGGGCAGGTACACTGCAGCGTCGCACAGGCCCGCCCCAGGGCACTGGCGGCACTGGGCAGGTACTCTGCGGCGTCGCACAGGCCCGCCCCAGGGCACTCGACCGGCCCAGGGCAGGTACACTGCGGCGTCGCACAGGCCCGCCCCAGGGCACTCGACCGCACAGGTCTGCAGCCGAAGCCTACCTCAGGACGTCACCTGGGACGCTGGATGGGGACATCCAGAAACGGAAACCTAACGTTCAATCGGTCGGAGGCAATGCCGCAAGGATCTCATCGTGTAAAACAGAGCTTCCGGCAGCACATAAACATATCGAGAGACAATTTCAACATGAATCTTTCATTTTCCAGTGAGGGACGAACCCCACAGGCTTTCCAGCTCACGGTGGTGATGCATCTGCAGTCATCAGGAGTACATATATCTTCTGCGCATCAGTGACACGATCTGGGTCTCGCCAGCGCAGATCTCACGCCTCCCCACATGATGCCCCACCTGATTGTCACGTGCCGTTGCTAACGCCTGCATAATAGACACGGCAGGGTCAGCCGCGACCGTCACCGAGGCTTCGGCTTACAGCCATGACGTCACCAGCCGGTTTTCTCCGCAGAAGCGCGCCGACTGCGACCAGCCAGGTCAAAGCGTGCCGCAATGCAACCCATCCCGAGCACCCCGAATATGCATGCCTTTACAGCTCTCAACATCGCCCAATTGGACTGGTCGCCGCTGCGTCTCCCTACATCTGCCGACCCGTGCGGGGGCAAAAAACAGCGGTGTCACAGTCGGCGACAACAACAGCACGCCGTGCAACGTGCGAAGGACGCCGTGAATCACCCCGAGACCAGGCCGTCACTCCCGGTGAAGGAGGCACAGCTGGCGCTCTCTCTCTCTCTCTCTCTCTCTCTCTCTCCCCCGGTCTCGGTCTCGGTCTCGGTCTCGGTCTCGGTCTCGGTCTCGGTCTCGGTCTCGGTCTCTCTCTCTCTCTCTCTCTCTCTCTCTCTCTCCCCCGACGGAGTAGGCGCGGCTGGTGGCCTGAAAAAAGCCGCAGCTGACGTGATACCTCAGAGCCCGGCTGAGCCGTGTTCAGCATTCCGAACAGGAGGCAGGAGCGAACCCCGCTGAGCGGACCTGACCTGACCTCAGAACGGACGGCGGGGGCGACGGCGCAGACAGGGACGGTTTATGGCTGTTGAGGCCGAACGCTGTTGAAGAGCGTCGTTTGAGGCCACATACCCGGAACGTGACCGGAGTCTGAATTCGACTCTGGCCCTCTCCACAACGGCGGTGTTATATAGTGCATATCTATATATAGTCAATACCGAGTTGACTAGACATTTAGTGGATACAATCGTCTTTCTTTGATGCCTTTTATCAAGTAATAGGAAGAATGCATATTACTAAAATGTTGCTGTTTTGGGGTTTTACGGCGCTTCGAGTACTTTACTAATATTCAATTAGCGTGTTATCTGTTAGCTTTTGTCTATTGTTTCCCCCATCACATACCCTTATTTTCCACATTTAGATAATTTTGGATTCCACACGCAAGGCCTACCACACATCCCCTACACAAGTGGAGAAGGAAACAAATCACCAGAGCTCCAAAACTGTTCCTGCTGCCACCGTGTACCGAATTGTTGGTATCGGATTCGCACTGAGCTGACACTCGGGGAGTGGGGGAGGCACAGATGACGCAGCTCTGGTCCATCGATACTCAGTGTTGACACAGGCCGCTTATCGGTGACGCGGCTCGACTCAATATCGACAGCCGCCGCGTCCGACGTCGCACGCGGAAAACACGCCGCCAGCTCTGCTCCGGAACGGAGCACTGTCGAACGCTCCGCCGAACGCTCCAATACAGAGCCTCTCCAGAGGCAAGAGAAGAACAGGACCCCGGCAAGTGTGTTTATCCGTCATCCTTTGTTACGGCTGCGAAGCGTGTCTTCTTGGGATGCTTCGCCAGCCTCTGTCGCCTTTATGGCTCCATTGTTCCTTATCTAACAATGGCATCGATAAGCAAAGACCACCATTTAAGTGCGGACTTTTGTCCCGTCCTGAATCAACAAAGGCGTGCTTATTTCGCACCCTCTTGTTCGGTACACTGTTAATGGCGACACTCATAAATATCTTGCCAGAAATACAGTAGGTAATGGTAGCAGAGCGCCGATGTAAGCCGTTTGGGTTCCACGAAATGTTCCGCCATAATTTTGGCAGTGTGGAATGGAGAGATGAGCCGTTGCAATGTTACTCCTCAGCTCCCACGTGCTAGCCGCTGATAGCCACGCAAGCCGAGATGTATGCAGGTGCGTGTCTACGTTCTGCTCGTCTTTAAGGAGCCCGGGCAGCCAAAATCGAACGCTAAAACAAGAAATCATGACATACGTTTTCAGTTTTTTTTTGCTCTACCACTTCAGGGAAATCCAGCAGATTCTACATTGATCTAGTAATGTCACATTGGAGATTACAGTTGACAATTGCACTTTTCTTTGAAAATCGGGTATAAGAATGATTCCAAATTCAAGCAACTCCGCACTTTTGAAAATCCAAGCAGAGGCCGTCCCAGCGTGATCAGTGCATTAAATGCCAACATTATCGACTGTAGCCTACAGCACTAGCCCTGGCATCGCGCGGGCGCACTGCCTCGCCGCCCTCGACACGCGCTCCAGCGGGGCGTCGGAGACGACGCCGCGTTATGACAGGCCCTAATGCGGCAGGCGCGCGGCGGGCCGGGGCTGCACACTGCCGGATACAGCGCGTCGGGGGAGCCGGCCGAGTAAGCGACGGAGACGGGGCGGAGAGATGGGGCGATAGCCGGCCTTTTTGGCGCAGCTCCCTTCTGACGATCAGCAGGCAGCTAATGAACACCCCCGCAGTGCATCAGGGTAATGGAGGAGGGTCCATCCGCTACCACGCCGGAGCTGGCGCGGTCAGCAACGGAAATACCCAACGGCTGATTATTTCTCCTCTGGCACAGAAATGGCAGCGCTGAAACATGTCTCGCGGTTGGGCGGTTCTACGCAGTCTTCAGAGAGGCCGCTCCGCCTTTGATCTATTTCGAGAAAATTAATCAAAAATGTCAGCGGCAGCCCACTTCAATCCCGGATGCCACCAACTTCACCGCTCCCCGCCCCGGCTCTTGACATCCCGGCGACGGCCACTGGCAACCGTACAGCGTCCCTCGAATCCATTCGCCAGCAGCGGCGACAGGTTCTGGGAAGTTCCCGCTACACCCGCGGCGACGCGACAGCCGGCGGGAACGGCGCGGAGAAAACACACCTCGTCTGCCCGGGGGCGATACGGCCGGCGCCGAGCCCAATCTCCCGCCTGAGGG
Organism: Lepas anatifera; assembly: GCA_034440635.1. Classification (NCBI taxonomy): domain Eukaryota; kingdom Metazoa; phylum Arthropoda; class Thecostraca; family Lepadidae; genus Lepas; species Lepas anatifera. The sequence goes on along the minus strand of JAOTON010000709.1, from coordinate 150,072 downwards.
CAGACTGAGCCCGACTGACGACGAAACCCCGAATGGAATTGAATTGTTCGCATGAGGAACTCGAATGCGTCGACTTAATTTCCCCTCTTGAAATGGACTCATCGGAGCACGGCGAAGAACTTTCGGGCGCTGGCTTGCAGTGGTAAGTTTATAAGAAAAGCGGCCGGCGCCTGCACGTCTCCCTTCTATGTTCCAGCTCTCCCTTCCATGTTCCGCCGGTTCCGTCTGTTTTATCTCTCACTCTTGGTTGACAAACGGCCTGGGGCCCGCCGCCCGACTGACAACGGGTCCACCCTAGCCTTCTCTGCTCTCCCCATCTGAATACAAATGGTTCAGCGTGGTGCGTCCGCCCCTGCCGCTCTCTCCCAGAGGCGCCGCCCTCTCTCCGCCGCCTGCTCTCGGCGCGAACAATGCAGGCGGACCGGCGCGCCGCGGCGGCCGCCCGACATCAAAGCCTGCCGCCCCGACAGGGGTCGACGGCGGCCGCGCGGCCCGCGCCGGACGCTGCTGACGGGACCTCCGTCGCTGGCGACGGGGCCGCAGGTCTGGCAGCGCCGGCAGCCGCCGACACATTTACGCAGCCGGCTGCGCGGTGTGGGGTGTCAAGCTTAAGCCCTGTTCCGCCTGTCAGCACAATTTTGTCAGCAGGCCCCCAATCTCTCCTACAGAAAAGAAACATCAGCGCCAGAACCGCCCCTAGTATGTGCTAACCAAACGGAAATGAAACATAATACTTATCTACCAATCACAAAATAGTAGGCTGCCGCTGTCTTGCTGTTACTGTTTTTCAGCAGCACAACAGCAGGCCGTCAGCCTGTAAAACCTCTAGGACCAGTTCCCGGGGACAGAATACAGTCCTGTGACGTAGGCGCAACACTGCCCGCTACAGGGCTTTAGACGTCGCTATCGAGGAGGGGAGGGGAAGGAGGGGCGGGGCCTGTATCTGTGTTTCATCCGTGAATCTCGCCATTTCAGCCAAGTTTGGACAGATACGTGAAGTTTTGTCAACAGCACGAGTCCACGGAAGCGATGAGTACATCACCGGGTGTTTCGAGCCCAGATCCGATATTTTCCGTCAGCGGGGGGGTCGAAGAGTCACTGGGTCCTGCCTTCTAGCCAGTAACAAGGCTGACAGTGGCTCTTCCATTCGAAGTGAAGCTGCGTGGCAGCAGAAGACGGCAGGAGGGAGCGCCGGACGTCACGGTAACGGTCGCACCTCATCGGTCACGGTCCAGCCCCGGCCCGCTACTCGGCGTGAGTGGGGGAGGTCCGATACAGCTGACTCCGCAACATACCCCGACACAGTCAACTCCACAACATATCCTACACAGCCGACTCCACAACATACCCCTATACAGCCGACTCCACAACCACACCGGTAGGGAGCGCACGGACTTCCAGCGCATCATCCAGCGCTCCAGGCCTTCTGCGTTAACGGCGGAACTCACAAGTTAACGGCGGGAGACGTAGAGTAGGGATATGCGGACATCCACGTTCGGAAACAATGAGAAAAATATACACCAAAAACTGAATGCCTGATGTGCATTGTCTCTACTCAAAAAAAAACAATTAGCTTTTTTCATGACCACCACCAACGGGGATGACCCAATTATAGGTGAAGTCAGGTATTAAAAAGAAGTCACTTATCAAAACTAAGCCATAGACCAGCGTTGTACATTTTACAGTTCAGGGACAATGAATGAGCGCAGTCGCGAATCCATCGGCACTCAACAAGTCAACAGAAGCGCAATGACTCGCATTTCTGGCTGCCGGGGGCGGTAGAGTGCACCGAGTTAAAAATGGCATGACGAGCTGGGTGACCTTGCAGCGGGCCCGGCGCCGTCATCGTCACTCACACGTCCGTCATAATCATGCAGTCACGCCGACTGCCGCCTAGACAAATACACACCATTTACAGCCACTGTCTTTGCTGAGCCCACATCATTCATGTTTCCCCGGCTGAGCTTCATCAGCATATATCCAGCACGCAGGGCCAATTAGCACGTAAACAGTGGCGGCGGGCGGTAATTTGGCGGGATTTATTCCAAGCGGGTTCCCCGGATGTGCCGAGTCACTGTAGGTAGGTACTGAGGCTCCGTCTAGCCAGTGTCGGGGGCCTTCACCGCCGACACCAGACTGCACCGAGGGAAGGTCTGTTCCGCGCCGCACAGCAGCGACGCTTCACCGGGCAGCAGACACAACGTCGACACAACTCACATATAGCCTTTCCAGCCACCAGCCGGAGTGAAACTGATCTCCCACAAACGCCACACTCAGAGCTAAAGCTCATTTCACACCTGGGAGGATCTGGTAACACTGCTGCTGGCAGACGCCGCAGGACCACGTGAGGAGATTGTCTGTCGACTAAAATACTGTCAGGTTCTTCTGTCAAGCGTGGATGGGCCTCTACCGACTGCTCCAACCGCAGCAGACCGAAACGACACTATTCTGCTACATCACCCACAGGAGAAACAGCACCAGATCCTACACCTGCATCTCATCCGTAGCAGACATAACGCTGCTACCGAGGCTGCGTCAGCCACAGCAGAAGAGACGTCATCCACCACCTGCACAGCGGATACCCCTGGTCTTACGGCAGGATGCCTGTTCTTGCAGTCTGTGGCCGGGGCTTTGCTGCCGTCTACCCAGCCGCAGTAAAACACCACCCGGACTAACGTTCGCGACACGCTTGGCACCGTTCTCGGGGAAAACCTGCAGCCAACGACCCAGTTTGCACGGAACAAATGCCTGGTGTCTGATTTTTTATAGCGAAGCTACAGGTTCCCAATTAAATCCGCTGTTCAATTAATTATTTGCACTGTGTGAACAAGGTTTCGTCTGCATGAATGGGCTGCACACTCCTGAGTACAAACGGAGCGCTTCTTCAATTCGATACTAACGTCCCTAGCACAAGCCGATGCCGACAGAGGAACTAGTTAGTTGTCAATCATTCATGCCAAGACTAATCCATAGCACAAAATTTGCAATTTATTTTCGAAGGTCCTGTTCGATTCATGCGAATCTGGAATCTGGGATTAATTTGTCACAAATAAAGAGACCCTACCGTCACGTAACTTCAGGGAACAATATCATTCCGCCACATCTTACAAACAAATCAGAAATCAAGATGCAGCCCAGCCAAACTATTTCGGACAGGCTGCCTACCGCTTGAGAGCAATCGGTAAGTTAAGCCCCAGCATAATGCCGCCCGGACAAAACCCTCACGCCGGGCGCGACGCCACGCGCTGCGTAGCCACCGGGCCACATTCCATCGGACGCTGATCGGTCCGCATCCCAACAGCAGCGGTCACGGCTGTTGACCTGGGGGCGGCGAACATCACAGCACTGCAACAAAGGCTGCGACACTCCTCCCCGCACAGACAGCCCGCTGTCGGGGCGTTCAAAGGCGCCGACATCCTGCGCTGAGAGGATCCGCCGCCTCCGCCCCCGCCCCCGCCGCCGCTCAAGTGGTCGCTGTCAGATCCGCCGGGCCACTCTGATACACACAATGGAGCGGAAGAGCCATCTCAGGAGCCGAGCTGGAAGCGGGCTTCAGAAGTGATCGGTAACACAATACTGCGCTGTAGAAAGTTGCCGCTTTCAGAGTCCGGTGGGTGCGTTCATTTGTGAAACAAAAAGGCCGTTTACGGAGCAAGGTCACCCTGACTAGCAAGCGCCTATCCATCTCACAGCTCGCATAATGAGATGCGTGAAGTGAATTTTAACAAGGCAACCAGCCGCACACGGATCTACGAAGCCCCCTGGTGTCCATTTGCTCTGATGAAAAAATCCAACAAGGAAATGCATGCCACAGATGTAAGCAGCTCCATGACGCTGAAGGAACCCAATGAAGTCTTTTTCTTTGTGGACTACGTATGGAAGCACACCACCACGGGCGCAATGGCAAAATAACCTTTTAAAAGATGAGCAGCGATGGCCTCCGCTCACCGGCCGTGATTACACCCATGACGCACGATCGCGCAAACAAATTAGTCAGGCCACACCTGGCAGCGGCCGTCAGTTGGCCGCGGTGGACGGTGCAGCCAGCAGGCTGCTGGCCATGCTGCCATTAATCCCGACTTATCGCCGCGGCGCCGCGCTGAGAGCGGGCGCATGTGTTGACACTGTCTGCCCGCCAGCGATGGCGGAGATATCGCTCCGTCTGGACATGTGCACCGGCAATAACCGCGGCGCCGCCGGCCGGCCGGCCATATCTGATGTACCCCCGGCGCCGTCTCCGCCGGCGAGCTCCCGACACGACAGTAACGTTTTTAGCGGCGTTTTTTGGCTGCGTGCAACAGCGGTGCCGGGTGTCTGCGGCGTGTCCTTCTCCAGTCTTAGCTGCAGCGACGAACGACACCGAACTCAACACGGCAGACCTTCTGCAGTACCCAACAGAGCTCGCCATTTTAGGGATGATACAGCTCGCAAACACCTGTCTAACACAACTGTCACGACTAGCCAACATAATTGTCGCTTGCACGGTGCCAAAAATGTCGTGATAAAACACAGACTTTGTCGGCACAGGGGGTCTACAGACAAGGCCGTCTTTGCTGCAATAATTGTAGCTACATTTTGCGAGGAAGACTACAATGAACAAGAAATTGGAGAATAATAGTACGTACAAATGAAGTATATTGCAAGAGATCAAGGCCAGAATTTCAAGTACGAATTATCAGAGCCAAAACCAATCGGATTTGTGCGCCTTTAGCTTGAAATCATGATCCGCAAAAAATGGACGAAAAGGTAATAAATAGCCACTCCGAAAACCATCTCCACTAAACAGGCAAGTGACCAACCCCATATAATAATAATAATAATACCGACACCTGACACAATAGACCTCATCCACCTCGATCTACCCATCGGAAATTGGCACCAGCACCGCGGCGCCGCCGTGCGGTGTCTTGAGTGTTGTGTGAATGCAGTGCAGTCTCGGGGGCCGATGGCCAGGCTGGGTGATGTCACAGATAGCGAGCTCACAGCGGCGCGGTACACCGACCGCCACATTCCGGCGCCTTACAAACCCCTCCGGCGGGTGGCAGGATCGCCGACTCTCCACTGCCGGGCGGAGGCGACGACCCACAATGGACACATGAGCCGGGCGGCGCCTATCGCCGCAGCATCGCAGCACCAGTCAAGGGCGCGACGCGCCGAGGTGCCGCCGCCGCCGCGCATTCCAGCCGCATTCATCACGGCTCTATTAAACGCGACGCGCCCGCTATAGAGAGCAGGCCCACCGTAGACTACACAGAAGTGAGGCCTGGTCAGCACTATAGCTCTGTTCGAAGTCAGTAGAAAATATACAACAATAAAATCGATCGGTTTCGAGGGAGGATCCGGGCGGCTATGATGAGTATAACAATTAAGACTGCGTTTTTGGATCTTTTCCACGATTTTTGAAGTGACGCAGCGTTCCCACAGGCCACCTGGACACCAGCGCGCAGCCAGGCACTCATCACACAGCTGTTCCAGCCTCTCCAGGTCTTTATTTCTCACTGAAGGTGCCAAAATACAGCCACGATCAGTACTTTGCTGCAACAGACCACAGAGAGATCCCTGAATCCACTCGGACTTCCACTGTTCATGCATCCACCCGAGATGTACGGTATCCATCCCCCCCCCCACCCCGTCACAGACTGGCCTTCCCTCGGCGCTGGGGCTCATGTTTGACATCTCTAACGCGGTGGGCAGCGGCCGCCCGGCTTTGTTTGACACCTCTAACGCGGTGGGCAGCGGCCGCCCGGCTTTGACACCTCTAGCGCGGTGGGCAGCGGCCGCCCGGCTGCCTCGTAACGTCCACCGGCGGCTCTGGCCTTGGAACGGCCGCGACGGAGGCGCCGCGGCAGCCCGGGCGGAACAATGGTGCAGGCTGCAGCGCCGGCAGCTTGGTCTCAGCCGCTGACGCCGCGCACCGAGACAGGAGCGCAGGAGCAGGAGCCACCTGGTTCAATCCCTCCTCTATAATATAGTAATTAACACCACAACTATGTAAGGAGCCATGTTTGTCAGGAGTGAAAACGCCAAAGTCAGCGGGCTCAGGAACCCTGGCTGGAAACATGGCGGTATCTAGCCTCCAATGCCACTCATCGGTGCCTGGCAAAAGCAAGGACCGCATGAGCTACATCCTGTTTTTCTGTTTTAAAAACAACGTTGCTGCTGTTTCTGGTGCTCGCGCGGCTGGCATCCGTGCCTATCTTCAGCACCCTTCCTTGGGGAGAAGTCTCGTCAGCCGCCTGGCGCAGGTGCGGACCCGCTGGCGCAGCGCCAGCCGCCGACGCCTCCCTGACCTTTTTGCGGCGGCGGCGGCGTCTCGGACGGCGCTGCACGGCCCGGCGCGGTCGGAGGGAGAGCGGCGCCGCCGTTCACGCCTGATCAGCCACTACACACACTCGTTAGCGCTGAAACGGAGGCTAACGCGCCGCCCGGTGGAAGAGGTGGGGGTGCCGCACGCGCGGCTATAGTCTGGGAGCGGGCCTCAGCGGGGCGCCGTGCCGCTGCCGGCGGTCCCACCGGGCACGTCGCCGCGATTTTTACTGGGGACAGACTCGAATTCGATGACGGAGGAGCGGGAATACGAAGCATAAAATTGGACAGCTGGTAGTAAGAGCGCTTCTGTGGTAAAACAACAGAACCACAGTTTGTAATATCCACGCTGGCAGACAGTAGAAAAATGCGGAGACTGGATGCTGAGCCTCACAATTTTTGCGGAATGTCCCCCTAATCTAACAAGGGGGAGACATTCCCATGTTCCGATACTTTCGGCACACATGGGTCCCACCAAGAGCTCCGCTTTTGAGAAACCGTGCAGGGACGCATCCCCAGCTTTCGACGCTCGCGGGTGCCACCCAGCCTGAGAATTCGCTGTAAAACAGCCCCGGAGGTGCCGGTAAGGGGCCACAGCGGCCTAACCCGTGCACGCCGGCCACATATAGCCGAGAGGCGCCGTGCCGGACATGCCTGACGTCCGAGAGGCGCCCATATACTCTCACCCGATATCTGGAGAATTCGCAAGGCACGGTAATGGGCGCCAAAGCGGTTCAAAATCGCCACAGCGTGACCCCGCGCACTGCACGCTTTAACCACTGCAGCGTTTAAAATTCCAACGCACGGTATAAAGGGGGTGCTTAACGACGAAATCGAGATGCTGGCCCTGAAATGCTTCTAGTGCAGTTTTATGGTTGAATTTTGGGATGTTGGCAGTTGAACGATGCCGGAGGCCTCTAAGGCCTATTATCTTTCCCAACTGGCATGGGAAACAATTGCAGACCCGTTAACATTTTTGAAACGTATTACAAATCGAGCATCTCTTCTCTAATTACCCCACAGTGTTTGCACAAAGTTACACCTGCTGCCAGAGCCCTGCCCTCCCCTCTGCCACCACGGCTGCCGCCATGCTCTGCTCTGCCTGGCTGCCGTGTCGCTGCAGCAGTCGGCGCGCCCCCCGCCGGCCGTCTCTCCCCTCGGCTGCCCATCACGCGGCGCCGCGTAAATTCCACTCCGGACACGCCGGAACGCAGCGACACGTCACGTGACCGCGCTAAATCAGCCCCGAGCGACGCTTCACAGTGTTCCGGCTAAATCAGCCCGACTGCCGGCACCAGACAGCGAAGTAGAGCACCAGTTCATCTTACCGCCTTGGGGTTCGTATTGACTCGTGCAAAATGAATTTTAAAGACAAGTGAGGATATCTCTCAAACGTGATAAATTCAATTTAGAATGAATGAGAGAGCTCAACCATCATTTCGGTTCAACTCCCAAGCATATTCCACAAATTGCCTGTCCTCGGGGAAGGGAGAGCTGGGGAGAGCTGCTTCAGAGAGACCCTACCGGGCAGAGCGAGCTTTTTACCGCTGCCCAACCTCTCTCCACAGCACGAAACCCAAGCCAGCGCAGCCGCCCGATGAGCGGCCGATTACAGGGGGCGCCTCTGCGCCCGACAGTCCGGCCCGATACCTGAGATAGCCGCTTTGTTAGTGCACCGCGCAGCTTCTAACGAGGCCCCAGCGGGCGGCGCCTTTGAAGCGGCTCTCCAGGCCTGGCTGTTTGAAGCGCCGCCCGTCACCTGCTCGGATAAAACAAACCGGGCCCATGGCGACATCAGGCGGCGCCGACCTTTCAGCACCGCCCGCGGGGGACGCCGCGTTGGGGGCAGCCAAGGTCACGCTGGTGACAGCGGCGCCCCGTTATTTACGGCCGGTCCGGTATGCAATAGCCCAGTGGCAGCTGAATCAGACCCTCCCCTTCCCCCTCCCACCTGGCACGTGCATCTGAAATCGGCTCAGCGGCGGAGAGAATCCGACTCGGCAGGTCGCCATCAGGGAGCTGAGGAACGCTCGCCACGGGCTTTCAGCCACAGATGTTCACATGCAATGTGACACGAACAGGTGAATGCTTCACAATTGGTATCAAGTCAAGAGGAACATCACCGATGCCTTCACATCAGTTGATGGGGCAGAGTCGACAATGGGCCAGAGTCGATGATGACATCACCCCACTCAGTCTCACCTCCACTTCAGAAAAAAATTAGCTTCTGTTCCAAGATAGGATAACAGCAGTAGGTAAGATAACTACAGCTACAGTGTAGGAGGAAGACTGTCACTCTACCAGGGGCGGACACAGGAGCGCCACTCGGACGCAGGAGAGTCACATTGCAAAGGGTCAGCTGCTTCCGATGTCGAGTCGAGCCCCGTTGGAGCAAACCAGTGCAAACTACCCAAAAATCCCTTAACTTTTTCCTGGGTTCTTAGAATAGGCGTCTGGGGATGGGGTGGCTTAGTGGATAGCACCCTTATCTTCTAAGCCACCGGTCCCGGGTTCAAGTCCCGGCGGAGCCTCTGAATAAGTCGATCTGATCCCCAAAATCCCTTCCAACAGGGTGAGAGTTGGCGACGCCGTATGACCCTGGCAGTTGGTGCGTCGTTAAACCCCAACAATCATTATAGAATAGGCGTCTAACGGCACCATTCTTTGCAGACAAGCGGGATCCATTTGATCATAATTCCGGAGCCGTGACCGACTGGCATGAGATCTGTTCGGTATTCTCCCGGTGAAGGCTTCTTTGACCGCTGGTGTATCTCGCAACTCCACCACTTCGAATGACGGGTGAAGCATCAGTTTCCATCGTCCCCCTCCTGGGAAGATGTCGTGATCAAATGTATTACAGAAACGCTGTGAGTGCCTTGCCGGCTTTGCTAAGCTCTTCCTTGGTTGGGCAATGCCCACCATACCGTTCCGGCAACCCAATCCAGCTCGGCATTCCCGCAGTCCACAGCGCACGACCTGCACGGCCGTCGGGATATGTGGGGCCGGCGGCACGGTCCGGAGATACCAGGGACAACGGGTGGGCAACACTGGGGGCACGGAGGAGACACGATCGGCACGGAGGAGACACGAGCGGCACGATCGGGGTCCTCAGATACCAGGGACACCGAGTCGACAACACTGGGGGCGCGGAGGAGACACGAGCGGCCCGATCGGGGTCCTCTGATATCGGGGGCACCGAGTTGACAACACTCGGGGCGCGGAGGAGACACTCGGGACAAGGAGGAGACACGAGGGGGAGGGGTGCAAGGCAATGCCAAGGACTAGCGTGCTGTCGAGAAAGCCCATCCCCGCATAGGACTCAGGGGACAATTGGGGACACTTGCTCCCTCCCCCGATCGACTCTGGACGCCCCCTGAAAGGTCCATGGCGCCCCTGAACCACTTCCTTCCCCCAGGATGCGAGTATACGCTCCCTGCGATAGGGTTTCGCGCCCACCTGATAGGTTTCGCCACCTAAAAAGGCACCCCTGGTCCTGATGGCACCTCCTCGATTGTGTTCCACCCTCAATCGAAAATCCTGGATCCGCCTATGCAACCACATTACATTTAACAATATATGTTAAGCTCCAACTCGAGCAGCGAGATAGAATGTTCGGATGACCGGTCAGGTACCGAATCTTCGTTGAGAGGACACGTCCCCGGGCGCCCCCCTTTCGACGCCCATGCCATAGGACACGGAGGCAAACACACCCAGGAGATAGCAACACTCACGAGCACGCAGGCGACAAACACAGGCACAGGAGCGGGGGGCACATAAGAGGCAGAGGACGGGGAGGCGGCGGCTCTGGGTACGAGAGCAGCCGATGGAGGCAGTACACGGGGAGGCGGCGGCTCTGGGTACGAGAGCAGCCGATGGAGGCAGTACACGGGGATCGCGGCGGCCTGGGTCGCCAACGAATCTGTCACTCCATAAACATCACACCCGGCGGAGGGGCGTCGGTAAACAGTGCTGACACGGCAGTGTAAACAGCAGCGCTGCCAGCTCCAGCCGCCGCTAAAGATAGTCGCCCGGTGACGCCTGGCTCCACTCCACTGGAGGCCCAGTTCGACTGTCGCGCGCGGCGCCCACAACGCCGGCGGCGCGCTCTCATCAACCCGCTCCGTCAGAAAAGTAGCAGGTACCTATCTAACGAACAGCGGAAGCTCTTAAAATACGGCTGCCTAACTGTTTATCATTGAGCAGGTGCCCAAAGCAGGTTCATATCCCGGCTATATCTGTCCCCCCTCATCAAGATGCCTGAATCCGCCCCTGCTTGCAGGATCTGCCACCGTTCCGTACCGGCTGTCGGAGGGTCCCGCGCGCCTCGCAGACCGCCAGCGGCCGACTGTGCCACATGTGAGGCAGTGGGGGTGAGGCGGCGAGCCTGCCCGGCGCGGAGGCTAGTCACTAGCCTAGCCTAGCCTACCGGCAACAGCACTCAGCCCTCCGAGAAGCCCCGCTTTCGACTTTGGATCGTGTTGTGGGGCGGGCCAGCTGGCTGCCTGCTTAATGCTTCGTGTATTCTATGCATGAAGAAGAATTAAAGCATATGTCAAAATCCCAGCACGGTGAAACATGGATGGCGGTGTAATTTCAGGTTCATTCTTTAGCCAGTTCTACCATAGAACAAACCCGGATAAAAAGCAGCCAAATCAATGCCAGCTAACACCGGACCACGAACCCATTCCGGCGGCGCTAAAACGCGGCCGGCAGGGGGCGGCACGTCGCCGCCGCCGCCGCCGCCGCCGCGTCAGCTGACTGATGGCCGCCCGTCAGAATCCGCGGCGCCTCGCCGCCGGCACGCCGCCGTCGCCACAGGCCGACCGCCCACTTTACGACCGGGCGACACCCCAATACAGCCCGGTGGCCGTGCGGTCGGGTCGGCACGTGCCACGGCCGGGCCGGGGACCGCTCTGACCCGGCCACGTCACGTGCCGGCGTGACACGTCGCCCGGGTGAGTGGGTCCACAGGCACGCAGCTGGGCGGCACGTGCCAAGACGTGACGTCACTTCTTCATCATTTGTTCTGTTTCACTGGTGATTATCTGAAGCTTCATAGGGACTGGAAGATGAGGAGAGGTGACTCATCTAGGTAGTTAAGCGTTCGCCTGTGAGTTTGATTACTGTTTCTGGCCCTGTATACCGGCTCGTTGTTTTTGCGAAACGACGGGCATATTTGAGTAAAGGTTAGAATAGCCCGTTTTTGGGCGACGGAAAAGCGCATTTTTAGAGTTAAGCACCATTACAGGTGGGAATTTGCAGTGGCCAGCGGAGGGACGGTGACAGCGCCTCCTACAGTGGCGGGGATAACATTTTTATCTCTTTGGTGGCGCTCTGCCCTTTCCAATCAAAACTATACACACCCTTTAAATCTACGAATCCTTCGCCTCTAAAATTTCAAACGTGTTTTATACAGTTTAAAATCACTCTGGGCGGGTTAGGAAAACGTTATAAAATAATGTCTGCTTCGGTATGGGGTTTTTGCTGTCATGGTCTGAACTTCGACCACCCCGAAAAGTGTTGTGAGTGCACGCCCCCAGGCGGCGGCGTGGACACGCGCCCCCGCCGTCGCCGGAGCCTGTCCGTATTGATCTGGCTATAAACCGCGTCCGTCGCCCGCTGGCGGGGTCGCCGTCCGCCCCCGCAGCAGAGCGCATCGCGGACGCCACAGACCCATCCACACTGCGCAGGGCCGAGGAGGTGGCATTCCAGAAGTCGCTGACCACGCATTGACGCCACCACAGACCCATCCACACTGGGCATGGTCGAGGAGGTGGCATTTCAGAAGTGAGACTTCTCCAGTAACTTAAGCGAAACCCAGGAAACCACGCCCAGGTGCACCGTTAAGAGCTCCTAAACATTTCCCCGTGACCGCCCTCTCAAATTTTAAATATTTATATCTTGGGTCAAAATTTCAAATTTAGAACCAGTGGTTGAGAGACATACGACATTCATTAAAATTGACAGCCCAATCTTAAGTTAGCGCAGTGTCCATCGGAATTGCAACCTGTAAAAACGGGTGTCGAACAACAATATCTGTTTTCGGGGAGGTCCTACCCGTCATTGGGATTTCACTTTTGCCACCGAATTCTGCAGAACCCGGATCTTTCTTCCACATCGGCGACAAATATAATGAAATCCGAGAGCCTTTCCGGAATCAGTGCACTTGTCCAGGGACAAGCGTTCCAGGTTCCAGGTACCCAGCCCGTTCAGCGGAGGTTCATGGCTTTCCTGGAAGCTCCGCTCGGCCCCACTTACAGCCCCATTCAGGCACGTGGTTTCGGCCAGCGGGCGGTTATCACGTATACGACCGCATAAAGGCAACATCCAATTTAGATCTACATTTAATGTGAGAGGGCTACAGACATATTCTCGTCCTCAGTTTTCGCTTTAAGTCGGAGTGAATGGGGTTGCATATAGCTATAGTCGTCCTCACGCAGAATTAACTTAAGTAAGACTAAACGACGGACCAAACGGTGGATTTCAATTTACAGCGGCACCACAAGCCCGGAAGCCATCAACATGGTACGTCAGGCAGTAAGGCTCCCGGAAATCTCAGGGATGAGGGCCCGAGTTATGGGCGTCTGTTGGCGCTGCACAGCGCAGTCGTACACCCAGAGCCGCCGGCAGCTGGTGGGCACGTCTGCGGCGGCAGCTGAGGTCACAGGTCAAACCGCCCGGGGGCACGCGACGGCTGCGCACGATCACTGCCGTCACTCGCATCAGGTCGGACGAGCTCCAACCATGGGGGTCGAAAGTGGGGGGACGCCTCCCCCTACTCGCAAATCAGGGAGACGTCCCTGCAAAATTTTTACATGGGCTTTATTTTATTTTTTTATGTTACCCGCTTGAATATACATAAATGTGTTGGTGAAAATCATCGTCGTTAGTGTTGCATATGCAGCTTAAATGTTCAGAGCTTGCCTCCCACTTCCTCCCCCCCGTCATCGCCAATCCGGAGTCCATCCCCTCGGTAAAACTTTCGTGGCGACACCACTGGCTTCAACTGCTGCAGACGAATACTTTCCAAAAATACAAATACGAAATACAAATAATCGCACGTAAGTTCATACCATTTCCATAATTGATGAACGAACAAAATGACTCCAGTAGCATAGTGATGAGGTTAACTTCTTGAAAACCATTACGCTCCTATTACGAACAACTTCCCATGTGAAAGCCATGAAAAGGCAGTGTTTGCTGGAAGGTCCCTATGTCAGTCAGCTCAGGAGCCCTGCGGGGACCCAATCACGATCACATTCATGCCACAGCGGTCACACAGGCGTCCCGTCGGTACACGCGATAGAGACAGATGACCAATCAACGACATCAACTGTCCCCGTCCACCAATCAGGGCCGCTCTCAGGCCACGGGCCCGGCCGATATATCGGCACAGGGGTGAACTGATTGCTCTATTGATGGCAGGGCGAACTGCCGGTCTTAGTGACTGATCGGGGTGAGGAGTCCCAACAGAGCGGACGGTTCACCAGCGGTTACATTCCGGCCGGGTTCAAATGTCTGGTCTCGGTGTAGCGAGGCGCACAAAAACAGCGGGTAATAGTTTTATGTCACGACCCCAATCCAGGAGGTGAGTTTACAGCCGGCGAGAGGGGCGGATGATCGGGGTATTGGCAGCCCCAGCTTCATGAGTGGTCGCAGAAGAGGGGGAGACTGGGTCGGGTGACACGGGTCATCCCTGGGTGCTGAATTGTGAAAATGTTTACGGGTGCTTTTCTGTTCTGTCCAATGAAAATTTCGCTGAGCGGGAAATAGGGGAAATGCAACAATGAGCATAACACTGGACATGTTTGCATACATTCATTTTTCTAAACGTACTGACTACCTAGTCTGCCTTTTCACTGTCAGGGATACCAGTGCACCGGTATGGCTCACCTTGGTGAGATGGACTCGAGCATGGTATAAATTTAATGTCTTACCAATTTAAATTTAATACTCTTATACCCTCAGGGGTGCAAGAGTACCATCAAAAGTAAGAAAGGCCAGCCTAAAGGTTGGAAAGTGCCCTTCAAGCTTTTGAGCCAAATCTGACACCGGGTTTTTAGTATGGCTCATATAGCAAAAGGCGACGTTCTTACGATTACGTCACAGACCTGTGGTTTCCCGCAAACATTTCCAGTTTTCTCAGCCATTTGCATTAGTCCTGCCCCCATCCCCCACCCAGAGACATTTTCATGGGTTAGTCAGTCAAACACCCTTGAACTCCCCCACAATCCTAGAGCCCCGCCGGCGTGACGTCCAGTCCCTTCAGACAACAAGCTGAGGAATCACCTCGTCCGCTTCCGCCGCTGCTACTGTCTCGTTCCTGAGTCTGTTTGTATCGGGGCGAGCAGCCAAGCCTCAGTCGGAGTTAAAAATGAGCTTGACAGCATCGAGGTAACCACCCGGAGCCCAACAATGGAATAGGTCTATGGGCGTTAGACCTGAAGCGGGGTGGGATGGCCATTCCTCACTCAAGTGTCACACTGCACACAAAAAAGGCATCCGGCCGGTCCCCACCACCCAAACAAGGCTGGCCGCCTAGCCGCAAAGACAGCCCCATTCATACACCAGGTCCAGGAAGCGGGCGGACTCAGGTGCGCGGCCCCACACGGCGCGGAAGCGACACCGGTACTGCCGGTGTCATCAGTACAGCGGTACTGCCGGCGTCATCAGTACAGCGGTACTGCCGGCGTCATCAGTACAGCGGTACTGCCGGCGTCATCAGTACAGTGGTACTGCCGGCGCCATCAGTACAGCGGCGCCGATCTCGGCGCCCCCAACAATAGCAGCGCGGCAGCGATTGTGACAAACGGCGGCGCGGCGCGCACCAGCAGCGCCGATGCCGCCTCATTAGACGATGCCGACGCGTCAGCCGACAGCCAGCTGCGAGACATGCTTCAGCAGCTCCTCAGCGTTCCGTCCTGGGACGTGACCGCTACCGACAGGAACGAAGACTCCTCAAATGGAGATGTATCCGCCCGAATCTCCATGCATCTTGATGCAACTAATGACCACTCCAAGCTATACACGCACAATGCCTCTCTGGACACCTCAAGTGCCTTTCCGACATGCCAAAATGGCTGTTGCTCAGTTCGTGACACAGTGAAAACTCCGTACAGTATTGTTCTATCCTCTAAGATAGATAAACACATCCGCCGTCCATGCTGTTTATTTTAAGAAGCCCCCGTCAATTGGCCACTCGAACAGAGACCACAAACACACCGAAGTCCTCTAAGCCGGAGGACTTCTAGAGGTTTAAACCCTCTGAACTGAGGACACAACACCTTCCCCCTCTGAACATATTACATCTACCCCATTCCCTCAACACGCAGTGAAATGTGAATAGCACGACAGTACACACAAGCAGTCCTAAACACTCTACGGTTCAGGGCTGTAACGCTCAGGCGCGTAACGCAAACGCGCACCTCTACGTGGGCTATGAGGGAGGCGCTCCGGAACTGGGCGCTGGACACCTGGCGCAAGAACAGGGTTATGTTCAGCTGGAGTCTCGACATCACTACCAACAGGAGGAACCCAAGGACGATGCTCAGCCTCGAGCTCTGGATCAAACCGGTGCAGACACTGACCATGAACTGGAGAGAGTCGGCGCGCGTGTACGCGCTGTCCATCAGACAGTCTGTAGCTCACCGGGCCCTTCTGCGAAGAAATCTGCAGCGGCGGGCCGTACTGGCGCTTTTTCCCGAAGGGGACACGGACACGTACCCAGTCACCGGGCTGCCAAGTAGGCAGCGGACCGGTGCTCCTGTTGCACCTGGTGAGGTACTTGCCCTGGTAACGAGCGTGGTGCTCCTTCACACCAGCGGCGATCGTGTCTGGCTGAACAGAACACGGATCAGGAACGATCAGCTTAGTGCGCATATCACGGCCGCGCATAGCTTTGAACGGTGTCACTCCTGTAGCTGGGTGAACAGTGGCGCGGTACACCTGTAGGGAGCGTCGTAAGAAGCAAGTGCGCTCCTCTCCCAGGAGACGGGCGGTCTCCAGAGAGTCCTTAACGTGGCGATTATGCCGTTCCACAAGACCGCATGTCTGTGGAGAGTAGGGTGAGCTATGCATCAGCTTGATGCCATGTACTTGGCAGTACCTGTTGAACTCATGTGAAGTGAACACTGAGCCGTTATCTGTGAGCAGTGCGGAACAGACACCCTCACGACTAAAGACGGCATCCAGAAAGCTAATAACGGTTGCGGAGGTTACCTCGTGCATGAGAGCTACCTCCGGCCAACGACTGTAGGCGTCGACTAGCACCAGACCGTAACGTTCGGACACTGGTCCAGGCATAGGGCCAATCGCGTCCAGCACCAGCCTGGTCCACGGTCCTGCAGGTAAGTCCACCTGTTGCACAGGGGGCGAGAAACAGTGGCAGACTTGCTGTGCGTGTTGCAAAGCGCACAGTTTCGAATCAAAGTCTCCACCTGGCGGTCCATACCTGGCCACCAGTAACAGGCGCGAAGGCGCTGTTTTGTACGCACAGCACCGGGATGACACTCATGTGCCACGTCTAGGAGTCGGCGCTGGAGATCAGCTGGTGCAACGAGCTGATCGCCGCGGAATACCAAAGAGCCTGAAACAGAAAGCTCATTGCGTACCTGGAAGTAGGGCGACATGTGTGGGTCACGTCGGTTCCATCGGCCAGACAGAACACTGTCGCGAACTTGCGACAGAACCTGGTCAGAGGCAGCGGCAGCGCAAAGCTCATCCTCTGTTACAGCAGAAAGCTCGGTCTGTAGACCTAGAGCAGCAATCTCCACACTGTCATCGTCTTCCCAGCTGTCAACGACTGGGAGCCGTGAAAGGCCGTCAGCAACAGCATTGTCCTGCGAATGGACATGTTGAACATCAAAGTTAAAGGCTAGCAGTCGAGCCTCCCATCGAGCAATACGGCGGCCCACACGGGTAGAGCCTTTCAGGTCAAATACGCTTGTAAGTGCCTGATTGTCAGTACGGAGGAGGAACTTCCTTCCCCAGAGGAAGGGTCTCCACTTCTCAACTGCGTAGACACAGCCGAGAGCCTCCTTTTCCACGACTGAGTACCGGAGCTCAGCAGGAGTGAACTTCTTGGAGGTGTACGCCACGACCTCCTCCATCCCTGAAGCAGTTACCTGGCTAAGGATTGCACCACAACCAATATCGGAGGCATCGGATGTCACAATGGTGCGGAGGGAAGGATTGAAGAAAGCAAGTCCCTTGGAAGCAGAGATTTCACTCATCACAGAGCGCAAAGCCTGAGAGAGAACCGTAGTCCACTCAAAGTGCTCTGCCAGCAGCGCATCTCTGAGGATGGCTGTCTTGTCAGAAAAGTGCTCAATGAAGCGGGAGTAGTAGCCCAGAGCACCAAGAAGGGACTTCAGCTCCTTCTGTGAAGTGGGATCTGGCATGTTAAGCAGTGGGCGAACACGCTCAGGATCCACAGCAAGCTGTCCTGCAGAGATCCTTAGACCGAGGAACGGAATCTCAGTCCGAGCTCGAAGACACTTAGTCTCGTTCACCTGTACGTTGTGCGCTTTGAAGATGGCCTCAACCTGGGCCAGCGACTGGTCATGTTCCTTACGAGAGGAACCATGCACTACCACATCATCAAGATACACAGTCACGCCGGGAACACCTTGCAACATGTCCATCATGATCCTCTGGAAGCATGGTCCAGAACTACACAGGCCCTGAGGTATGCGAGTCATACGAAACAGGCCTGCATGTGTCAGAAACGCAACGAGGTTTCTCGAATCAGGATGCAGCTCGACCTGATGATAAGCATCCTTAAGGTCAAGAACAGTGTACACAGAACTCCCCTGTAGGGAATGAAGCACATCATCCATATGAGGTATGGGGTACCCGTCAGTTACCACAGCTTGGTTGACCTGTCTAAGGTCTAACAGAAACCTGATGTCACCAGATTTCTTACGCCCCACCACCACAGGAGATACCCAGGGACTGGCATCCACACGCTCAATGATCCCTGCAGCCTCCATCTCAGAGAGCTTAGCTGCAAACTCATCTCTGACAGCAAACGGAAGGCGTCTCAGAGGCTGTTGGACAGGACACACAGAAGGGTCAACAGTCACCTGATGCATGTACCCTTTGATGCAGGGTTGAGGTACCTGTGGCTGGTTACGTAACCCTGCCCCTGTAGGAGAAGGGGCTCCCCCTGTAGGAGCACTCTGGTCTGAACTCGACCCTGGCACTGGGGGAGTCACAGCACACACTTGTCCATCCACAACATTGACACGTAACAGCTCCATCAAATCAAGTCCCATAAGGGGAACACCCTTCTGAACTATGTACACTTTCACAGGCTTTGTACAGCCCTCTATTTTCACATCAGCAATGCCAAGAACTGAGAGTTTGTTACTAGAGTAACTGTGGAGCTTCACATCAGTGGGACAAAGAAACTCGGGGTCTCCACCCCACACATCCAATGGTAGCAGTGTAACAGGGCTACCTGTATCCACAACAAAGGTCACAGTCTTACCATGAACCTTCACGTCTTTGGTCAGGTGTGAACCAGCAGCACGTACAGACATTAATGTCACTGTACTTACAGTTTTAGTAGATTTACACACTCTGGCAAAGTGGTTTACTTTACCACACTTAGCACATGACTTGCCTCTTGCTGGACATGCACTGTCATTAGGATAATGATCAGCAACGGCTCCGCACCCATAACACACAAAACCTGGCCCTGGAGGGGCACGTGTAGTGTCAGAATGTGGCTTCACCTTTGGGCTGTATCCCTTATGTGAACTAGCCTGCCTGCCTGTAGGCAGACGCTCCTTGAACGAAGGCTTGGGTGCAGGATTCTTCCTGACGAGGTTACTTGAGGTTGAAATTGGGGCAGTCATACTTCTCGCTTCTTCATGAGAGCGTTCATAAGCTTCTGACAGAGAACTGACTTGCTCCAGAGTGAGCTTGGGATCCTGAAGGAATCGTTCACGCAGGTGGGGGTGTACCGTAGCCTCTACCACCTGGTCTCGAATCATTTCATCAGTCAGGGAACCAAACTGGCAGGAGGTGGAGAGGGACCGTAGGTCAGCTATGTAGTTGGCTGTGCTCTCCCCTACCTCCTGACGACGCTGGCGGAACTTGAAGCGTGAGGCTATGGGGTTGACTTGTGGCGCAAAGTGACCGTCTAGTCTCCGCATAGTGTAGTCGAAAGCGGATTCCCCATCCAGCTTGGCTGTCTCAGGTAAGGAGCGAAAGATTCTCTGACCCTCCGGCCCCAGGCAGTGGAGGAGTAGAGCAACCTGCCTTTCATCTGAAAAAGGTGTTGCCTCCAACTGCCATCATGTATGTATTAAATGAAAACTTCCATTGCGAGAAAGGCATGGGCGGACGCCCAGGATGCGGCAGAAATGGCGCGGGCGCATGTATTCCGTCCATTTGAACAGCGAAAGTAGGGGCGGCGGCGAAGAATGCAACTGTAACTTGTAGTTAATAATGTAATTGTGTATGTAAATACTTGAAATGTAATGTAATTCACGTGTATCTCATACTGGTCGCCATGTTCTATCCTCTAAGATAGATAAACACATCCGCCGTCCATGCTGTTTATTTTAAGAAGCCCCCGTCAATTGGCCACTCGAACAGAGACCACAAACACACCGAAGTCCTCTAAGCCGGAGGACTTCTAGAGGTTTAAACCCTCTGAACTGAGGACACAACAAGTATTCCCTGGCTTCCTCCAGATTCCCACCGACATTGTCGCAGGCCAGCGTTGCCGAGCGCCCCTGTTTCTATTCCTATCCACGGGAACCCATACTGAGCAGCTGGGCCTCGGAGGACTGCGCAGGGCCACGCGCACAGCTGCGCCCTAGTTCCGCCAGCCGCCGCGCAGAGGCGCTGTCGGCGGCGTCCCTCCTCGCCTGCCATCCATCAGACGCCAACCATGGGCTTTGTCCGGTCGCCACTGGAAGCCGCTGGACCAGCGAGCAGCGTGGGCCCTCCGCACCACAGGTGTTCCCGCTCCGGCACTCGCGAAATCAGCGGCCGACCTGCCTGCCAGGAGGCCAGCCCTGCCACCTAGTCCAGCGCACGTCGCCAGAGGACAAAGGCGCAGGAACTTTTCCAAGTTGGGGGACAACAGTTGTCACAGCTGCAGCGGTGACATCAGCACGCTGGTGGGGTCGAATATGATTCGGTCTATCATTTGATTCGTTGAATTGAAGGAGAAAATGTCCGGAATCGGCTCATAGTTGAGGAGCACTGCACCCCCAGTTCGAATGTGGGGGGGCAGCCACCCCTGCCCCCTCCCCCAATTCCAGCGACTATGCCAGGGGACCACATTGGCACTTTTTAGAACAGCCCGTAACGCAGCGATCCCTGCATACGGTAACCTTGTGATTGACGCCAAACAGTTCCACGCAGTTCTGCTCAGCAGTCTCTACCAGTTCCGTTGAGTAGAGCGTGACTCATGCACTCATCCACCGGCTAGGATGTGGTCGGACGAAGATGGCAGTGGCGGCCGGTGTAGAGGCATCGGACCGGATGGGAGCAACTTTAAACAAAGACATTTCTTACTTGAATGAAAAAGTCCAATAGGTATCGGCAAAGTAAAGCTATACACGGACAAAACACGTGAAGGGACACCCAGAAGCGATCCAGGGATGAACCAGAAATTAAGCCTTAATCAGGGCAGTAGACGAATAGGTGGCGATAAACCGAAATATCAAAAATTAAAAAGTCCAATAGGTATCGGCAAAGTAAAGCTACACAGGGAAAAACACGTGCAGTGATACCCAGAAGCGATCCAGAGATGAACCAGAAATTAAGCCTTATCAGGGAAGTAGGCGAAGAGGTGGAGATAAGCCTCAATATTAAAAACCCGCACTTGACCTCAGCACGAACGTTGCCGAGCTGCCTCTGTCCACGGTCCATTCCCGTTTACCACCATAGCTGGCGGCCCCAGGCCCGTCGAGGCGCTAGGCTGTAGCTGTAGTAGCAGCAGCAGCAGCAGCTGGGGCTGGAGTCCCACCATAATGAGCGGCACAGAGCGACGCGCACGCCTCGCCGGCGGCACCGCCCCAGGCGAGGCGGCGGTCCGCACAGACACCGCCGCAGCAGGCCCGGGGGCGCCGGCTCATCGCGGCGCAACACACGCGGAACGGCCCCAAGCCGTGGCGGGGCGCTCAGCACTGGCTGGAACGGACTCCTGACGAACGTACAGGTGAAAAATACGTATTCAGACAGTGTTCTCTCAAGATCTATTGGCTATTACTCCTTTGGCAGAGAGAGGCACTGATCCAGGGGGAGGGCATTTGTGTCATATTTTCACCTTATTTTCACCGATTTTATTAAAAGCCACGTATTTTCCATGATTCTGGGCCCCGCTTGTCCTGCCCAACCATCGGCCTGGATCCTGCACTGTGCAGAACCACAGCAGGAGTAATTCTTGCACCACAGAGGCCGTAAAAATGGTTATTGGTGCAGGCAGCTCCCATGCCTAACAACATCAAAGCTTCAAGGATGTTTTCCGACATACGAATTATCTGTAAAGGACATCGTAAACGGGGTGGACACGTAGCGTTCTCCTTGGCACACGAAGAAGAGTGGAAAGCCAAACACGCACAAGGCCCACGTCCCGTCACTGACGTGTGACGTCAGACCCTCCATCGACGTCAGCTCACTCCCAAGGTGCCAGTTCGACTGTCAGCTGACGCTGGTCAGCAGTCTTGGCAGCTGACTCAAAGGCTGACGTCGGCAGCGAGGGCGTGGCCACAATTGTTAGCGAAGAGGACAGTCCTGGCAACAGAAACCTATATCCGCACGTCCGTATACTCAGTCGGTCCCGTAGAGAAGTTCCAAACTTTGGTTGATCAAACAGAAGTGCACACTCAAAAACATGGAAAAGCATTTCATCCTTAAATCAGGCGTTCTTGCAGGTTCCAGCGCACAATATTTGTTCTTAAAAATATGGCCAGCCACAGAAGGACTGTGGTAACACAGAGCAGGGACGGTTCCTCCAGGCCTTCCTACGGCCCTGGTCAGCTGAAACAGGGTATGTTCCTGCACCTCCTCCAACCTCCCTCAAAATCTTCCGAAAGGGGTAAAGAAGACTACCCAACTCAGCTGCTCAATAGAAAGCTCAGTAAGGGAATTCTACTCTTTTGAGAGGATGTTGGAGAGAGCACTGGAGCAGACCCAGCGAACCTCTCAAACTGCAGAGACAGCGGACTACAGGCCGACGTCAACTGAAGCCATGGCTGAGGATACTGCCGACTCCTTTCAATCCAGACTACAGGCTACATCGACAGCGTTCATACATCCTATCAGTTCTACCGGTTACACCGGCAGCGTTCATACATCCTACCGGTCCATTCATACATTCTACCGATTACACCGACAGCGTTCATACATCCTCCCGGTTACACCGAGAGCGTGCATACTTCCTACCGATTACACCGGCAACATTCGCACATACTACCAGTTACGCCGGAAGCGTTCGTTCATTCTGCCAGTTACATCGACGGCATTCATACATCCTCCCTGTCACACCGGCATGGCAGCGTTCTTACATCCTTCCGGTCACACCGACAGCGTTCATACATCCCAGCGGTTACACCGCCAGCGTTCATACATCGCAGCGGTTACACCGCCAGCGTTCATACATCCCAGCGGTTACACCGCCAGCGTTCATACATCCTCCCGGCTACACCGCCAGCGTTCATACATCCCAGCGGTTACACCGCCAGCGTTCATACATCCCAGCGGATACACCGCCAGCGTTCATACATCCTACCGGTTACACCGGCAGCGTTCATACATCCCAGCGGTTACACCGCCAGCGTTCATACGCCCGGGAACAACGGCTGGCCAGAGCTGCCAACTCGCAGCAGCAAATGTATTGTTTTCCAAACGCATAGCGGATGACTGATAACGCGAAGAACGTGTATGGGAGATAAATGGCGGCAAACTGCGCCTGATCGGCAATCGCCAGCACTGAGCTCCTGGCTGCAGTTCATCTATCAGCCGAGGCGAGAGGACTAGGACGGAGCGTGCTCAGTGGAGTGTTCCTCTACAACTAATGACGACGGGGTCGGCGCCGACGCCACGTCATCAATCGCCCCGGCAGGCTCCCGACAGGAGGCCACCTCCGTCACGCTCCCAGGCATGGTGGTAAATGAACTCTACCGAGGAACTCTACCTGGTCTATGAACTCTACCTGGCGTTAACGCCTGTTTAATTTAGGCTAAAGCTGCCACATTTACGACGGGCTTCCCTCTTTGCAATATTGTCTTATGCTCCACATTAGGGGTTGTTCAGCGCCTCCTTCGAAAAAAAGAGTAGCTGGAGTAAGTCGGAGGCCAAAACCGGTGCCCGATGGAACGATTTCGGATGAGATTGATGAGATATCAGCTGATTCCCTGATCAGCGCCAATATGGCGGGCGTGGCGGAGCTAGAACTAATCGAATTCACTAAGGCCTCTGATACTCATTATTTATTTTAGTAGTGGAATACAGAAAAACAACGAATCAAAACCTTAGCGCCCACAAACGTCGTTTCTCAATGAAAACAACTTATTTTAGTTTCTAAATTGAAATTCGTGCCCACAGTTGAGCTCCTCCAACTTCCTCAAAAACACCTTCGTTTGAGAGGGGTTGGATAGATATGAGATAGCTTGACAGCTAGAGGAAGTTTAAGGAGGCGCTGGACCGGGCAGGAGTTGGAGAGCTTGGGAGGTAGATTAAGTTTAAGGAGGCGCAACAGTCCAAGAAAACCGTGTGTCCAGCTGAATTCTGCCCTGAGGGAGGGCACGGTATTCGGAAGGTGCTTACTGTCGAGGCTCAGCACTCAGCTAAAAAGAATTCAAGGGGAGCCTACCAGGGTGGAATCCAGACCAAAGGTTGGAGGGGGCATCTGGGCCCGAAGATCGCGAAAAAGATGTTTTCTGTTTAAGAAAATCGGCAACAATCAGGTGTTTGAGGGGAACAATTACCCAGTTTGCCCCCATCCCCATCCCTAGACGCGCCAGTGGAGTCCACGCCACCGCAGCACCGTCCCCCGTTCGTGGTGGGACCAGCTCCGGGTGCGTGCGGTCGGTCCCCGCTACCCTGACCGGCAGAAATGGCTGCGTTTAGGTAACAACAGCTGGCCGGGGAGGCGATCAGCGCACCAGTTGACGCACTGACGACCGGTTCCACCAACCTAATTACAGGGGTGGAACGCCGGGGCAAAACAAAGGGAGCGCAGACGCGCACTTACTGATCGTTAATTATGGCAATGGTCCCTAGCACGCTTTCAGTGAGCGTTTGCCAAGAGTGCTTTTCATTTCCAATGACAGTCATCTCAATCAATGGAAGTCGGCATGATACAGGTGAAATCAGTTTTAGCACGTGTGAAATCCTTTTCTTGTCTTTATCGCTGCTGTATGACGAATGACTTTTCGATTGGGACACGCACGGGCCAAACCCAGGTATGGTGGTCTTTCTTTTTTAAACGCTCGAGCAATACTAAAATGTTCTTAAAATCTTAGTTTTTTTCATTTTAAGGACTTTAAATGGGTTTTAAGCAGTTCAACCCACCTGTGGGAACACATTTTACATTATACAATCCTTCTTAATTTTGTGGTCATTGCCATTGCTTCAAATTGGGGCAGCCCCAACCACTCAAAAGAATGGCGCCCCTGGGATGAGCCTCGACGCCAGACAGAAACAGTTATGATCCTTCAAGGCTGCGAAATTAAGCTACATGCAAGCTGAGTTAACGGCAGAACACTTTACTCTTTACCATGGCTGGGAACCCCGGATAAACAATCATAAGAAACAAGTCTTGTCATGCTGAGCAAACTTACCGAAGTTTTTTCACAGCAAGTATCTCAAAGAGAAAATTAAGGGAGCCCCGGTCCATCAAACAAAAAAATTAAGCAGAATTTATCTGCATTATCTCAAACTTGAGAACTTCCTGTGATTCAATGAAAAACGACTTCACTCTGGGAAAATTGAAAGCAGAATAGTAAACCAAAAGTGACAAGATCTACAACAACCATGTAAAGCTAGAAAATCAAAGAAAGAGTGGTGGAAAATCAGCAAGCCGGCCACTACCTCTAAAACTCCAGTCAGCAGTCGTCAAATGCCCTCTCTCCAGGTTTACCCCTCCCCCTAGGCACCAGTCGTCCCCAATTCACCCCAATCGCCGGCAACAATCACTCCTCATATGTCACCTCAGACGGTCACCAGGTGCATTTCCCGCTTCTGAACGCTTCCACTCACCCCAGCACCTGCCCTGTAGCTCTCCTCACGGCGTGGTTGTTTTCCAACAAAAGCGCATCGCCGCGCGCGACGTAATCGCGGCGATAATCTGGTGCGGTACGCGGCCGGGCCGGCGCGTCGCAGGGCACCGCCGTGGCACCCCTCCTGTTTGTGCGGCGGCCGTGTTTACCGGCGGGGACGACGGGAGGGACGGGACCGCTCCCCGGCACCCCGCCGAGACCCGACCGGGCACTGGGAAACGAGCTGGAGGCACAGCATCGCCTGTCTGACCTGGAGCAGGTAGACACTGGACCAGCTCCTGATCTTACAGCGGGACGACGCGGGATTGGCTGACCCAGGTCTGCCGGCCTCATCTGAGCTCAGCGGGTACTCCAGCCATGAGGGCCAGGAGCCACGTCCGGAACCTTAGCATTCTGCCCGGGCTAGATGAGGTCGTTGATACTCGCCAATCAGCATATGGAAATCGTGCTTACGTCGGCGCGCACGCTCGACCATTACACCATACTTTTATTATAAACGTGACAGCCACGAACCGGAGTCCGTGATTATGAGACGATACATAACTCACAGGCCGGCGCCGATCCAATTCAAACGATCGGCTTGGACCGCCCGAAGACATCTCTAATAAGGTACTTGCACGGACCAAATGACGGGCCCGGGACCCGATCACGGCAGCGTGCGAACCTCGCCGAGGCTCCACCGCTAAACATGGCGTGCTCTGCTAATTACAATACAGATTCGGCTACATCAAAGGTGCCTTTTACCATATAGAGACTGTCAGCTTTACACGAGAGAATACGATAAAAAACGAGACCTGAGACAGAAAATCCGAACACAAACTAACAAAAAGCATGAACCAATAAGCGTGTCTTCTTTGAACTGCCGCTCGTCAACGCTCAAATGCCACCTATTTACCACCATTGAGGAAGTAATTTACCAGACGTCACCGACTCGGGAGCGACGACCAGGACGCGACGGGGGCAAAAACGACGCCGGAGAGGCGAGGCGAGGCGACGCGGGTACACGACACACCACTGAGCGGCATAAAAACGGCCCTGGTCCGGCCCTGCACTGATTGCAGGCGTGAGCGTGTGTTGAAGTGCGTGCCACTGGAGGTGAATAGTACGGCCTGCAGCCTCATAGCCCGTAGGAATGCGAGGGGCGTGACAGCACCATAAACACACGCGGGTGCATCGCCATCGGCTGAAAAAGGCAGGGAGGGTCAATCTTCCCTCTGAACAGAAGCAGCCGTCCATTACAAAACCTGAACGTTGCTTTTTTACTTAAATTCGGCACAGCCTGAAACAAAACATCCTGCGCTGACTGAAACCTACCAATTTCAGGATGAGAATATCGATTAGCCACCCCCGGACTCGAGCTAACCACGCCAATGCAGATTCACCATCGGACATGGTTATGCGACGGTGCAGCTAGAGAGAAGACCAGCACCGTGACGGCTACCACCGCCCCGGAAGGGTTCCTTGTTTGAAGAGCGGACACATCGGACGGAGGGTGAAAGCCTCTCCGCTGAAACGCTAGATAATAACAATAATAGCCACATTCGGATACGGTTGGCAGGACAAAAACTGTATCTATCACGAGCTTCCGGCCGCACTGACAGCACAGGTCCCGTCATGAGCGGGCTGGAATTCCGAGCACCGAACCGATGACAGCCAGCGCCTACACTCTGGCTCCAAACAGACACGTAGGCTACCACCCGAGCCCACCGTAAACAAACTCAGCACATTTGGTGGAGTGGCCCGTAATACACAAACAGTAGGTTTATAGCAGCGGCGGATACAAGGGACTGGGGCTCCACCCCCCCCATGTCCGAAAGCTTAAAGTAACTGCATAGCCGGAGGCTGTTCAGAGGCTATGACGGGGGAGGCTCTTTCCCCTTGCTCCCCCGGAAATGAAGTTTTGGATCCGCCAGTGGTTTATAGTTACCGGTAGTTCAATCCAATCGAAGGGAATCTTCAAACGTATATAACATATTCCTGCACACAGGGAAGGCAGAAAAAGTTGTCTGTCATCATTACGAAGGTACTTTGGTACACACAGAGAAAAATTTACACCCCACGGAACACTTTGCTCGTGCCAAAAATCAGTATTCTCTGGATACTTAATTCAGTATACAATGAACGCTTTTCGGACATTTTTGGTACTCGTCAGATAACATGAGTACTTTTACTACGCCTCTTTTGTTACAGCTGGTTGTACTTCCCGTAGTACCCTTTTGCAGTTACACCAAAATGGGTACTTTTGCGATTAGTACCCCCCGTTTGGTTCCGTGCCAAAAATGAGGCCTCCTAGGGTACTTCCATTTTAGGTACTAACGCTAGTACCCTACGAAGGTGTCTGAAGGGCACTGAAAGTAGTGCTTAAAATGTACTCAATCAATACAATCCAATACCTACTCTCCTTCGTGAAACAAAGAGGTACTTGAAGAAGTATATTTAAGGTGATTCGATATTTCGATCAAGGTAACACTGCACAGCTTTAATCATATAGAGCACAATACAAAAAGCAGCCACGGCTCACTGGAACAGCTTTGTCGTTTCAAGGGACAACATATACATGGCACTGAAATTGAGACTAAGCTGGTTCTAAAACTATGAGCTTCATATTCGTTTCTGCTGGTCTTTTCTAGGCATTCTTAATCTTGCAGATTACAAAAAAACACCCCAGTTGAGCTGAGCTGACCTCGCTGCTTGCATATTGTCGATGG
This sequence comes from Lepas anatifera, assembly GCA_034440635.1. Classification (NCBI taxonomy): domain Eukaryota; kingdom Metazoa; phylum Arthropoda; class Thecostraca; family Lepadidae; genus Lepas; species Lepas anatifera. Next base: position 121,814 of record JAOTON010000709.1, on the reverse strand, counting down.
ATATTAAAAGAGAGTTAATTCTGTCCAGAACCAATCAGCCGTCCTTAAATCTTTCCGCTTCCTCAGGATTCTGTGTGAGCATCCTTCAAATGATTCGACGTCTGGGCCCTGCGCGCAAGGCAAACAGTCGGCTATTTGCTGCTAGAGATTACCCTTTGCACCGGCACTTGTCACCACGTGGCACTATAACCGTTCCTTATAGTGGCGCAAAATAAGACTAACTTAGCACCGCGGCGTATTAGTGACCTGACAACATCATGCATGTAGAGAAAAAATTTGTGGTTTAAGACAAGACAAATAAATGTAACGTACGACGTAACTTTACATGACTTATATTGGCTGTTTTTACCTATTTTTTGTTTTGTTTCAAGGTCTATTTAGCTAAATAACACGTGTTATCCCTTTATTATTTTCCTTGTGACACGGGAACCATATCTGGGGTGCCCTCGAGATAAGCACTTTGCCCCCCTCTCGAAACCAATTCAGGGGCCTCCTGAGAAAAATTGTTTGGCCCCTTGAGGAAAAACCCTGCCCCACGCCCGAGAAAAACTTTTGGGCCCCGATATCAAGCCTTCGGGCCCCCGAGACCAACTCGTGGAGGACTCCGAGGCCGAATCTGGGGACTCCCAAAACAACCTTTGGCCCTCCGAAATAAACTCTTCCCCCCTCCCGGGACAAGCTCTTAAAGGCTCCCCAGACCAGTTCTGGCGGCCACCAATAACTTTTTAGAGCATCCTTAGACAAACTCTTGGGGCCTTACGAAAAATTCAAGACCAGCTCTGCCCCCCCCCCATAACATAAACCCCCATAATCACCAGGGAGAACGTGATTCGGAGGCCCACCGGGGCGCGGGTTAATAATTGGGGGTGCCCAAATTTAAAACAATACCAAGAGCTACAAAGATAACATAGCGACATTTCCTAGTTTACCTATAGTCGTAAGAGTAGAGAAGCCTAAAGGGGCCATGTCCCCAATATTAATTATGTTTAATTATTAGATAATCAGCGTTGACTGAAAATAAATATCTCTAAGATAAGACTTCATCCCCAATGTTTTGGACGTATGTACCTACGCTTATGAGTCTAGCTACAAGCAAGGGTAGGGGTTTTTTATTCGGTGGTGCTCGACTTAGAAAAAGGGTACTCTGACAGTTTAACATAATTTTCTTGTATCATTAACTGTTTTCTAAATAAACACGCCCTTCTTAGAATCAGGAAGCCAAATAGAAGCATGTGATCTTAAAATAACAAATGCTGGGTGATTGTAGAATACCCCTACAGAAATAGAATCATCATCTCTGCCCCGTGGGAAGTTTTAATATTGTTGGAGTTTCAACATTATTTGTAGTTACCGAGCACCTACCTAGAAATGGTTTCATGTAGACCTTTAAAAACTCATTAATGTAAGTTACGTGGGCTTCAGATTTTGCATTCAATCCAGAAGCAGGCAAATCAGTCAAATGCATTACCTAACCATAATCTTTGAAGCATTACCATGTTTTCAGTTTAGGTTTTATGGACGTGCTTGTATACACAATTACGCCGGTTATAATTTGGCTAGTCTAATGATGAAGATGCCATACACAAAGGATGTCAAGAGATAACTGGTACCTAATGCACCTAACCCTATTCAATCACAAAACAGATGCCAGCTCTCACCTTTTGCCAAATTTTCCACGGGCTGAGCTTCCGTCTGCCAGTCACTGCAGGAAAATGGCGCTGGAAGATGCAAAAAGTCGCTTGGTTCAAAGAAAGAACTCAATAGAGGGTAACCTACCACCTTTATTGCACTAAAGTTGGCGCCATTTTTCTGTCTTCACACCGAAGTATTCTAAAGGGGATTGAACATATCGAATGAATACTCCATGCAGTACCACCTGGTGTTAGAAAACTCTCCTTTTCCAAAATAGGTACTAGATTAAGTACCCACAATTTTGATCAGGGGTTACTTACACCACCTTGGATGTTGGATGTAGTACCACCTGGTGTTAGGAAACTCTCATTTTTCCAATTAGGTACTGGATGAAGAGCCACCAGGGTACTGATCTAAGATAACGGTTATCTTACCTCTTGCTTGCATGTTGTTAGTACTCTAATCTAATACAGCCATGGAGTCCATGCAGTATCGATTGGAGAGTGAAAAACATGACAAATACATTGACACTGTAAAATGTACTTTGGTGAATCACTTTATTTGGTGTGTCCGATTTCACTCCCGGATTAAGACTTAGCTTAGCAGCCCCAGGCTACTGAGTTATAAAAGAAGAGTTCAAGTAGTACAGAAGGTACTAAAAAATTCTCTGTGTGTACCTGTACTAAAGTACCATCATTACTAAAATTGAGGTACTTTGCAGCTGTGAGGGTTCACGAGGTTTCATGGTAAGCCAACAGCTCGTTCGCTGGTCTCTAAAGCCAACGCGACTCATAATAGGTAATTTAGAGGGACTTTGGGTGATCAGATAATATTGATTTAGGGTACCCCCATAAACTCAACCCCGGACCTGTGACTGACGAGACACTCTAGCTATCGAGACAGGGGCGTGGATTTCCGAAAATCATTGGGGGCACCCAATTTTGAAATAATGCCAATTGACCCCGGTCACGCTCACCAGCGGCGCTAGTGTGCCCTCCAAGATGGCCGCGAAAGAGGGACTCCAAAAGGTAAACAACGTCAGTGGGCCCCGGGAATAGCATGGTAAGCGGTGAATTATACGTGTTTTTATGTTTGGTATGTGGCAGCAGCTTATAAACAGCCACTGCGGAAGGCAGAGAAGAATGCAAATTCGAAAAGTTTTTGGTCCCAAGGAGCAAAGCTTGTAGTCAGCATCAGGTTGAAGTTTGCTGCCCCCCCCCCCCACTTCTTTGCCGGTGGCGACGCTTGTGTTTGGAAACGCATTTTCCATCGTACATTCAAACTGGAATTTCAGACGGCTTAAAACAAATAAAGGCGTATATCTACCGAATTATTTCAAGATGTCAGTTTTCCGGGCTAAAAGGAATGCAGCCACAGGCGGATCCAGGGGGACGGCAAAGTAGGCACATGCCCCATAGGCAGATCCAGGGGGCAAAGGGGGTATGTACCCACCACCATCGACCCTCGGCGCCCCCTGAAATGGCCACGCCCCCTGAAATTTCCCTTCCCACCACCATCCCCCTCCCAGGATACGAAAGTCGGCTCCCACCGATAGGGTGTCCCGGTTAAGAATGGTGCGCCGCCCCCCGGGAAGGTGCCCCCTGATCGGCAATCCTGGATCCGCCTATGATGACGGCCCAAGGATTAAGGCTTACTCCTGCTAGAAGCAGGCTCAAGGGAGTGGAAGGAGGCATAAGCGGAACTGGAGATTGCCTCACAGCCAGTCTGCAAAGTATGGCAGCAGGCCAGACAAGTCGCACCAGCCATCTAAAGTTCTCGCACCACCAGGCTCCAAAAATTCGCACCAATATGCCACATACCAGGGGAAAAATGCACCCATTTCTACCCCTACAATGCAATGCTACCTCAATCATTAGTCAGTTAAGGACTTTTTATAAGGCACCTCCTGTGTCTTAATGGCCATTCAGCCATTATTTGTTTAGTTTAAGTGTCACTAACCTCGAAAATTCGCACCAGGTTGATAAAGTTCGCACCACTCGGTCCTGTCTCCAAGGGAACTCGCACGGACGAGATCTCGTCGAAAATGCCATACTTTGCACACTGGCCTCACAGCCGCTTACCAGGTGGATGTGAATGGAAGTCAGATGGCTGAAAATGTCTGCAACAGACAGCAGCATTTGAGCCCATCTTCTTCCCAATTATCAGATTCGACTTCCACTGCTTGGACAGCACCTTATCATGAGGAAACTTGTGAAAGCTGAGACTTGGACACTTTCTTCGGAAGGATACACACTGAGGAACGCAGCAGTCCTGATTGGATGCAATGGTTATCCGTCTGACTTTCATTTTCTTTGAATTTCCCAAGATTATAACAAACAAGAAAATAACGCCAGTCTTCAATATTCACGTCCACCCAACATGAACTTCACTTTTTCAGAGCAACGAGTTCACCACGACTGAAAATAAACGTTCAAAATCTATACCGCGTTCAACAATGCGCCGAATATGAAGCAGCCACGCCAGACGTCAGTCCCTCTACTGGCGTTTTCAAAAAAATCCGCCAGGTGCCAACACTTTCGATGACCGGGGCCAATAACCAGACACCATAAGAGATAGGCATTACATAATTTTTGTTCTCGCAATGTCATACGGACCTGTTTAACGCGATAAATCCAATGCAAAGCCCTGAAAATGAAAAACAATTCAATCTTAAGGATTTGTATCACTACCTCAAAGTTCTACTGAGGGTGCCCGAGCACTCCCAAAAGATACAAATCCACAACCTTCCATCGAGGTTCACTGAGACCGTTTCGGCCCCGGACTAGTCGGCCACACATTGCGATTTCTCATTCATTTCGATCTTGGCTGACCTGGCGAATGGACTTGTATGAAATATCCGCGATGGTAATTTGGCCACTTTCAATTCAGAGATGGAGTCGGGCAACTTTAACTTCGACATTGATTACATTGATGGGTGGAGAGCTACCACTCCGAGCTATTCTCCGGAGATTCTCGCTGAAGGCGACCTTAGACCATACAGCGGAGCTACCATTTTCAGCCGCGCTGAAACTCCAAATTTGTTCAACAAAGATAAAATAAAGACCGAAAAAGGAAATTTGGTGCAAGAATCACCATTGCCAAAAACTCGTTTTTATTCGGCTACTAACTGAAAAAAACAACAGAGCCAACATAAAGAAAATAGCGCAGGGTCAGCATACAGCCGGTTAGTCTAGTTAGCTAAAAACAAGCACAGCTCTGCGCCGGCCGATCGTTTCTTTGCATTTCTATTATCTCACGGAAGAGCTATAAACATGTTGAATCAATTAATGCGAAATCTCCATTATCCCGATTTAGTCTCAGACCAATTTCGGAATAAGCACCCATCGTGTCAGACAGCGCCGACAGTGAGGTAAACTTGACCGTAGTTTCAAAGACGTGTGCTGCCACAGTGCCCACAGAATACATTTGGTAACACTGGGCGGGGTTCAAACATGGTTAACGATCCCAACTTTCCCACGAGAACTGTCAGCACCAGCAGCAGCGCTCCGGGAGCGTCGCTGGGCCGGGCCGGGGGCTCCCGCCCTCAGCAGGCGCCTGGCGGTCGCCGCTCGGTGCCGGGACAAAGCCCAGTCCCGCCGCCGCGTGGGGGCAGTCAATTTCAGGCCTGTCAGGGCGCCCGGGCGCGCTCATGGCCGGATTCCGACTGATTAGGGCCCGGGAGGGCGGACTGTCGCGACCTGCGCGTCCCACCTGGTCAGGTGAGGCCGGCCGGTACACCGGAGTCGACAGCAGCCGCTCCGGTTTCAGCCCAACTGAAACTCAAACCCCTTCAACAAAGGGAGATCGCGGCCGCGGCTGGTCATTTTCGCGCAACAAGTCAGGCCTGGATAACGCCAGGCGACCGCTGGAGGTGGAGGGGCTTCAGCAGGGCCTGAGGACAGGTCGGAGGTGGCTGCTGCCGTCGTCGGGCGTGCTCAGGGGCGTCGCCGCGCCCACGCCGAGACGCCTCGCCGCGTTCCGGGCGCGTCGCCGCCGCCGGAGCGCGTCAGGAACGCCGCCGCAGTCGGGCCGATACCGCGTCAGGCCGCAGCAGTGCCGGCGCAGCCGCCCCACCCCGCCGCAGCCGCAGCCGGGCTCTCGCCGCTGAGGTAACGGCAACAAACGCACGCAGCCAGGGTGCCGCGCGGCGATAAATATACAGCAGACCTGCCCAAGATGGCGCCGGAGCTGCCCGGCAGGATTACCAGCCGACCGGCGGCGCCGCGAGAGCGGCCTGCATCTATCAGCCCGGACAATCGCGGCCCAAAGTGCGAGAGGCGACAGCCGCGCACCCGACTGGTGGGAGTATGGGGGTAGTGTGTATGCATAGATCTGGAAGTCTTGTGGGGGTAGTGTATGCACAGATCTGGAAGTCTGTCATGTTGGACTCGGAAACGCTCTTCAGTGGCGCCGTTGTAACACAGCGGGACTGCCCTGTGTAACAGGGGTGTTAGAGCACTTGGGTTGCTACGGCAGTGCCATCCGCCACGACAGTAGCCTTTACTTCCTTTATTTTATTATTATCACGGGTCTCGAAAAATTGGCCCATCAGCCTGGGCGTATGCATTCTTTAAAAATCCCTATATCCAGCATCTGAGATCTGGCTCAGATCTAGGGGGAGACGTGTCTCAGTGGTAGAGCACCTTATCACTGAGCCGCAGGTATCGGGTTCAAGGCGCAGCGTGTTCTCCGAATGCCTACATACAACCTGCTCCCAAAAACCTTCTGAACAGGGTGCGGTCTGTGACGCCGCACGACCATGGCAGTTGGTGCGTCGTTAAACTCTAACGATAATCCTGAATCCGCGTATGATTTTTACCCAAATTTCCACTCTCTTTTCACGTGAAGGTTTTTCGGCATGATTAAATAATCCTGGCGAAAATTAGGTCATCAAAAGTATGAAAGAAAGTGAATTTGTCGAAAATTGTCTTTGTAAGCCTTAAATAAAGGTTAAAATAGACGTGTTAGTTGACTCCCACAACATTGCATCTCTTGCATTTTCCACTAGCAGACTATATCTTCAAATATTAATTTCACACTCAGCGCACCACCGCGTAAGTCCTGGGACACTGCACGCCCCTGGATCAAGCGATTCTCATGTATAAAGCAATGAGCCCACACGGTGCGCTATTCAGTGGCGTAGCCACGTCCCATGAACTTGTATGGACACATTCAGCCCTTTGTGTATACTCAGCCGAATGTTTCGGGACGGACTAACCCGACCTCCCCCGCCCCACCTTATATTTCTACACGGATTTCGATCACTTCATTTTGGAAATACCCACATATTCTATTTGCATTTCTCATATTGACATATATAATATAAATTGTTGAATACGTCATCTACGGAGGCATTTAGTCTGCTGACTTAATACGAAATAGTTGCTATGGTATAGCCTTACTTGCTATTCTGTAGAAAAGTTCTAATTTTTCTGGGATATTACTACTCATCTTAAGTAATATAGCATAAATCCTGATAGTGCATATCCAAATACACGGGGCCTTTATGCGATTGATAAAAACCTTAGCCAGCCTGGTTCGGCCATAGGGGCCAGGTATCCAACCAATTTTGTCGTCTCACGCGGATGTCTCTGCTGCTGGAATTGTCTTGAACGAAGCATCGCACTCTTTGTCAAAAGCACCGCATTTAGCATGCGCGAGAAGTATCTATATTCTTAGGAAGATACATTGTAAAATCGACGTATTACTATTTCTATATTCTTCCCGGTCTCCGAAACTTGTAGGGACATTCTTCCATATACAAGTTTTCGAGGATCTGCAAACTTCTAAGGACACTGTCCATAGTGTAAGTTGCGGCTAAGCCTATGATGCCAGTGGTGGTGCTTAAGGTGGTTGAGATTTAGCCCCAATCTTGAGGAACAAATGGAAACCATACATTTTGTCTAAATCTAAGATAGCAGTGGCTGGAAAAGGTGGTTAGGTTCTAGAAAGTTGCGTACTCACCTTCGACATTGCCCATGGCAAGGATGGCGATGGTCTTGACGGCCGGTACTGCCCAGGCGGCCAGGTGGAAGTACTGGGAGTTGGCCTCGATCGCTTCCTGTCCCCACTTCAGACCCGCCGCCAGGAACCAGGTGAGCGTCAGGATCACCCACCAGATGCAGGAGGCCATGTTGAAGAAGTAGAGCGTCATGAACACGAAGGTGCAGCCCTGGCGCTTGGTGCCCTGCGCGACGGTGGACACCATGTCCAGCTTCGGGTACTCGGCTGGCGGGTCGAACGGCTCGTTGCACGAGATGGTGTCGCCCATGGCGAAGGCGATGACGTACGTTAGCGAGACCATGAAGTAGCACACGCTGAGGAAGATTATGGGCCGCTCCGGATAGCGGAAGCGCGACGTGTCCAAGATGAAGGTGAAGATGGTGAAGGCGCATGAGGCGAGACAGAGTACGGACCAGATGCCGACCCAGCGGCGCGCAAAGTCGCGCTGCCAGTCGGAGAAGAACATGCCGCGGCAGGGTGCGCCGCAGTCGGGTGTCTCCCGATCTCCCACGCGCAGCCGGTACGATAGGCCCTTCTGCACGCGGAACTGCACCGGGCACACGAAGTCCTTGCCGTTGTGAGGCGCCTGAGTGGTGTCGGGAGTCGGAGGAGACGAGGTGTCGTTCTGGGCGGCGCACAGCACTCCACGCGCTGCCGCCTCCGGGAACGTGGAGCACTCGAGCTTCTCCGGCCACTTGAAGCCGAACTTGTTCATGAGGCTCTCGCAGCCGTTGCGCGCCGAGAGGCAGAGCGAGCGGCAGGGCGGCAGCGGGTTCTCCAGCTGCGTGCAGACCGGCGCGTACATCAGGCACAGGAACAGCTGCAGGTCGGCGCTGCACTGCACCTTCACCAGCGGGAAGAACTGGTGCACTTCAAGCCCAGCCTCCTCCTGAGTGGTGTGGCCAAGCAGATTCGGCATGATGGTCTTGTTATATTGGATATTCTTGCACAGCGGGATGTCAATGATCTCGCAGTTGTCGTGGTGCGGCAGGAGGTCGTCGTCGACAACCTCTGATTCCAGCCGCTGCGGCGCCGACGGCGCGCACGCCGCTGCCAGCAGCAGCCACACGGCCAGAGCGCGGCCCGACATGGCGGCGCAGCCCCACTCGCGGCACAGAAACACAGCTGAAGGCGAGAAATGAGCACGAAACGCGACGGATCGGCACTATAACGCACCGATAAAAATGATCAGTGCACGTGCTGCAGGACCTGGAACTTACAACAGTTTCCCCAAAACACACTCAGTCCGCACCTCACTGCACACCCCGCATACACAGACCTCCTCACCCCACCCCGATTACGTTCGCTCTCTGTCTGGCGCCGGCCGCCGTTGCTGTGATGCCGACGCCCGTATCCCGCCGCCAATTGGTCCGCCTTCCTCAGTCTAAACCAATAACAGCTCGCGACAGAACAGTAGAGTTTGTAACGCCAGTGTTGATTGGTCGAGAGCGGAACAGTGGTGGACAGCAGGGGGCGACGGGCCGGGTCCGCGCCTGCTGCGGGGAACCAAGCGCAGGGCGCAAGGCCCTCGCACAGATCACGCAGAGGCGTCGCAACGGAATTTCTACGGGGGGAAAGTGACCAAGTGGCAATAGCTGAATATATTTTTGCAGTGAATTGGAGCTCAGAGAGCAATTCAAATCTAACGTCGGATTACAAAAGACGGCATAGAAATTAAGAAAACATTGTATTTACGTTCGGAAATTCGTTTTCCAGGCCTAAGCCTTAAGGCTTTGGAAGCCAACCGTGACTGGCAGATGTCCCTATACCCATGGGCGTCGAAAGCGGGTGGGTGGGGGGGTGGTAGGATGCGTGCTCGAACTTGAGAATCATGGGGATGTTAGCGATATAAATAAATAAATAAATGTTCCCAGTGGCGGATGCAGGGGGAGGCAAAAATGAATCCCCCAAAATGGATAAACTCGGGGCAAAACTATGTTTCCCCCTCGACGCTATCGACCTCCTTTTTGTCCCGACGCCTTTTTAGTTTATAAGCAAGGTTTCGGTGCTCCAACTCTCAAGTTCAAACAGAACCAGTCAACTTCAGTGTAAAAATTGGGCAGTGGATAGCAAAACAAGCATCTTGTGACCACACGTTTCATTCGGCGACGTTTTTATTTTTGCTCATCGGCTCTTGGGTTTACCCTGAAAACCTACCGTCTAGTTGAATTTGTGGCATATTGTCACCGCGTGACGTCTTTTTTATCGACTTTGGCCTACTCTCCCCCCCCGACCTAACGACCACTGAATGCCCTCCCCCTCCAAATTTTAGGACTCGACCTAGGCTTTCTTGGATTTTATCCCTTTTACCTGCGTGGATCACACCAATACACCTTTACCTACCTGTCTAAAATGTGTGCTTAAGTGCATCGTCGATAGCGTTTTCAAAGACAGCCTGTGTTATAAAATTCGTCTCCCACCCTCCCCTCGCCGATCTGGAGCCATCCAACCCAGTGGCGGATATATCGGGGAGGGGGCTAGGGCTTCCAGTCCCTTCCCCCGAAATGGCAGTGCCTATAACAGGCGTCGAACAACTATCACTGTGTCGCGATTAAAATGTACGACCAGCCCCGTCTGCAAAATATGGTAAATTTTTAATTAGGATACCAATGGACACCCCTGGACCACTTTATTTGCTGACAAACATTGCCAGGGTGAGGTTCGAGAGCTTTGGAAGTTCGGCTGCGTATTTGTCTGGAAGAAAATATGTTGGAGAATTGTCACCTCGCCGGCCTGCGGCTGTCACCATTAAGAATGACACCTTTTTGACCCTTGCATAGTAAATGCATTATCGGAGGGCTCCTCCGAGGCGATGACAGGGAGGCTCGAGCACCCTAGCCACCTCGGAATAGAGTTCTGGATTTTTGTTCCAAGTTCTCTGGCCTCTTTAGAAACGGGAGCAGACAGTGGAAGATGCATCGCCAGGCCCCGGCTGCTATTGTGAAGCTGTTTGTGTTATTCGTCGTTGTCGTCTGTAATTGGTGGTGCGAGGGAGCACAGTCGGTGCCACCCGACGCTTAGATAAATAACACTCTATCCCGTGTTTGGGAGTGTGATTCTGGCCTAGTAGTAGACTTACACGTTTGGGATAAAGGCATTTTCTTTGTCACTTTGTCGAAGTTCTAGAAAGGGACTGTTTATGGCAGGGACGGTGGATTTCATTTTCGAACGGGAGTGCAGGATTTTCGGAAGGTGTGCGCCTCCGACCCCAGGGCGGAGCCTTTTCTCTCCTGGGGGGAGGGTCTATTTGCTCTCCATGGGGCGTCATTCATTTGTCAAAGTGTCTTTATTTCATATAGAGGGTCCTACGTCTTCAGGGAGGCGGTGTTTAGGCCCAATTTTCTCTTCACCGGCCGTGGGCGTCGGTCAAATTCGGGGAGGCAACGCCCAAATCCGGGTGTGCAAAAATATACTTTTGCATACCCACAATTATTTTATGGTATGCAACTGCACACTCTCAATCCGCCGTCCCTGATTTATGGTGAAATAGGCCTGAAAATCAGGAAATCATATTGTGTTTCCACCTCCAATCGCTGAAAACAAATATATCGTCTCTTGTCTTACAACTCCGGGCTGCCCAAAGCATTGCATTTAATCACGAATCTGGCAGCTTGTGACATGCGAGGTTGGGTGGTCATGACACTTGTCAAACCATATGGGGGAGGCGAGGGGTTGCGATCGGAACCACCTCAGTTTTTTTTGCGAATTATTCTGAGCCGATTCAAATGAGACGCGCGTCGCTTTTGCACCCCTCTAGAGTGATGAATTTCATAACTTATGACGGAAAATTGGCATTAGGTCAGGTCAGGTCGACGAGTTAGGACTTCATTTCTAAACCCATGTAAGGCAACTCTGTCCTAAGATGAGGTTTCGTGGGACGCTAGGTTAGTTCAGCGAAGGCCTGACTGAGAATGTGGCAGTGGTCTATGGCTGGCTCAAGGACACCGTGCTCACCAGTGTTGAGTCTGGGCGCATTTTTGACGGTAGGTAATTTTGTCACCGGACTTGGTTCCAAGATGTAAGACGACACTGTCGATGTGTCCTGGTGTTTTTGAAAACTTTCTAAAACGGTCATCAGTACAAAAACACAGAATCAAAATAAACAAAATTTTCTACTATTCCTTTTTTAAGCCAGACACATTTGACAGAGCGGCTTGATATAATAACAATCATGAGCGAAATAAGCTATGATTAAGTTTAAGCAATTATATTAAGCATGATTAACTCTTGGCTTTTATTGTATTTTTCCGGGATGCTCCAGGATTGACATCAATCCCGTCCCGGGATCTCGGGATCGATTAAATAGTCCGGGATTGGAGCCCCTATAGTCTCTACCATAGGTGGGTTGAGGATTGCCAATCGGGGGAGGGTGGGGGGGCGGCCACTTTTGAGCAGAACAATCACATGTGCGCCAAATCCTATCGTGGGGCTCCAATACTCACATTCCCGGGGGGGGGCATCGACCTTTTAGGTGGGCGTCGTGACCATTTCAGGGAACAATGAGGGTCGATCGGGGAGGGGCAAGTGCCCCCTTGTCCCCTGCATCCGCCTATGGTTGCTACCGGTCCCGCGCAGGTAGCAGTATAAAAGAACAACCAGCACCGGCCCTGTTAGGCCCATGGAGGACGGGGCTTAGTATCGTTGCGTTTAAAGAAGTAAGCAAATGAATGCTGTAGCTCAGTAAGAGGGGAGTTCTGAGACAAACGAAAAATGTTCTGCATCCATTAACCGCCAGATAGCTCGGTTCAAAACCCCCGAAGTTGCCATACGTATTCCCTTCAACACTACCTCGAAGTTTCACTGGGAACGTTCATTGCCGAGACAATTCCCCACAAACATCAATCCACGCCCCTGAGGAGAATCCACTCTTCTTTCTCTTTCAAGCGGGATGATCTATCGATCCATAAATGCCACGTGTCACTACCGGACAGTGCGACACTCCCCCAAGAAGCTACGGCAACAGTACTGTAGGGAGACACGCAGCATAAATTTAAACGGGACATGTCCCCAAAAGCGGCACCATAGAAAAAGTGGAGCAGATATAGTATTGTTTTTGTAGACATCAGCAAAATTTGCCTGTTCACATTTGCAGGGAATCAAAACCCACCTCCCACAAAGATCCGATATGCCCCGCTTCTCCATTTACCCCGCGAGGAGGCACCTACAGGTCCTGTAACCCCAGATGTTTCCATCATAGCCCGCTAACATTTCCAGCAGCAGGCAAAGGGCACAGGTTTCGGACTTTCGGAACCAATATTATGAGTTTTGGGTCCATTTTTTCTCCCCACCATACGTATATGGGATATCTTCAATCATCAGCATTAGAGTTCGCGAGACCGGACAAGGGAAATTAAATGTACGAGTCAATATGTTACCAGTTACCGTGTCGTAAAGCAGGACATCGCAGCAATCATTCGGCTGGCGGTAGCTCAGCTACCAACTGTTAGCATTTACCCACTGGATTCTCGATAAAATACTTGAAATTTGAAATCCGAAAAGTAGATGTATTACATGAACAGTGAAATGTTCGCTGAAAACACACTTATGACTATCGTGAGTACTAAGCATTGGTTAAGTGCCTAGCCAGATGCTCTACGTGAATCGTTGTTCACTTCATTGCAACCACTAGGGAACATACATTTGTAGTTTATCACCGGTCGGATCAATAACAGCTCAGGTATGCCGCGTGACGCAGCGTATTACACCAGAGGTCTGACCCGCCTGCACAACTTGATACATATGCATACAGCACACGATCACCTCGAGTAAATCTCTCCAATTCCCATATCTCGCATCACAATCATGAGCCCACATGACCATGGTCTAGGGTCTGTGCATGCCGTGAATCTGCTCATTGAAGGCGGCCTCCAGTTTCTCCAGCTCTGCTTCCATTTCGGAGATTTTGACGCGCGCTAGGTCCGGGTCGGCAGGTAGCTGGCCGTACTGCTGCAGCTTCTGCTGCAGCTGCTGCAGCGACTCCCGCTTCTGCAGCATGAACTCATGCCGCCGCAGCACCATGTCATGATTCAGCTCCTCGCTGTACCCCCGCTGCTGAAGGATGCTCTCGTGTTTGCGCACGAGACTTTTATACTCGTTCACTTTCTCGGAGAGGAAGCGCGACTTGGCGAGCTTCTGTTCAACAACAGCGGAATCAGCCCCGCGCTGAACAGCAGCCTCCGCCAGCTGCTTCTCCAGCGTGGCCTCTGCCACCAGCAGCTGTTTAACAGCGCTGTTCTGGCGCGCCAGGCTGGCCTCCTCTGCGTCACACCTCGCCGTCAGGTCAGCCACCTCACCAGCCAGCCGGGAGTACTCCAGCAGAAACCCGGCTACACTGGGCTCGTCTAACCCCAGCAGCTCTGAGGCCTGGGCCAGAGATGAGACGATCTTCTGCGCGGAGGAGGAGAGCTGAAGCGTCTCCAGGCCCAGGTGTTTCTGAGCTGTCTCCAGGCGGCGCTGTTCAGCTGCGTACTGCTCCCTGGCTTCCTTGAGCAGCACCACCGTCTGTTTGGCGCGCTTGTCGTTGCGCTCAACCTGGCGCTGAATCTGCTGCAGCAGGGACAGTGTTCGTTTGTCCACCTCGTAGGCCGGCACATCAGACGTGCCCAACGTGTCCATCAGCCACTGGTTGGATTTAATAATCTCCTTATTCATGTCTAATAAGTCCTACACTACACTTTGAAAATCAAATTGTTCTTAAAATTGTGTCCTTTCTACTCCGTGGGTGTCTTTATTATTGTCCTAGCTGTTTGGGTAACGTTTTCTGCTGCGTTGCTGGTGAAGTTCTCAGTTCTGCAGCCAGCCGTTTCTTGACGTCAGAACGCAGTTTCGGAACATCGTCCAGGAAGAACACTTGGCTGTTGTGTTGCTGTACGTACACCCTCTGAGGAAGCAGCAACGAGTTAGAAGCAAGCGTGGGCAGGTAGATACATCACGGAGGTAAGATGCCAAAGCTGAGTAACCAATATCTATTACACAATTAGATAGATAACAACACATCGCAATGTATCACAAACACAGACCATAAGACGGTGCAATCCACGAAAAAAGGCAACATAGCCCAGCGACTGCAGTTCCTGTGATGGGCAGAGCAATAGACCATTAAACCTTAAGGCACAATTACAACCGGATTGTTTGAAACTGGGCTTATTAAACCGAGTTAAAAATGGAATCAAACACACATCCCCCACTAAAAATACACACCCGATCGCCAGCCAAACGGAATAGGCATAACATGTGTTTAAAAGCTGAGAGAGGCCACCAATTTGTGCATGATACCCATATAAAAGAACGACGACATTCATTAACACAATGACCTTAAAGGATGGGCACCCAAGAATTAGAATTAGGCGTATATTTAGTCAAAAATAAAAACCACATGATTTCCAAAAATACAATAACCAATATTGGTTTTAAAAAACCCTCTAAAAAAAATAAACATCAGCTAATGCACGATCGGCAACCACCCAACTGAAACGCTAAGGGCTCGATTGGCATTTCATCGACGTCGGCATATGTCGTCACACCAGTAGCCACAACAAGGCCGCCGGCGACGGGGCGATGGGGCGGTGTCAGGTTTTAGCTTTTTCTACGGAAATATCGAGTTCCAAGACAAAAAATAGGAGTACCGGGTTTCCGACCGCTTACAACTGGCTATCTCAGTTAAATCACGTTGAAGGTCCACATTCCTTTAAACTGAAGGTGAAAACAAATAGGGACGTACATGGCAGAGAAAATAGCTTCTACCATCTGTGAGTCACACAAAAACATCCTGTGGGGTAAATAAGAAGCAATCAAAAGAGAAACCATGCGCGCACAAAAAAAAACTAAAGCACACAGAACAAAAAGGATGGCTGGAGCGTTTGAGAAAACTTACAGATCCTTTCTTCAAGCTATTCAATTCGGCGTCCAATATTTGCAACTCTTTGATCTGAAAACAAGAGAAAAATCGATACATACAAACATGGGTAATTACCAAGCATACGGGTAATACTCAAGGCATATTCACTGTTCCGAATCATGAATATTTTAGATTAAGTGAAAGCAATAGGAAAACATCATATCCAGCAACAGTCATAGGGAACAGGTCCAGAACTTGCAAGTGTTTTGATTTGTGCATCCAGAATGCTCATATACTGGTGCGATCCCAGGATTAACGTATGGAAGAAACTAACTTGCACTGGTAAAACACAAATATATCAGTCCTTCATTCCAAGCATATCTAAAAATAATTCCATCAGAACACTTCTTATCAAAACACTCACCTTAGAAGAATGTTCTTTACTACTAATAACTTCAATCTTTTGTTGTGAGTTGGGCATTAGGCTGAATTAAGGTCTGCTTTGTAATGTCAATAAATTATACGCCTGAAATACAAGGACACACTTGTCAATCGATAACCTGTCTTAAATTCATTAATATTTCTCTCCACAATAGAGATAAAATTAGAAAATCCAGGTACATAGCATACAAGTTAGGAACATCCATAAAAAACCAAAGGAACCCAGTGATGACCATTATTAAAAAAAAGACAAAGAACATTCTAGTGCTCTCTGCTATTTGTTACCATACAATGCCATGTGGCTAAAACAGTTAAAACCATGTGGCCTTTAAAATGCATGCAGTTTTAAAAGTGCCCAGGGATGAGCAATAACAGGCCAGAGCGTTCAACCCAGCCCCACAGAGTGGGCTGACACACAACAGCACTCAGCAAAGGTAGATCCACACGAGGCAAGCAAACAGGTGAAGCTCAAGATATCAGTGCAGGCAACATGGGAGCAGCAGCAGTGCATTGCAGCAGCATGGCGAGGAATAGTGTCAGCAAAGTTTTAGTGTCAGCACATTCATGAAAAAAGAGGAAAACAGGAGATAACAGAAAAAGTCTGACAGACTAAGGTCACTAAGTCAATTTCCATAATACCACAATCTGCTGCCATAGTCAGTTTTAGATGATATGCCCATAGACAACATGGTGGAAATATTTTAAAGACTTTTTTAAGCAGCTATAGCCAGTTATATTGCAGTTGTACTTGCATACAAAGGTTTATGTTAGCAGAGCAAAATATGAATCTGAAAGAAATAACTGCCTGCAGGCCTTGTGCCTCAAAATTCCGAAAATCTGTAAGGTAAAGTAAGGTAAGGAATCCTTGCTATCTCATTTAAAATTCAATTATATATTAATATATTTCGAGTGCCCATGGGCAACAGAAATAGACATCCCAAACAGGACTGAGCAAAGACCTCAATGAGTTGAGCCCATTGAGGACCCAAGGCATTAAGCCAACTACTCGATTATCAATCATATCATATCATATCATAAAAGCAAAACGGATTCAAAGAAAGAAGCTAAGAATAAGTACATTGCTAGTGAAAGTGTTCTCACAGTTCCTGTGAGTGAAAGGGTGCCACCATCTTCTGTTGAGTGAGAGAGCTGCCGCTAGTGAAAATTATGAACTATACTATAATTGTAAAGTAAAGGTATCTTGATACTATACCACCAGCAACACCCCAATATAAATCTACTTCCACCACCTCGCCCCCGCATCGTTGGTAGAGACACCCTCACCGCGCTCTCGCCCGCCTCCCGAATAAATGAGCTTTATATCAAAAATAATTATTACTGGAATTCAAAGGATAATTTAAATGTCTTTGCGGCGCCATATTTTCTTTTATTTTCGTTTTTGTTTTCAGACATGTTATAGACTACTAGTATTCAATAATACTTCTTACAAGTGGTCAAATAACAGATCACTTTTCCAGGGGAGTAATCAAAAAGCTGGAATTACCCTACTAGTATTGGTAGGTAATTGATATGAACCGTTGGTAAGTGGAGGTTTTGAAGATTGGGTAATGTTTCGTAGGAAAGAAAAAGCCACAGGTATTCGTGTATTTGGCGAAGAAGAAGCATTTTGGACAAATAATTTGCAAATATTTGAAAATTTTCTAAATAAGGTCTTGCGATTGTAGGCTGCGAACGGCGCCATCCACATAGCCACAGGCTAATTTCTTTAGAGGAATCTCTTGAAATCCGTCTGACTGTTTTGAAGACAAAAAGAACAAAACAGGAAAAACATCAACAGCAACAACTAAAAAAACCAGCCACACGACGAAACGAAACATTCGTGTGTGTAGTGTTGGTGGTGGCGGTGGAGGAAAGTGGTGTTGCTCAAGATCCTACAGTGTCACTGCTGCTGTTGATACCTTTTCTTAGGGTGCGGTTGCTGTTCTCTCGGTGTGTCTTGTTTGTCAGAGTGGACCTGTCAGTCTGCCTGTCTGACAATTCCATTTTGATTTAGAGGCACAGATTCTACTGATTTTCCTGTGCTCCTCCTTCGCTGCGCTATTTTAAACAAATTAAGCCATACCAGTGCTAGGCTCAGGTTGTGGAGTAGAAGTGACATTGTGCCTAATAAAAAGCCCTTTAGTAAGTAACAGTCTGCAATTCAATTGGGCGTGATTTGATTCAATTCAATTGAATTACGCCTGATAGAGCTGTCTTTCGAATTGATGGATCCAAGGAAAAGGTGAATTATATTAAAACTGGTTGATCATATTCAAACAGCTTGGGTGCAGAATGGCTGCTGAGATAAAGCCTGCAGTTGGAGGGTCCAGAGCTACAGGAGAAAGAAAGCTTGCACTACTGGCAAAGGTTGAGGGGTTCAGTGATGATGTTCATGATGCTGTGTTCATCAACGGAGAGGACGGCATCATCAGTGCGTCAGATGACAAGTGAGTAGTAACAGTTAAGTTTTGGCAGGGGGCATGGATTGTTAAGAACATAATATTACAACATGATTATGCTATTTATTTAGTAAGATAACAAAGAGTGGGGGGGGGGGGGGCCCCCCCCCCCCCCCATTTTATTTTTCTCCCCCCCTCCTCCAAATTTCTTCTAATTTTTCTCCCAAAAAAAAAAAAAAAAATTCTTTCCTTTCCTACTTTTTATTTTTTTTTTTTTTTTTTTTTTTTTTTTTTTTTTTTTTTTTTTTTTTTTTTTTTTTTTTTTTTTTTTTTTTTTTTTTTTTTTTTTTTTTTTTTTTTTTTTTTTTCTTTTTAATTTTTAGTGGGGTTTTTTTTTTTTTCACTTTTTTTTTTTTTTTTTCCGGGGGGTCCCCCCCCGGGGGGTTTTTTTCGAAAATGCCTTTCTTTGTACACTGGACAAAGAGTTGGTAGTTTTACTGAAAGCATGTGTTTGGGTGTTAATTTGAAGAGATGTCTTTATGTCAAGTCACTCTGTTCTTTTTTTAAACTTATCTTCTGCAGCTTTCTCCAACATTGTCTGGTTTGTCTCATTGTAATGTGTGCTCTATGAGGTGGGTGACTAAAGAAGATGAATGAGACAGCTATGGCTTAAACAAATGGGTATTAAATGGTACAGTAAGAGGTAATTCTCTCCTAGGTAAAGACGTTCCTTGTAAAGTACAAGCTTCACCACACACCTTAAACACACATTGAGAGGGGGTGGGTACCCACTACCTTGGTTTTTTGGAGATATAGCAAACATTGTGGTGCATAGCTCCACTGTACTTACCATACCTTTTCTCTGATTATTTTTACAACTTTTGGTACAAATTTAAGGTTGGGTCATCTCAAGTCAGTTCATCAGAGCACCTCAAGTGAGCTCACCTAAAAAAGTTAGCATGAGAATAGGGTGAACCTATCTTATTGAAACTCATCACATAACTGGCCCACTGAGGTTAAAAAAATAAGTATTTTTTTACCTCAATGACCAGGTCAGGTATGAGCCATGACCTTTCCATTGGAAATAGATGGGAAAATTGTTTAAACTGAATAACTTAGTAATGGCTGGTGGTAAAGCATTAATTCAGTCCATACATGTATTTCATAACGACAAAGGCAAAATGGACCACACACAATGCGAACAGGTGACAGGTAAAACGCTAGCAAGGTATGAGATGAACAGACAGAGTGAGTAACTCCACAGTTGTAGGTTTCAAGATGAGTGGTGCAGAAAAGGATCTGCGTGTAAACATCGCTTTCAACCTAAAGGTAGGAATGTGGAAACCCTAGTAAAAGAAGAAAAAAAACTGGACTGGGGGAGAAAAAAATTAATGGGTTAGTGATTGCCACCACCTTTTGCCTCCTGAACCCATATGATACCCTCTGAGCTCCAGTCCAAGATGCAGCAGGCCAGACACCACCAGCCATCTAAAATTCGCACCACCAGCCTCCAAAAATCGCACCAATCTGCCACATACTAGGAAAAACACATTCCTACCCCTACAATGCAATGCTACCTCAATCATTCGCCAGTTAAAGACTTTTATAAGGCACCTCATGTGTCTTAATGGCCATTCAGCCATTATTTGTTTAGTTAGTAAATAAGTGTCACTAACCTCGCAAATCGCACCAGGTTGATAAAGTTCGCACCACTCGTCCTGTCTCCAAGGAACTCGCACGGACGAACCGCAAAATGCCATACTTGCACACTGGTCTGAGCTGGTGTGGTGGCCCCTGAGCTAATATGGTGCCCTTTAAGCTGACCTGGGCTTCCCTGGGCTGATTATGTGATTTCCTGAGCAGCTCTAAAGCGCTGAACTGAGCTGGGCCCACAGAGAGTGATAAGGGCCCCTGAGCTGGTATGGGGCTCCTGAGCTGATTAAGTGCCTCCTGACTTGATCTGATACCCCAAGCTGATCTGGGTCCCGAGCTGGTTGGGGACCACTGATCTGATTCTGTGTCCCGAAAGCTGATCTGGTGCCCTATGGACCGATCTGGTGCCCTATGGGCCGATATGGTGTCCCCTGGGCAGCTCTGGGGCTCCTGAACTGAATGGGCCCCGGCCTGGTTAGGGATCCCTGAGCTTATTAGTGCCCCTGACTTGATATTGCCCCCTGGCCTGACTTGAGGCCCCTGAACTGATCTGGGGCCCAATACCTGATCTGGGGCCCAAGAGCGGATCTTCTGGGGGTGCCCTGACCTGGTATGGACCCTGGGGGTATCCTGAGCTGGTCTGAGTGCTGCGCTTGTGAGAGCCCTTTAACCCTCGCCCCGGTGGGGGGTGTTTGAACACCCCCTCTGGTTTTTCCGGCGGTACGAAAAACAGCGGGGCAAAGCGCCGCCGTACTTGGCACACCTTGTCCTTGATCGATTCTGCAACTTTCCTTTAAATTTTAAGTTTGGGTCATCTCAGGTCGGGTCACGAGTGCAGGTGAAGTGACCTCACCTCCAAAAATGTTAAAGGTGGCGTAAGTAAGAAATGGGTGAATCTATCGGATTGAATCTTACACCACATTATGGGCCCATCGAGTGATAAAAAATGTATTCTTGGATTTTTCATATTGATTACCTTGGGTCAGGTACGGATTGTGACCTCTCTTTTGGAAGTGCATGGGAAAAAACAAATTTGGTTGTATTTGTGTAGAGACAGCTGAGAATACTTTCATATTCACCAAAGCATACTATCCTGGGCTCTCCCGGTTCATGCTGCAATTTTTGACCTGTCACCTCCAAGAGGTCATCTGGGGCCCTACTTAAGCAGTTTTTAGTCTTAGGTCAATAACTTTGTAGGAATGATTATACAGTTTTTATTTTGATACCGTTACGTCTGGATTGATATTGCGAGTCGATTGATATCCATATTGACTATGCTAGGTTAGAAAGTGACCTTGACTTGACCTGAAGACGAGTGGTTTTTGTGTTTTGACTCAGTGTGGCCACACCATACATCATTCGATTTATCGTGTTGAGAGGAAGACAATGGTGTCTACAAAATTATTCTAACTCAACTCTGTCAGATGCTAGAGAGCAAAAACTTCTCAAAATGCCACCTTCTTTGACCTGTCATAACCTCAATATTAACCAGAGCCCAAAAGTGACCGATGATAAGGGTTCCTCATGAATTTTTATTAGTTATCCACCGGCGTTTTGCGTTTTTTGATATCCCATATAGGGGCCGAGTTCAAGAGGGTGTTCAAACACTCCCCACCAATGCGAAGGTGGCTCGGAGGCCCACCGGGGCGGGTGTTAAGTCGGCCTGAGCCCTCCTCCCCTGAGGTGATCTAGCGCCTTAAATTGTTCTGGGACTCCTTGAGCTGGTTCAAGGCCCCATGAGCCTATCTGGGGCCCATTGAGCTAGTCTGATGATCCGATCTCTGGGGCCACTGAGCTAGTCTAGTCCCTGGGTAAAGCATGAGCTGCTCTGGGGGCTCTGATCTGCATCAGGGACCCCCTGAGCTGGTCTTAAATGACAGAGAATACAAACACGAGGCCAACTCCCATCACCTCGGGGGGGGATCACTGAGCTGGTCTAGTCCCTGGGTAAAGCATGAGCTGCTCTGGGGGTTTTGATCTGCATCAGGGGCTCCCTGAGCTGGTCTTAAGTAGACAAAGAATACAAACACGAGGCCAACTCCCATCACTTCGGGGGGGAGAGTCACTGAGCTAGTCTAGTCCGTGGAGGCGCAACTGAGGGGATGGGGGGGGTGGGGGCAGCTGCTCCGGAGGGCTCTAGTCCACACTAGGGGGCCCTCTGACCTTGTCTTGAATAGATGGAAAATAAGAACACAATGCAAACGCTCCTTGTAAAATGGAGCGAACGAGGAATGAGCCGTCGCTAAAACGGCTTGTGATACCCAGGCACCCCTGGTTATATAAATTGCTTATTATACTGGTGTATTCTGGGAAGGGGTGATAAAAGGCATGTGCCCCTGAGCTCAGAACACAGTCCCCTAAATCAGGATTTCCACTAAATGATTTAAATGAACTAAATTTCACAATTTTCAGCCCTGTCACACCATTTCCAACCAAACCACTGGCCTGCTCACCTATTCCTTGCTCCAACTGGGACTGGTCCTTGAAAATATGGAACTTTATAGACGCGTTAAAAATGTATCTCCCAAATTATTCCGGTAGCAAAAATTTTATTCTTCCAATGCCACTAAGCCACTCCCCCTCCCACGGCTTTTTGGGGACCGAGGAACTTAATCCGCGTTCAACCAGGCCTCACTCGTCACGGCAAAACCAGAGGCCATAACAAATGAATTTTCGACTCCAATGTCTTACCTTGCACATAGTGACATATATCACAGGCTGTACTGATTTCTCTGATGTTAAGTACTTGCATGAGTTGGCTGATTTGTGCTTGAATGTATCCGAAACAGTTGTGTTTTGGCTACTTTCATGAGATTTCGGTGATACTTTTTTCCGGTTTTAATCGAGTTTTACTTCTCTGCCAATGCTTCATTTGCATTTTTCTTCAACCAAAAGTACCCAAAAGTTGATATAAATTAAGATATATTGAGTTTTTTTATGTTATGTTAAAAAGTGCCCTTTTTCTCCCGGGGTGCCCCTCAAAAATGGTGTGCCACCCCATACCAAGGATCTGGCTGCGCCCCTGCTTCTAGTGACCTTAAATATGACCTTAAAAGAATTGTTCAAATGTTTTCAATAGAGATTTGGATGGGCTATCCAACGTCATTTGCCGTTTTTCGCTATCTAGCGCGGTTCTCGATATCTAAGGGGAGGGGCGGCCCCTGTCAAAGTGAAGGCGGCTCAGACCCCTGTCAATGTGCGTGTTAAATGATGTTTGCTCGTTTTAGGGACGTTTTTGTTTCCGGAAACAAGTTTGTACCATTGAAATCATACTCCCACGCCCGTTGCTGTCTTGGCATAATTTAGGGCGCCCGCGCAATACGACTGCCACGGATGCGGGATGGCGTGTGTACTAGGAACTGTGAGTGTAATACACGTATGGAAGTAAATGCATTGATCAAGCTGCACTACAAAAAAAAACGAAAAAGTGATGAAACGAAAAACGTTCTTAAAAAACTGAACAAAGGTAGTTAAAAATGGGAAAATGTCTTTATAAACGGAATACGGTAAAGTTGAAATGTTTGAGCTTATTTCGTTTTTTTAGTGTTAACGAGCGTGGTGCAACTATTGCAATCATTACGGGAGTGATCTGGGGAGGTTGGAGTGGTGAACGCAGGTGTAGGGTGGTTCGATTAAGTATGGAGGGAGATCCTGTGGGGTTGTAGGGTCAGAACCGCCCCTGGATTTTGGGTATCCAATAGGCTTTGTATAGGGTTTGTACTGCCATGCCAGTGTTACCCATTCAGGAACCCCCTCCCTCTGGGTCGAGAAGAGATCTCCTGCATTGTGATTAAGTATTGTGATCTTTTTAATATTGAGTTTGTACACCAGGAAGACCTAATATAGTGGCATTTGGCGAGTGTTGAGTGTCGAGTGTCGAGTGTCGAGTGTTGAGCGCTGTTCATACACGGAAGTTATGAAAAAGTAAGGGTAACTTCTGCAGATATTGCTCTCAGATGCCGTCTGTGTATGCAGATGATGTTGGAGGTGTGATCAAATCACGGGTGCCTAGACTTCTGCATCCTGGGGTACATAGGCGGATCCAGGGGCGTGGAGGAAGCACTTACCTCCCATCAACCCGTGAAATGTTCAAGTGTTCCGATGTTCGCCCATTTTCTGGGAAAACGTGTTTTTACGATTTTCCCCCTCCCAAACCACGGGCCTAGACCTTGCATTACACGTATATGCCATCCCACTGTGCCCCCTCCTGATTGTGTTAGCATTGTGACACTCTCACTGCTCCACCTGTGTCTTTGCGCTGTGTTAGCCTCCACTGAGGCCAGTTCTGGGACAGTAACACCGCCGTGTCCTGCGCCGCAGGTCGGTGCGCGTGTGGCTGCGCCGCGACACGGGTCAGTTCTGGCCCAGCGTGTGCCACTACATGCCGTCGCCGACCACCTGCCTGTTCTACCACGCCGCCTCCCACCGGCTCTTCATCGGCCTGGAGAACGGCACCGTTTGCGTGAGTGTGAAGCTGGCGGGGCCAGGTGGTGATGCTTGTTCAATGTGATGCACTGTGTTTGTGGGCGGTTTGTGCATTTGCCTCCCCTCGCGACTTTGGCCCATTTTCTGAAAACAAAATCCTGGTTTTTGAACTCTGTTTCCAACCACCAGCCCAGATCCGGCACTGGTTGCGCTGAATCATCAGATCTTCCCCGGAGAGTGCTCCCAACACTTCGTTGATGTACGGTGGCAGATGTCCTGGTTGGTGAATTTCGGGTTGTTTCCACTGTGACCCGCTCTGCCCCCGCTACGGCAGGAGTTTCACCTGGCTTCGGACTTCAACCGGCTGTCTCCAGTCCGAGACTACCTGGCCCACCAGGCGCGTGTCACCGTCTGCGCCCTCTCCGGGGAGTGGGTGCTGAGCGTGTCTCGCGACAAGGCCTTCCAGTACCACTGCACCGAGAGCGGCCGGCGGCTGGGCGGCCACCAGACCGAGGCCTGGTGCACCGCCATGCAGTATCCTTACCCATGCGACGGCGGCTGGCTGAAATCGCATATATGTTTTGAGGCAGAAATGGACCTGACTTTCCAGAGCTAACTGTCATCTCTGAAGTCAAGCCGAGAGACCGGATGGGGTGCACTAAGCTAAAGTTGCGACGCATCTTTATGAGTGGCATATAATTTGGTTTGAAACGAGATTGAACTCAATTTAGACCACCTTGGCCCTCATGTTTCTAACCAATGTGTGAGGTACACGCACAAGATACCTTTACTTAAAGGTACGTTCAAGAGGGATTCCTCCACGCCCGAGTGACATCACACGGGCGTGGAGGAATTCCTTCACCCTTGGGCCGTGTTTCAAACTGCTGCTAATGACACTGCCCGTTGACGAATTTGTGAGAATACACGTTAATCAAGTTTATCCCAAATGCAATAAATAAGCATGTCATCTTCGATTCCGAGCCTCTTTGTGCAAACATTTGGATATTGAATCATTTAATTTTTCCATGATATATGCTATGAGGTGTGACGTCACATCCGGTGATCTGCGCTTGCTGTTGGAGGGAGCTGGTACACGCACACAGGCCCACCTCTCGCTGTAGACGGCACTCTCCTTAACCGGCGCGTCAGGTACGACACCACCTCGCGGCACGTGTTCGTAGGCGACTACTCCGGCACCATCAGCATGCTGAAGCTGGACGAGTCGGGCGCCACGCTCGTCACCAAACTCAACGGACACTCCGGCAGTATCGGGTCAGTGCTGCCGCGTGCAGGTCCGATGGGTTGTCCGTTAATTGCCTGCATTTCCTCCTTGGGCGCAATAGTCCCTGTGGCGTAGACAGTTTTGCTGTTCTAGCTTGAATCGTTTCGTGTTGTTTGAGTCTATGGATAAGTGGGGCCCTGTGAGTTTTTTTCGTAGAGACGGTTGGTTTTGAAGATAGAGAAAGGTATTTGCCGCACGTGGAAGTTATACTTGTGATACGATCAGCTGTGATGCAATGGTCTGATCAGAGGAACGCTGAACTCTTCCAGGCATACCTGCCTGGAACATGTTTGTGAGGTTCAACCCCTCACTTTACCCCATCTTCCCGGCTTTGCTCTGAGTTCCCTGTAACCGCCTCGCTGTCGCCCCGCTCAGGGCGCTGTCGTGGGACGCCCAGCGACAGTGGCTGTTCTCGGGCAGCTACGACCAGAACATCGTCGTGTGGGACATCGGCGGCCGCCAGGGCACGGCCTACGAGCTGCAGGGGCACACGTGAGTCGCTCTCCGGCTCTGAGTGTGTCGTTCTTGCCCTCGGCTCCGTGGCGTGAGTAGCGGGCGGTCTTCTCTCTCAAATAGTCTCAACATATGTCGCTTGTAAGAACAATTACACAGCAAGAATATTCCCTTCCTCATTGAAGAGGTTTATCTGTGTGTGTGTGTTTAGCATGCAGGTCCCCTCGGCTGCTGAAGACCCTCTCTCTCATCCTCTCTCGCTCTCTCTCTCCACAGGGCGAAGGTGCTGTCGCTGCGTTACCACTCCGGCTCGCAGCAGCTGCTCTCGGCGGCCGAAGATGGCTCTGTCGTCGTCTGGAACATGGCTGCCGCCCGGAAAGAGGTGACGTTATCAACACATGTGGCCTGAACTTGTGGGCAGTGACCCAAAATAGGTTTTGCGCCAGGGTGTCGAGTGGAAAATTCAGCTCGGAATGTATGGCGAGTGAGTGGAAAATTCCTCTCAAAATGTATGGCGGAGAAAAAATTTCAAATTTTGTACTCAGGTAGTAAACTCTCAGAGCCCTTGTTTGAACTGAAGGATGGATATTTCCTTTAATTTTCTCAAAGTAAATATTTTTAAATCGTCCCCAAGCAGCATTGTTTGACCATTCCCATGGGAGAAATTTGGGTTAAGCAGGTAAATCTTTACCAGCTGAAACCCCCTGATGCAGTCTCCAATTTTTTAAGGAGTTGGTGAATTTCCACAAATAAAAAACTTTTTGGGGGCCTCTGAGACCAACCTTTGGGGGAAAGAACTCTGGGAGCCATTAAAACTCTTGGGGGCTTCCCTAGACCAACTCTTGTGCCCCTCCTCTCCCACACGACCAGCTTTTAAGGGCCCCTGAGACGAAATATCGGGGCCCCCTTAGACAACTCTGCAGAGGGGCCTCCGAGATCGGCAGGTGGTGAAAAATGAAAAGGGATTTTTTCATGCAATACCTAGTTTCAAAATTAATTATCTATGCATACACTGTATAGTTTTCCTGTCCGGGACAACGCCCCTCCTATACCTATACCAATAGCTATCGGAATTTTGGAGGCCACTCCTGGCCTCAATCACTGCACCTCGCATACACCTATGCTAGGGCCCAGTAGAGCCTTGGTTTACACTTAACTAACCCAGACGAAACTACAAACTTTCTATCATGGCAATAAACTCTTCCAGACTCTTGCTAAAAGTTTCTTTTCTTTACCTGTCAATTCCCCTGCTTCTCTTCACATATATACTCACCTTCATATGAGTATGCTGCTTTCTATCAATATTAATCGAAGCTGCTGCAGCCTCCTTTCTGCTGTTGTTTCTTCCTTTCGTCTACAATCAGCCAAGCGCGGCGGGTTGCGACAGCGTCGAAGCAACTACTAATTTAAATTTCTGATGGCAATATAGTTGCCGGTCGCATGAGCAACATAATTTGCATTTAAAAACTTGCTCTAAATTAATTTTCTAAATCCATATAGACTAGAAAATTATACAACTAAAAGCACACCAAGAGGAAGACTAACAATGTTTTGTCAATAACGAATACGAAACCAGCCTTTCAAAAGCCTAAAGATGCCGCTTTTATTTACTAGATGTAAAGACGGCGTTTTGGTAAGTCCACGCCGTAGACCAGCCATACAAAAAAGTGCCGATGTTTGAAGGGTAATTGGATGCATTCTTGTTGCCCAAAAAAATCATTTAATGAAAATGTAGAGTTTCAATGTATTAAAGTACCGGACACTTTTAGTTCAACTTAAATATCAGCGTATTTATGCCTAGGGTGTCGTAGGGTGTCGTGAGTGGATTTGGGTGTCACACGGCGTGGACGCAGCAATGAAGGGCTAATATGGATAAAAATTATTTTCTACGAAATAAATGGTTAATTTTCTACGATACAATGTCAAAAAAATATGATGCTTACCATACAAATTTCAAGATAATTGCTTTTAACAGCAAGATGACCAAAAATGGTTTTTCACTATTCTCGGTACCAGAAATACAAAAACAACTTTTCAAGGACGTAAGCCTAGAAATCATATGCACAGATAAACTGCTTTCCAGAAATGTATCTTTCAAAGCGGTCAGCTCATTGTTTTGGTAACACAAGGCTAGGGTGTCTAATTTTCCACTCACCAATTTTGCGAGTGGTGGAATTTAGTGGCGGTGTTCACCCATTGGAACTTTCTCCGGTGGGGCAGGGGAGGGGGCACTGTGCGTCTTGCCCGCGCCAGAATTTCGATTCTGTTGTTCCACTGAAATCGGTGGAGATAAGGATGCCAGGTATAATTGACCAGAAAAATAGAAATCGCCAGATTCTCTTTCAGAAAAGCGAAAGAAGCGCATAAGAGCCGAGTTAATTTGGCGATCTTCTAGTCGATTCTGCTGCTCTCTTTTCCAGTGGACGTCGGTAGAGGATGCAATGGAACTGGGCTTTGTAGTAAGTATTGTTGAGTAAAATTCAATAGTAGTAAAATATTGTTCAATAATTATTAAATAGTAGTAGTAAATATTGTTGGAAGTGAGTGGAAAATTCAGCAAAAAAATATAAAAGTGAGTGGAAAATTCTGATTGACTGGGTGTCGTTCTGCACCCAGCACCCCAGGTTTTGGGACACTGCTTGTGGGGCTGGCGTGGTTTCAAGTTGGACTTTAAAGGGCATAAACACTGGGTACTTTGGTTCCTATATTTTTGCTACCAGTGCATGTGAAATACTATAGGTGCAAACTATAAGCACGCGGACATTTAGGGAGGGGGGGGGGCTTGAGCCCTATCCCCCAGTATCCGCCAGTGCTCGGAAGGTGTTAATGCTGTACCTAGCGTCTGACACGTGCCTTTTGAGACCATCAGACTCCAGCCCGGGGAGTCAGGCATGTGTCGGAGGGTGTCCTTGCTGAACCTTGCGTCTGACACGTGGTTTTTGTCACAATCAAACCCCCGCCTGTGGAGGATCAGACGTTTGTCAGAAGGTGTCTGCTGAATCTAGCGTCTGACACGTGCCTTCTGTCACCATCAGACTCCAGCCGGGGAGTGTGTGTCTTCTGTATCTGGCGTCTGGCACGTACATTTTGTGGCCATCAGACCCCCGCCTGGGGAGAGTCAGACGTGTGTCGGAAGGTGTCTGTGCTGTATCTGGCGTCTGACACGTGCCTTTTGTGGCCATCAGACCCCCGCCTGGGGAGAGTCAGACGTGTGTCGGAAGGTGTCTGTGCTGTATCTGGCGTCTGACACGTGCCTTTGTGGCCATCAGACCCCCGCCTGGGGAGAGTCAGACGTGTGTCGGAAGGTGTCTGTGCTGTATCTGGCGTCTGACACGTGCCTTTTGTGGCCATCAGACCCCCCCTGGGGAGAGTCAGACGTGTGTCGGAAGGTGTCAGTGCTGTATCTGGCGTCTGACACGTGCCTTTGTGGCCATCAGACCCCCGCCTGGGGAGAGTCAGACGTGTGTCGGAAGGTGTCTGTGCTGTATCTGGCGTCTGACACGTGCCTTTTGTGGCCATCAGACCCCCGCCTGGGGAGAGTCAGACGTGTGTCGGAAGGTGTCAGTGCTGTATCTGGCGTCTGACACGTGCCTTTTGTCGCCCTCAGACCCCCGCCTGGGAGAGTCAGACGTGTGTTGGAAGGTGTCTGTGCTGTATCTGGCGTCTGACACGTGCCTTTTGTTGCCATCAGACCCCCGCCTGGGGAGAGTCAGACGTGTGTCGGAAGGTGTCAGTGCTGTATCTGGCGTCTGACACGTACCTTTTGTCGCCCTCAGACCCCCGCCTGGGGAGAGTCAGACGTGTGCCAGCTGTGCCAGCGGCCCTTCTTCTGGAACCTGCGCGCCATGTACGACACCAAACAACTGGGCCTCAACAGGCAGCACCACTGCAGGTACGGAAACTGTCAGCTGGCTAATCCGGAGCGCTCTCAGCTGACACGGGGGGGCTGGGTGGTTCCTATTGCCCGTGAACTGATGCAAGTGGGCGGGCTGCAGTCCCGTGAATAAGGCGTGATCTGGTCCGTGCAATACCCACCGGCCGGGTACGAGTTGGCGACGACACTTGCGTGACAGAAGCAGTTGGTGTGTGTTAGAACCGTGAGGATGGCGAATTGGACTCGAAACATCTATCACAGGCGCGAGCTTGGCTTCTGAGAACGTGAATACCATGGAATAAATTCCACGGTGATACGTCTTGGCTATAGATATCTACTACAACTTAACAACAGTTCTAGTAGACATCTTTGCTTGTACTACACAAATTCCAATCCAGAATACCAGAATTCCTATAGCCTTGCTAGCAGTTCCATAATAACTGCTAATCCAACAACACGTAGAACCGTAGGTACTGTGCCAATTATAGCTAACAGTGAGGATGCACCCTTCCAATCGTCACACGCCAGCTGGCTCCAATTTGTGGTCAGTATTGCAAGGGTTCTGAATGATTTAACCAGGGCCTCTTGCACCGTTAGTAAATTGGCAATTAAGTTTCGTTTCAGTAATTCGGTATGATCAGTGGCGCATCACGAAAGTCTGAATGGGGGTGAGCCTCAGGTGGTGAAACCCGTACATAGAGGCGGAGTCTGAAGGAAAAAGGCCCAGCGGCGGGGACGATTGTTTCCTTAGACGCGAGGCAAATTGCCCTTAGACTTTTAGTCATTACATGTTCAGAACTACGTCATGCAATCTTCATGCTCTAATTCAGCCGATATCATCAGTGTATTGCTCAGTTCTCGTTCCCTTTTTGAATCCAGGGACGTGGAAACCCAGCTCATTTTTCTAAAGGAAGTCTGCCAAAGCAGATTCAAGGATTGCTTTTTTCGCCTCTCAAGTGCTGATACCCCTCCGAAGGAAGCTCTTTTTTCTCAGCCTGTTTCCGACCATACCACTGGTACCTTTGGGAACCTCATGTTATGACCAGGGAGAAGAGCCCCGGCCCCTTCGGTCGTCTCCTCGGTGCCTCCGAGCCTGCGGGATGTTTAGCCGCTCAGGTCCTCACATTTCAACTGTAACTAAAACACGTTCAGGAGCATGTTCTTCATCTCTTGAAGCACGTGGCTTTGGGAGCAGCCGTCAGATATGGCGAAACAAGATAGTCGAGCCCCCCGTGGAAGAAAGAATGCCGTCTTGGTTAAGGGTCGCCTTCGAGCAATAAGGTGCCCACAAATATTATGCTTTGAGAATATGGAAGCTCGCCGTCTGTGCTGGATGCGAGACTTCTCTCGCTCTCCTCTCTCTCTCTCTCTCTCTCTCTCTCTCTCTCTCTCTCTCTGACGGTGTATATGTCCGACAGGAACTGCGGCAGGGCCGTGTGCGACTCTTGCAGCAGTAAGCGGACGGCGGTGCCGCCGCTCGGGTTCGAGCTGCCCGTCCGCGTGTGTGACCAGTGCTTCGGCACCATCACCGCTGCCGCCTACCCTCCGCTGGCCTCCATTCACGAGGCCAAACACCGACTGGTGGCGGCGGCCCTGGACTCCACTCGACAGCGGTACCTCACTGTCGGCCAGGACCGCGTCGTCAAAATCTGGGAGCTGGCCCCGGCCGGGTAGGTGGCGCTGTGCAGCTGGTGTAGGTGGCGCTGGAGTGACAGGTGGCGCTGTGGCAGGACCGCTGTGGAAGTTTCGGAGAGAGCAGGTGCACTCCAAGAACGGTTCGGCGCTTGTGGATTATCGGATGTGTGTGGGACGCGGCTCCGCTATCTTTGAGCGCGCGGTGCTTGAGAACTGGCCGAACAACAGGGTAGGTGTGTGGAGAGATGGCGAGGGTCGAGCGACGTGAAGAGCGTTTTCTTCAGGTCATTCTGGTGTCGTGGAGTTACCATACAGCATTGAAGGCTGCTTTGGCGAAGCCCAGGTGGAGTCAACTAGGAAAAGCTTTCGTTTTTTAACGTGTGAGATGGGAGTCGACTGATCTTGTCAATTTGTGGAAACATTTTTGCCATGAATTTGTCAGCAGTGAAATCTTGAGCCAACGCATATGCTTTAGATAGCTAGTCTGGAGTAGTTTAGGAGGAGGCTGCTTGCAATTATTTAGATGAACTTGTGGTGGCTTTCGCTCGCCTTTTCCGACGTCTCCGCGTGCCCAGGACAGAACAGTCCCGGCGCGCTCTCGGCACGTCGTCGCTCTCCCATTGGCGGTGAGGGGTTGGTGGGGTGTCTGGCTGGGGACTTCCTTCTGCGGCGCCGGGCCGGCGCAGCCATAGGGTAATGTGGGTGCCTGCTTGCCATATGGGACCGGCATCTAGTCAGCAAGGTCTGAGGTTGCCGGGGAGCTGCTGCGCTGAGAACGCCTCCGGTGTACCCGCCGCCGTACCACTGTGGCTAGTGAACGGGCGGCGCCGCGTCGGAACGATTCCGGCAACGGCGTCCCGTCCGCACCGCGCCACTGCGGTCACTGATGAAAGACATGAACGTATAATAATGGTTGATTGAATGTCCGGGTGTGTTGCATGTCAGCGTGCCGCGGAGTTGTGTTTGCGTGGTACTTCTCTGCAAAATAGTGGTGAACGATCTCGCGGTCTGTGTTATGTACAGCTCTATGGCCTCTGGAATGCACGGGGGCCAACGTGTCGTCGGATTGGAATGTGTACTGTAATTGTGGACAGCGCCTGTTTAACAGTTGTGTCAGATCGGGTCGCATCACGGCGACTCATTTTCTCTATAGCCTGGTCTCTGTAGGTGGGGATGGGGCTGTTTATCTACGACGTCGGCCAAATTTGAAGGTGTTCGGAACCCCCTCCCCATTTGGTCGCTAACGTCATAAGTGAACAGCTGCTAATAGCCCGTTTGTTCTAAGGTGGTAGTTGACTCGAAAGTGCTCCGATACATTTCTCACGTGAATTCATGCTTTGAATGAACACGTGTTCAAATGATTTGAATAGTCTAATTTGTATATTACGTCTCAAAACAATATTCTCACCTAGAACAAACTCTCGTATTTGAATGAGCGGACCAGCGTATGGTGCGTACATCGCGTCGGTCTGCACATATCGTTAGTGAGCGGTGACGGTGCACCACACCGGCCGCTCCCGCGCTCTGTATCTGGGTACTCCTGTAACGCCTGCTTGGTGGGCGGACTGCGGTTCCCTGTGTGGACGTCTGTGATCTTACCTGGGATGATTAGCCTAGCATGTACACTGGATTCGACGGTCTATGGCATATGGTACACATAGTCTGGTAAATAAACGTGTTACTTTACATACCGGCCCTCGTCCGGCCCGAGTGGTACCGGCTGTATTTTAGTGAGTTTGAGCCGTTCAAGATACTGAAGCACACCCCCACCTGCCACAGACGTACCAAACGAAACTGGATAAACAGTTGCATGTATTGTTTACAGATAGATACATGGCAGGTCCCTTACCCGAGGCGGCGTCGCGGAACTGAGCTCTGGAAATCAAACTGAACAGGTCACGCTGGCTGAAACTGACCGCCGCCGGAGAGGCAGCGGTCCACACCGGGCTGCACCGCGCATTTTTCCCCTGTCCTGTTCTGGACAGCGCTTTCTCAATGTCATAGATTGAAGCGTGTTCTTCGTCAGGATATTTGTTGGAAGTACGAAGGCCAGTGTGTTCTGCACCCTCACACCCCCGCGCCCATTTTTGTCTATCGTGAAGCCAGTTCTTGATCTTCCATCCATATCTGAGACCAAACCGCTTTCGGTCTACGGGAAAATCAAGGGAAAAGCGCATGGTGCTGCCCGGTGTGAAAATATCTTGAGGCTTTCTTCTCACAATAGATAGGGACATCGCGCCTTTTCTGTATGAAGCAACACCATGCACCTTTGCACATATAGTATGTGGAAATTCTCGAGCTATGAAAAACAAGGACCTCTACAACGGCAAGTAAGACCGCGCGTCGTAATAGCTTGGGTAGGGCCCCCAAAGCACGATAGCAGACGCGCGCGAAATACTGCTGAAAGCACATCTGCTGTCGACGCATGCGCAGAGGGCACGACGCCCAGCGACCTTCCCTTCTGTCTGATCAACTAAAGCCGGGCTAGTGTTCAGTTCAGGCCCCAACTGAAAGAATAAGAGACCTCTGTAACCTTGAAGTAAATGTAACCAAAAAAGATGAAAAACTATACACAGTGGGGTACTTTTCTTACACTAAGCTACATCTGGGAATAAACAGATACAAACCACATCGTAGAATCCGGAATATTTTCACACGTACGTATGATATAAACCGCCACCTCTGCTCACGTTTTGCCGGAGCATTTATAGGCAAGGCGGTAAACTAGTGTCCACTCGCAAACGGATTCCGTTTCTAGCCTATTCAACCCGCTGGTCAACGCCAAGCTATCGCGTTCCACACTTGGCCAGGCACAAACCCTCACGGTTCACACGCACAAAAATACAGATCTGCCGCTGTGACACGGCTCTGGAACGCGGCAGCCTGCCGGCGCCGCCCTGTGGACCTTTCCATGGAACGTCCCACACCCTGGGGACCGCTCCACCACACGCGTGGAGACGGTCAACCCAACACACTGCCCCACTGCACGTCTCGGGGCTACCCCGCCGCACACCGGGACGTCACCAGTCCACCAGGGCAACTCCACCACACGTGACGAGACGGGAACTCAACACTCCCCTCCTGCTCCTCCCACCAGACCATGTGCCTTTCCTCCCGATCTTATCCTCCTATCCTCGGACAGTTGACGTCCCGCCCCGACCTATCCACTATAGTACACATCTGCTGTGAAAAGGAAAGAGGGATCTCAATGAACATTCATTGGAGATGCCCCTTTTCCTTTTCACCCCAGCGGACGGCCCTGCCTCCTCTCTCCTGTCCCCAAATCTTATCCCTAGCGCCGCCCAACGAACCTCTCACTTCAGCACTCTCCCCGGGGCTGGGCGCCTCTGAAATCAGCACCCTTCGCCGGGGCTGGGAGCCTCTTCCCCGGCAGTAGCACTCTCGGATACCCTCTCGTCTCTCCAGTGTCCTCCCAGCCATCCATCCCTCCCATCCCAGCGCCCTGTCAGTTGAGCAGGGCGGCTCTCTCCCTGCTGCAGCAGTGCCCTCTCAACTGAGCAGGGCGGCTCGGCGCGCCCTCTACACGCTCTGGTATCCGCGCTGACGGGCGCGCCGGCGGCCCACCACGTAGGCGATGAGGATGATGACCACCAGCAGAGCCAGGGCGATGCCGACGGCGATGGGCACCACATCGGAGGTGGCGCGGTGGTCGGCGGCGCACACCAGCGCTGCCAGGGACGGGGCGCACCGGGTCAGGTCAGGTCGCGCCTCAATTAGGGGTGGGCGGCGCACACCAGCGCTGCAGAGGATGATGGTCACATGAAGGGGCCATGTCAAGTCCCTCGGCGGGTTCATGTCAGGCACATGACAGGGGTTATGCCAGGTCTCGACAGGGTCATGTCACGCCATTGGAAGAGAGATTTGATCATGTGTATATTCCTACAGCTAGAGTGGTCACATCAAGTCAAAATAATGACGTTGGCGGCGCATAAGCTGCAGGTCTCACAGAGTCAGGTCAGGCCACATTAGTCACGTTAAGCTATAGGACACAGTACTGAAGATTGAAAATCGTGCAAACACGACCAAATTTTCATAACTTTTTCATACAGTTTGTGCAAAAAATAGCGTTTAGGCAAAAATAATATTTTCCAATCATTAAGGCAGGTTAGAGACCGGGATGGGAAGGAGCGGTGGATACTGTATCACCAGGACCGGAAGGGGCGGTGGGGACTAAATCACGATGGAGACAGAGACCGGGGTCGGAAGGGGCGGTGGATATTGAATCACCATGGAGGCGAACACTGCCACAGTACCGCCCGCGAGGCCCCAACAAACAGGACGTTTCACAACGGAGGACGCTGACACCGGTGTGACTCATCACATACTGAAACAAAGGACACTGCTGCGGCTGGACGAACGGGACGGCGCAAACTGAACCGGCGACAGAAGCTGAACTCTCTCAACACTGTGGGACAGTCTCGGCGGTACAAACTGCACCGGAGACAGAAGTAACTCTCTCAACATTGGGAGACAGTCTCGGCGGTACAAACTGCACCGGCGACAGAAGTAACTCTCTAACATTGGAAGACAGTCTCGGCGGTACAAACTGAACCAGCGACACAAGCTACTCTCTCAAAATTGGGAGACAGTCTCGGAGGTACAAACTGAACCAGCGACAGAAGCTGAACTCTCAACACTGTGGGACGTCTCGGCGGTACAAACTGCACCGGCGACAGAAGTAACTCTCTCAACATTGGAAGACAGTCTCGGCGGTACAAACTGAACCAGCGACACAAGCTACTCTCTCAAAATTGGGAGACAGTCTCGGCGTACAAACTGAACCAGCGACAGAAGCTACTCTCTCAACATTGGGAGACAGTCTCGAGGTACAAACTGAACCAGCGACAGAAGCTGAACTCTCAACACTGTGGGACAGTCTCGGCGGTACAAACTGCACCGGCGACAGAAGTAACTCTCTCAACATTGAAGACAGTCTCGGCGGTACAAACTGAACCAGCGACACAAGCTACTCTCAAAATTGGGAGACAGTCTCGGCGGTACAAACTGAACCAGCGACACAAGCTACTCTCTCAAAATTGGGAGACAGTCTCGGAGGTACAAACTGAACCAGCGACAGAAGCTGAACTCTCAACACTGTGGGACAGTCTCGGCGGTACAAACTGCACCGGCGACAGAAGTAACTCTCTCAACATTGGAAGACAGTCTCGGCGGTACAAACGAACCAGCGACACAAGCTACTCTCTCAAAATTGGGAGACAGTCTCGGCGGTACAAACTGAACCAGCGACAGAAGCTACTCTCAACATTGGGAGACAGTGTCGGCGGTAAAAACTGAACCAGCGACCGAAGCTGAACTCTCTCAACATTGGGAGACAGTCTCGGCGGTACAAACTGAACCGGCGACAGAAGCTTCTCTTAACATAGATTGGGAGACAGTCCCAGTGGCGGAAAACTAACCAACAATAGTGGGCACTCCAGTCTCAAACTGATGTACCTATCCTACCGGCCCTGTTCACAATTATCACCTAATTGTTGGGAAACATAATTTTGAACCCTTCAGAAGTTTCACAGACCCCTTAAAAAAGAGCAGTGATTGCTGTCTAATTGCCCAATGAAAATGCTGAGATTATAGCCAGTGCACCCCGTCAAATGCTTGTTTCAAAGCCCACGGCTATGGCCAGGCTCTAGAATACTCCATCCCCAGCCCAGCGGACCGGAAGAGTGACCAGATAAAAGAATATGCCCGGACAACAAAACCCAGGGCAAGGTATTTACCCGGATCGAGACGTCACCTTACTGTTGATCCGACAATACAAACCACGTTGGTAAAGATCCTGAATGATCCAAAGATGATATACCTAACAGGGCAGGCTTTTATTTAACCATACACAATGAATCATTATGTCGTGCTTGTTCTAGCCGAGAATTATGAACTGGGACGGCGCATTCATTGGCGAATGCTCGCTGATTAGTTGCATGTCCACCGCATCATTCCGACCTCAAGTGGTCATCTAAAACGGCTAAATTCAGTACACCCGATTCTAAGAAGCAGTCCCTCCTGCATTGAAGCACGCACTCAAAGTGACGCGTCGTGTTAAGACAATATCAATCGAACAGGTGACCACAACGCTATCTCTTGGAATCCACCGGCGGTAGCAGCGACCATCCCGCCCTCCCAAATCACCCCGGGTTATCTTCCACCAGAGAGAGTGTGTGGCAGCGGCGCAGTATGCAGTTATCAGCGGGAGACGCGTCGACCGATTAGCCTCAGTGTTGGCTCCATGCCCGCGCCAGACCTACGCAGGGGTGGTGCACGCTTATCTGGGGTACACACGAGGTAAACAGTAGGTGGCTGGGCGAGTTCTGACCATGCGACTTACAGCGTATACAATGAATGGATTTTCCATACATGGTGGTCAGCTGCATTCCCACCAGGGAGGGGAGGGGGGTA
Source organism: Lepas anatifera (assembly GCA_034440635.1). Taxonomy (NCBI): domain Eukaryota; kingdom Metazoa; phylum Arthropoda; class Thecostraca; family Lepadidae; genus Lepas; species Lepas anatifera. The sequence continues at coordinate 83,748 of JAOTON010000709.1, read as the reverse complement.
TAACAAACCCTCAAGTGCATGGAGGAGCCTTGCCAGAATGCGCCACACACCGAGTAGCGGGGACTGGAGCTCGTTGCGTCACGGGTTGAATGCATCAATGGCTATAAAAAGAAAACCATAAATCAAACAAAGGTGCAAACAGGTTCAGAAGAAGCGCCTCGGTGTAAACTGTAAAATCTACCTGAGAAAGAAGTCATCGGGTGTTGAACTCTGGCTCCGGAGCCGGGAGAACACTGGAGGGGCGACCTCACTTGATGGGATGGTTAGGTGTATAAAATTCACAGCACCAGTTTCAACCTGCCGGCCGCCGACTCCGCCGCCCAACGTGTTTTTTCTCACCGACATGAGTTTACCCACCCCTCCCAACCAACCGGCTGACTCCGCCCTTGCACATAACCTCGTTTCTACTTTTACTTTTTACCTAACTATTACTTGATCGCCGGTTCTGGAGCTCTGCGGACGAAGTCCATCCTTTCTTCGACCTCGTTTGCAGACAGCGAATCTCAGCTGCTGCATCGGCACGCGTCCCTCCGACTCCGGGGGTTTCAGAGGAAGCTGCGGTATTGTCGACTGTGTCCATTGCCAAGGCGTCAACACACCAGATGGAACGGGGCAACAGCTCGTCGCTGTCCACGCCCATGATTTCGCGTGTTTTTCACCGCATCCCGCCAGAACAAAAACAGCTGCGGGTGTCCTATTTAGCCGCCACGCCGCGGGCGCGCCGTTGCGAGAGGCCGCATACTCCCAATCGTCCCCACAACAGAGCAGGGAGCCGCGCGGCATGTGGCAGCGGGCCAGAACAGCTGAGGTTCACCGCTTAGGGTCACTCACCTGCCCAAAACCAGCAAAACCGAGGTCCCACACGCGGCCGAGCGGCAAGAAAACCGCCGGCCGACGCCGGTACCAAGCATCTACCGGGGCAGTGATCAGCAGAAACCAATGGTAGTCTCTCTACGCGATAGCCACGGCCCGAAACGATTGTTTAGATGATAAACATTAAAGTTATCTTCGATATGGGCAGTGTTTCAACAAACATTCAGGCTGCAAGTCCTCAAAATGCATAGCTTTTTCACAAGCATAGCTTAGAAAGGTCAATTTTACTCGTATCCCACATATTCGCAGGATATTTTTTGCGTGTATTTCCCCGCGGTGAATTTGTATACATCTGAGACAGCTTTTAGCCAGTTCTTGATATGCCAATTATCGTATAACACCGTTGGCACGCAGGCTAGTTCAAGTTGGGCTGGTTCAAGTTAGGTCAGCTCCATTAAGGGTATATTGTCTCGGCTCGGTAGCTAAAAGACATTAAATAAAAAAGGGTTCTGGAACTTTCAGACGAAGAACTTCCAACGCAAAATTTACTTCAGAGAAATTTAGTCCAAACTTCTGCGGGTGCAGGTATTGCAGACAGATAGAACAATCCACTGCCCCCAACATGGATGAACTTCAGACCGGAAAAGCAACAATAGACAAACAAATGAAAGAAATGACACTCATCGACTTACATAGGACAAAATTGGATAAAAGCACGGGTGTGCCCGGGCACACCCGATAAAAGGTCGACTTAATGTAAAATTGTACTTTAAATTTTGTTATTTTTCATCTTCATAGCTTTGAATTGCTTTCATCTACCAAAAAACATTCCTAAGAGCTACAACAGGCATAATACTGGGATATCTTCACGTGGTAGGTAGCTATTGACAACGTTTCAAATTCTGACACCTCCAATGATTTTCGGAAGCCCACGTCACGAGTAAACAAGATACGACAGATCAAGTACGCGCAGGACTGCTGCCACTCGACTCGACAAACAGACGGTGAATGCGCTGAAATAACCCCACGGTGGAGGAGCGTTCGTTCCGATAGTAAGCGCTGCTGACGTCTCCGGCGCGGCAGGTTGGAGGGAGAGAGGCAGCGGCACGCGACCCGGCCCGGCTGGGCGGCCTTGGACACAGCTCCCAGTGAGCGCGCCGTCACTGACCCGGGCGTACACAGCGGGGCCCGGCGCTCGGCAGCACCCGAGAGGCAGACACCTCAGCGGCCGGCACAGGCTTCACGGACGGATTACCCACCGGCACATGCAATACCCAGTTTTGTGTAAGATACTCGCCTCGACCCAGATCAGCTGGGAGCGATCGTGGCCCGAGGAACAGGCCGTCGTGGAGAGGCCAAATCAAGATTGCAGGAGCAATCATAGGGATCTACATAAAACAGTCCACCGATTCGGCCTTGAATTAAAACGGCACAGCTCATTGCTTGTACGGACATTGCCCTACTGCTTCCTTTCATTATTTCGCGTTTTAAAAACGACCAGCCTCATATTTCAGACGTGCCTGTTAAAACTCTAAAAGCATATCATTTCCCAAAAATGCAGTCCCTGCTCGCACTGATTTTAAGCAAGTCATCAAACTCGAGTTTTTTTCTAATGTTTCGCACAGAGGGAAATGTTACGTAAACACCAGTCAAAACAGCGAATCTGAAAGTTATTTATAGAAAGGACATAAATAAGGAAAGGAACAATCTGGTGTGAGCTTGCTGTATCTAAAATACTTATGCAACGACAGCCCACGCACGGCTGATCCAGTGCCGGGTAAGCGGCGTCACCAGCCAGTCGCCGACCGCGACAATGTTATTGGATCGGACCGAGCCCAGGGCGCTAGTGACGTCACAGCTGGCACGGCGCCAGGCCGGCCGCCTGGACGCGTTGCACCACGGACGGCCGGGCAGGCCGGCGGGTAACCCGCAACCAGCGGCGGAGCAAGTCGCGCAAATCACACACTGACCCCTCTGCCGAGCTATTTTCTACAAAAAAAAATTATCCGAGGTTGTACTCGTCGTTTGGCATCACCCCATAAACTGTCTTGCCTAGATCCGCCTCTGCCGCCAACCACACGGCCGGCGCAACCAAGCACGATTGCGATGAGAAAACCAGACAGCTCCGCTGGTAAAAGGCTGATGGAAAGTGATATCGAAGATGGGCGCGTCCCACAGAAGCCAGCTACCGCTCAGGTTTCAAGACGACAGGCCAAAGAGAGCGTTTGGTGGAAATCGGAAGGATTAGTCGGGAGAATCGGACCCGGAGTTGCAACTCCGATCCACTGCGGTGTTTAGCCTTGTCACGGGGTCAGGCCACGGTCACACATTTACTCAGCTGGGAAGCCGTGGCTGATTTCAACAGCCCCGAAATTCTTTTAAATATGTTTAATCGCAGACCCGTGATAAAAACTCGCGAGTCTAGAAGCAGCCAGCACATCTTGTGAGAAGTGCCGACCTTATTTCCCAGATCCATATCGATCTCGGAATCTTGATCACAATCGATTGAAACGGCTTGCATAACCACGACGTGTCCATAAGGGGCAGACTCCGAAACTGGCAGAGCGAATGAAAAGGTGCACGTACGATGAACGGAGCGTTGCAAATTCGAAAAGTGGTGAACAAGAGCAGGCTAGCACAGTTTGCAAATGTGCAACAATTCGTGTCGCACGGAAAATTCTGACGTCCCAAAACCATCCCATTAACTAGCGTAGTTCAAAGCCGGAAGCGTCAGTGTGCCGGCGCAAAGAATCAGGCAGGGACGGAACAAATCGATATCCATCTGATTCAGAGCAGTTGGCGCACGCCCTGACGGCGCACGCCGCTGCATATTTCATGGGCCAGTTATGTGTCAGTACTGAGGTCCACATCCCACCTCCGCACCTGTAGCTCCGGAAGTGCCCGGGCAGCGGCAATGACAGAGGAGACGGCAACACGGCCGCCACCACCTGCCGTGATGTCAACAGCGCTGTGGGAACAGCCCGCAGCTGCCCCTAGCGCGGGTTTGGTCTGGCTGAAAAGTCCCCGTCACGCGGCAAGACTGCGCGCTCGCACCTGTGCCCCGCTCTGTCCCATCTGTGGAGAGACTCCCACTGCCGCGCTGGCTGAGACGGCACGGCGACCACAGCGGGCCACGCCACTGGTGCTTGATTGATCAGACATCGTCATTCTCTTACAATTCTGTCTTCTCATATATGTTTTATGTCTGCGGATTGGAGGACTCTGCCGCAGTTTCTCTGATGAATTGCAAAAGCTCCGGTGACATGACCGCCAGGAAACTTCAGAGCGGAAGGTCCCGGTTCGAATCCCGCGACTTCTGGTCGTGGGATAGCCTCCGACGCTTCTCAGCACCCTTGTTCTGACTGAGGCTGCCGATTCCTGGGGCGGCAGGGCGTAACAAGCAGAGATCCTCATGCCCAGGCACCATTCCGCCATGAATGAGTAGTCGAACAATACCCTGCCCCCTCACCGATGTTGGTGGAAGCAACCAGAAATGGGAAGACAAAAGGACAAATTTCCCTGTCATGACGCCCGCAGTACTGATACTAATCTGGTACTACTACCTCCTCGAGTGCAGACAGCCGTTCATCAATCAACCATACAATAGGTTTCGCAGCGGCAGATTTCAGGTACCACCAAATACGCATTGTTGTCTCACCACCAACAGGCAAACCAAGTCGGTCAACAGTGAACTACTCGGCCACTGCTATACTCTGCCAGACATAATTAGTGAAACCTCCGACTTTCCAGCCTAACAACAAATTGCATGCAGCATATATATATATATATATATATATATATATATATATATATATATATATCGCACAAAAAATCCCACGGACAGGTCACGGCTGACCGTTGACAGGGGAAATTCGCGGTGAAGTCCCCCCGCCTCAGCCGGGTCAGTTACATCCGTGTGGGCCGGACCGGTCCCAGGACTGAGCGGCGGTGAACTCCCCTCGGAGATGGGACGCCGATGGACCGAGTCACGCAGCCGCCGGGGCGGCCATCGAGGAGAAAACACAACCGTCTCGGCAGCGGTCAGCGAGTCCACTCCTTTCATGGGAGGTTATAGGGCGGCGCACCCTCAGAGAGCGGTGAAAATAATGACAGCGCCTCAATCTGAGATATTAACTGGAGCTGCTCTTGTCCAGGAACAAGAAAAATTAACAAGACCTACCATATGGCCTACATTTTCAAGGTCTCCTTTCTTAGTCTTTATAACCTTCTCCATGTATCCTCTATTGTCAATGGGGAAGAGTTTTCAACATGTCCATGTGGCAGCGTTCCTCGATATTTTGCTCCATCGTAAGTCCCGCCATGCTCCCGGCCTCCGGCGCCCCGCAGGGGCGGCGTTGTGGTGTTTCAAAACCACCCTGTTTACGCTTGACTAAGCTAATACCCGCATTACCGATAGTAGTAGACAAACAACAGGGGGAATCACCACGGGCTCACGTCAACGTTTCTAGCAGGTCACAAAGAGGGATAGCAGGGCTCCAATAAACCAAAGCGTTCAACACTGATACGTTCCGGACAGCAAGCCTTAAAAGTAAAAGAATTCGTTGCAAGCCCTGCCCAAAAGAGGTGTACCAGGCAACTACACCACCTCCTTTCTAGCACCCGATTCCCACTCCCATCACCAACACACTAACATGAACTGGAGAGCCCGTCTCTGGAGACCGCTGACCCGTTTCCGGACTCACGTGAGGAGAACTTGGTGTTGTTGCTGGGCTTGTAGGCCTGCAGCTGGGAGTGGAGCAGCAGCAGCTCGCCGGAGAAGTCCTCCTGGTCCACACTGAGCAGCTGGAACGTCTGGCGGCTGTTGCAGCGGTAGCTGGCGTTCTCCGGCACCGAGATCGGCTCAGAGAAGTTCACCCGCAGCGAGAACCGGCCTGTAAAACGGTGACAAGTCAGAGCGCTGGTCGTGATGATTTTTGGGGTTTTTGGGCACCTCAGCTGCTGAGAGAGCTGGTCAGTGAGGCAGGCGGAGATACGACAGGTTCGAGAGCCCATCTACTGGACAGGCACGAATATATCTCCAGTCCGAGAAACCAAACCGCAGCGCGAATAAGTCTGTAAGCCAGACAGGAGCAGTTTATGCTGGTGAGCGCGAGGGGGCGGCCGGGGATGTTGGTGCTATTGTTGTCGAACGGCGCGCTGATTCACATATGGGGCGGTCAAAGACGAACCGGAGCGAAGAGTTGAGAGGGGAGGGGCAGAGGGATGGGACTGGGTGAAAATGCGCGTACGTACATCACGGACACGACAGGAGCAATGGACGTACATTTCCAGTTCAAGTCAGTATGAGAACACTAAAAGCGGGCGTCCAGATTTCTTCTACACTTCGGTGTTTTGACGGTGAAAAGGAAGAAATCGTTACCGGCTTGTATATCCAAAAATGTCGTCGCAACTGCGCTTTGTTCGAATCAGTAACAGCATCGGGTTTGCAGGCCGTAAAACACGACCAGCGTCAGTTTTGACGCAGTTGTAGCACGCCAGCCTTGGAACGGAGTGCGACGCTAACGCGATCAGCGCCGTGCCGCAATGTACTGCGATGGATTGAACCACCGCCGACTGAAGTGTCAAACAATGAACAGCAGCTACTGCCGGGCCTCCGACACTCCTGCTATCGCCGCACCATCGCTCTCGCAGGCTGATCCCGCCACAGGGAGAGCCACACGCTAACCAATGGTACTGGGAAACAGCTGAGGCTGATTTAAGCGCCGACAACAAAAACCCGGCGGTAGCACACGTGTTGGACTTGGTGTCTGAGAGACTACAAAGAGCCAGAGGGTGAGGAGGGACGGGCGGTGTGGGACGTACGGTACAAGCAGCAACTTGTGAGAAGTCAGGAGACGGGAACACCATGAATTTAGGCAGAAGAAACTTACGATGACAAAGCTTGAATTTAGATATTTCGAGTATTTGTGGCCAATTCTGTCAACAACTACCTGAGCAAAATAAACCAAATATGATAAATCATATTTAGAGCCAAGCGCGGATCCAGAATGTCAGTTAGAGGACGGGAGGAGGGGGGGGCGTGAAGCCTTCGATTCGACCTCGGCCGGGCGTAGGGGTGTAGGGTGTCACCCTCCGCCTATCTCCGGGTGTAGGGGTGTAGGCTGTCACCCTCCGCCTATCTCCGGGTGTAGGGTGTCACCCTCCACCTATCTCCGGGTGTAGGGTGTAGGCTGCCACCCTCCGCCTATCTCGGGTGTAGGGTGTCACCCTCCACCTATCTCCGGGTGTAGGGGTGTAGGCTGCCACCCTCCGCCTATCTCCGGGTGTAGGCTGTCACCCTCCGCCTATCTCCGGGTGTAGGGGTGTAGGCTGCCACCCTCCGCCTATCTCGGCGCCAGCGAGTTGGGTAGTTGCAATGGCAGATCCACACCGGTCGTTTTGGGGGTAGGGGGAACGCGGCCATACATTTTGATTATGAAAGTGCTTTTGAAGAAAATTGGGAAAATCGGGGGTTTTGTGGGAGAGGGGGATCAACTGCTTTTTAATCACCCCACTCATTGGGTCCGCCACTGGGCAGTTAGGACAGCTGAGAGACTCACTGCAGATAATACAGCATCCGATACAGGATGAACACGGGAAACGAAGGGGAATTCCCGAACGGAACAGTGCCAAGGTTTGCGGTAAAACGTCCATCAGTAAAAAAATGATACTAACAGATCTGCAAGCGACGCGTTGGGATGAAATCGGAAAGGTGTCCATCCTGACGGTCCGATAGCCAGAGAGCCCATTCTCCTATCTAGTGTCAATAGTTAATCCCCCTTAACACCACCCACAAGCTCGTCGAGCTTTGGACGGCTTCGAGAGCCACACCTTCACAGCCAAAGCACGCCTTCATTGCCGACAAGCGTACTTGCAGGCGCTGAATGCATTTCCAGCATGCATTCCAGCACAAACGGTTTTACACTGTACTGAAGGCCGATACGCCCTGATCATTATTCACCGCGGTGTAATTTTGCAGTCCATGAGGCCGATCGGCGGCGCGGGCCCGGTCAGTCCCGCAGGGGGCGCAGGTGGGCCCGGTGCCGCCGTCCAATACCGGTCGATGTCTGCCGCCGGCTCCGTAGCACGCGGGGACGCCGTGCCGCGCCGACGACACGGCCGCCCTGCAGCCCCACAACAACACGCACGGCACAGCTCCGCGCAACAGAGCTCACCGCGGGCCCTCAGGACATCAGGCCGACCCATCGGACCCACAGGACATCAGACCAAGTCATCGGGCTCACAGGACATCAGACCGACCCCATCAGGCTCACAGGACATCAGACCGACCCCACGGGCTCACAGGACAGCAGACCGACCCATCGGGGTCACAGGACATCAGACCGACCCATCGGGCTCACAGGATATCAGACCAACCCGGACCGAGCCAATGGGCTCATAGGACATAAGACCCGGACCGAGCCCATGTGTCTACCTGTAAGGCGGATGCCCTACCCGACCCTTAACAATTCAGTACGGACAGCAGCCTGCTTAATCATGAATACGTAAAAAGAACCCATGTAAAACATAAAAACAACTTCATGACCAAGGAACTGTCAAATGCTGTTCTTGGTCAAATGTCAGGTTCTAGGTTAAATGAAACCTGAATGACTGCCACTAAGGGACAAATTATGTCCGTTTATCCTCAACATTACAAATGTTTCCTAAGGCCGTCCATAACCCACTCGTTTCCCTCCAAATGAGGCCCAATCCGAGCCCGGCCCCTACCCATCTGGGCTACCCAATGGGCAGTCAGCCCATAGCGAGTTCCGGCGTCAGATTTGCAAAAGACGGCTTCAACCGGCCCCAGTCTAGATGCCAGTCAGGCTGCATTCTGTCGGGATTTAGTGTTCATTTTGGATTATTTATCAATATTCTTCAATCAGCAACAATATATCATTCAAGAAGAAACACAATGTGCGGAAATGTTTGTGAAATCTGTCCTCCCTTCAGAATAAAAATATGTTTATTTGTCCCTCAGTCTCAGTGGATTACTGACAAAGCACATGACTCAGTAATTGTCAGAGAGTAAGTAAATATGCAAGCACACAAATACATGAGCAGGCAAGGAGGCAAGTAAGTGAGTGAACGATTGCAAAGAAGTGATTTTCAGTACGATAATAAGTGAATATAGGGGATTGAATGAGTGAGAATGTGGAAATGAGCGGTACCCGTACGCAAGTGGGTAAGTGAGTGACCTTGATGGAGACATTACGTCAGTGAGTGTGGGTAGGCCATCAGTGGAAAGTTAAGCGTATCAATGAGAAGGACGGACAAGCACAGACCTCTACTTGGTGGACAGCTGAGCTCGGAAGGAGCTGACTTGTGTGAACTCCAGCCCACACACGTCAGCTTATCCAGCGACATCATTAACATCGCCGTCAGTCGCCTCAAATAAACAAAGCCCATCGCAGCCGACACACCCTACAGAGAGATCGCCTGCGAAAACACACTCGTCACCACTGTCCTTGACCGCGGGCAGCGGCAGCAATCGAGAGGCAAACGGCGGCGGTTTACAGCTATGGGAGCTTTATCAAATCACCACCTACATACTTCACCAATAAGAACAGCATCCTGAGTAATAATACTAAGTATTACGTCTCGCTGTCTCAGACAGTGTCTCACTGGCATGGTCCAGCGATTACCAGTCTCTTCTCTCTGCCTACTCGGACAAGAATGTACAATAATATGTAGTTGCACAGACAGTAATAATACAAAGTATGCAGTTGCAAAGGCAGTAATAATATCAAGTATGCAGTTGCAAAGGCAAGTAAGTTTTAAGTCCACCTGATCAGCAGATCCAAGCAACTCTAGCCTCTTGTTCCGAGAAATCCGGTACAACCAATTTTCGTATATTTAGGAGCACCCCCAGGACCAGGACTGGACCACCAGGACATCTGGACCAGGACTGGACCACCAGGACATCTGGACCAGGACCACCGTATGGCTTCCGTACTCTGCGGCGTTCAATATACATATATTTTCATCTCACTGAGTTTTAGACGAAGTCACCGTCTCCGCAAGGATACCATCCACAGAATGCTTGAGCTATTCTAAAAGCAAACCTACAAACATCTTACAAACTTGTACCAACGGCTTTGGGTAAAAAACACCTTAAAAAGGGCTACTCGTGATTTCGACACTATTAATGGGTATCCAACCAGATTAATTACTGCTGGTAATTTCGCTTAAGGGTTCAAATCAAAATAAACTTCATAGATTTTTTGAACGCTTACTAGAAACAAGGAGTCATAGGCCATAAATGACACATTTGTATATTTATGAAAGTGATGATGGACTTTCACAACCTATTAGCACAAAACATGTAAAATTACCAAAGTTGGTCCTTATATCTATCTAAAGCATTCTAAAACTACACAATTTTCACAACTCTTTACAAACCGCCGTTACCCAGATTCCGGTTAAAAGAGGATAGATAACCCGGACGTGCCAGCTTTGGACAGTGCGGCCCGCCGACCGCAGCTGCTGATTCGAGAGGCCAGGGCCGGTGGCGTGGGCGGCATGTGGTCAGAAGGCCAGGATTCCACCGCCACCAGGCGAGAGGTGCCAAACTCCAATAACGGTAACTCCGGTCTCTGCAGAACCGCCGTTACAGAAGTCCGTGTAATGTAGAAAAGAGACGACCGACGCAAGCAGACACCGCACTATTCTGCTCAAACTGTCCACGAAAGTTAAAGCCTAGTGCGGGTCTCACTGTTCTGAAGCATGTAGGATTTGGATTGCTGTTGTCCTACCCCAGCCCCCTCCCCCTGGAGAACCGCCCAGCTAAAAGCAGGCACCAAACAGCACACCGGGAAACGGCCAGCAATACACGGCCCTCACCGGAATCTCTAGAAACAGCAACGATTCCAAAAGGTTCCCACGCAATCAATACTCCGAGAAGGATAATGAACCCAAAAAGCTCGGATGATACAAATATATAGGTGCAACTACAACGTTGGAAAAATACATTTCGAAATAATGTCATCGCTTATATTCGAAAACGACTGTGGATCTAAAAAGACGATAAAACAATGATTCTACGAAAGCATTTCTAAATTTGGGCGAGAGTGCGACCGTAATCTAATTACAAAGAATATTGAGACTGTATTGCAGAATTTTTACGCATGTGGGTAGAAGTATTCACTGAGAATATCTTAATAAGATAAAATAAAGTAGAATACCGGCCAAGGTGACTCGGCTACAAAAATACCAATACCACAAAAAACATTAATTTTAGACAGGTTCCCAGTTTGTAACCGATTTCACAGTAGCTTTCTAAAGATACAAGCTCTGATCCGTCTACCGCCTGACCTGATCAGGGAGGCGGTCTCTCCGCCTGAACAGCTCGGGGAGGCGGCTACTCCGCCTGGAGAGCTCAGGGAGGTGGCCACTACCGCCTGGAGAGCTCAGGGAGGTGGCCACTCCGCCTGACCTGATCGTGGAGGCGCCCACTACCGCCTGACCTGATCAGGGAGGCGGCCACTACCGCCTGACCTGATCAGGGAGGCGCCCACTACCGCCTGACTTGATCAGGAGGCGGCCACTACCGCCTGACCTGATCAGGAGGCGGCCACTACGCCTGACCTGATAAGGAGGCGGTCACTACCGCCTGACCTGATCAGGGAGGCGGCCACTACCATCTGACCTGATCAGGGATGCAGCCACTACCGCCTGACCTGATCAGGGAGGCGGCCACTACCGCCTTGCCAGTTCCGTTAATGAGCCTCGATCCAGCGAGTTCAGATACAGACGCGGACCAAAAGCATGGAGCTCCCGCTGCCGCCAACTACAGTTCTAGTCTATAGATTCACTCACGGAACCCACGATAGACAGGGTAGCTTTTCGTCAGGAACTGGGACGTGGATCAGCAATAAAACTACAATTATTTCACAGAACTGCTAACAGCAGGGAGTTACCATCGGCCGATAACCGCTTCATACAAAAATGCACGCCTCTAAATAATTACTGCCAGGAGTGCAGACGTGCGTCACTACTTCAACGCTTTCTATGAAGTGGTGAAATGCCCTTTAAAACCAAAACCAGCACACACTGAAAATGTATACGCCACAGACAAATCATTGTCATGCTCGTAGTATATAACATTCGATACCTGCATTTTTGTGGCTACAATGTCAATCCAAGAACTGACAGTACACCCTAATGAAATGTGCTTTAACTTCCCAGACACTCGGCCCCCGCCACTCACGGCCTGAGTCCGCCCGTGCGGCTGGCCGTCCAGCAGTCACAAGACAGCTGAGGCCGCGCGGGCCTCATCCGGGCAACCCGCAGCAAAACAGGCACAGCGGCGACCGGGTGGCGCAACCGGGCAGCAGAGTGCGGTCCGAGGCAGGGGACCGAGTCCCGTGAGTCAGCAGCGGTCGCAGGGCATGTGACCGGGACGCACACCACCCCCGCCCGGCAGCAGCACACGTGACCGGACCACACGCACGCCACCGCCCGGCCGCAGGGACGGCGGAGAGGACCCGCACCACAGCTGGACACTGTCGGCCGCGCTGGCGGCGGGTCCGAGCTAAAGCCAAACTGGCAGTCCCTCACCTCCCCAGCCCCCACCAGCCTGGGTTCTGTTTGAACAACGTGCTTTTAGGATTTTAGTCTTTCTGCCACCGGTAAACTTTCTGGTTTGGATCCATCCCTTTGTTGATGTGTCCGAGTAGGTACTGGCATGCACGGTTTTTGAGCGCTTGGAAATATACATTGACCGGTCTCAAGTCTGTTGAGATACTTTTCAACCCATGTTGAGCCATTGACCGTGAGAGGAGATACCTGATTCAAGAATAGCAGGCCCCTCCGGGCAGAGGCGGCGGAACAAAGAGGACAGGCAATGGCCCCTCTAAATGAAGCGGCCCCCTTAACCACTACCCCTATGGCGTTGACTGGAAAGAAATGGGTTGAAAAGTCCACGCCCCCCTCACCATAAATCCGGATCCTCCACCGCCGCTGTCTCCGGGTGGTGATTGGCAGTGCGAACTGGGCGGCAGCAGTTCTTACAGGGCACCGGAATGGAACACGGCCGTACCATCACTCACTCCTTATATTAACACTACTATAGTGTTATGCTGAAGAAACGACCCAGTGCCATAGTGAAAAACGAGGCAGCGCTATGGTGAAAAACGAGGCAGAGCTATGGTGAAAAACGATGCAGCGCTATGGTAAAGAGAACGAGCAGTGTCCTCCTGAAGAACCTAGGTGGGTCAGCACTGAGAGCCGCCATCTCAGCACTGAGACCCACCATCCCAGCACTGAGAGTCCCCATCTCAGCACTGAGAGCCGCCATCTCAGCACTGAGAGCCGCCATCTCAGCACTGAGAGCCACCATATCAGCACTGAGAGCCGCCATCTCAGCACTGAGAGCCACCATCCCAGCACTGAGAGCCGCCATCTCAGCACTGAGAGCCACCATATCAGCACTGAGAGTCACCATCTCAGCACTGAGAGTCACCATCTCAGCACTGAGAGCCACCATCCCAGCACTGAGAGCCACCATCTCAGCACTGAGAGCCACCATCTCAGCACTGAGAGCCGCCATCTCAGCACTGAGAGTCACCCTCTCAGCACTGAGAGCCACCATCTCAGCACTGAGAGCCACCATCTCAGCACTGAGAGCCACCATCTCAGCACTGAGAGCCACCATCTCAGCACTGAGAGCCACCATCTCAGCACTGAGAGCCACCATCTCAGCACTGAGAGCCACCATCCCAGCACTGAGAGCCACCATCTCAGCACTGAGAGCCACCATCTCAGCACTGAGAGCCGCCATATCAGCACTGAGAGCCACCATCTCAGCACTGAGAGTTACCATCCCAGCACTGAGAGCCACCATCCCAGCACTGAGAGCCACCATCTCAGCACTGAGAGTCCCCATCTCAGCACTAAGAGCCACCATCCCAGCACTGAGAGCCACCATCCCAGCACTGAGAGTCACCATTTCAGCACTGAGAGCCACCATCTCAGCACTGAGAGCCGCCATATCAGCACTGAGAGCCACCATCTCAGCACTGAGAGCCGCCATCCCAGCACTGCGAGCCACCATCTCAGCACTGAGAGCCACTATCTCAGCACTGAAGGCCACCATCTCAGCACTGAGGGTCACCATCTCAATGGGAATCATCGGAGGCGAAGTGAGTGGGTTTATTTATGATAAACGGAGTATATAGATGTATTTATCATGCATCACCAGCTGCTTCGAACTGATCTCATTGCCCTCGAAGTCGTAAGCTGATGTCCATTTCCCTAATTTAAACAGACACCCGGTGTTCCAGCGCTGCCCCGTTTCACGCCCCCGCCATCCTTTCCGCAGAACTGATGCGGTTTGTATGCACGACGGGGGCAACGCGCACTGTGCAGGCTAAGCGTGGGCTTGCTAGTTAAACACGCAGAGGATGAAACTGGACCGTGGCTGGCCAGGTTTGAAGACCTCCACCCAAGACCCACTTATAACATTTTTCGACTCTACGACAGGGGGAAAATGTGAACAAACATTTTAACCGAATATACGTCACACGGTGTCGTGCATTTTAATAAGCTTCGTAGAATTCTTGCTGCAGACAATTTTATTCGAAATATGAATCTACATAAATAAAAAACTTAAGATAAAAAGCTCGCGCAGCGCCATTTCCCATCATTTGGGAGAAAGCCACACATGTAGCGAGTTGAGTGCCGTCCACGAGGGACCGCCTTCCGGCAGCATCCCAGGGCGAACATTGGATATATCACGTTTGAGCAAGTTAGGTGGGCACAACCAGAAATGACATTCACATACGAACCAGGCGGTGTATCCACCTCACAACTCAACACATCGTCAGCATTTGAATACAGCGAGGAAAAGACAGTGAAGAGCCAGAGTGCAAGTGGGACACGACCTATTTCTATTGTTTTATCTCAGCCAACGCCATAGAATTAATATCAGAATTAGAAATTTAAGTGGAGCTGGCTCCACCTCCGCCGCCTATGACAGAAGCCACGGCCCCAAACAATGCACCAAGACCGTCCGTGTTGACATTACGGTCGATGCCCAGCAACCCCAGCCACACACAAACATGACCGGGCGCGGTAAATCAGGCCAGGCTGTACCGCCAGAATAACCTAATAGTTCAGTTGTCCGTCCCACCACAGACATGTAATCCCCCTATCCATCCAACCACTTTGCTCTGTCATGATTGACATTATGTAAGTCAAAATTCGCAAGGGTACCAGAGTGCTGTTCCAGCTCTTCCACATACGAACGCATGGTCAGACTACGTTACCTCTGTCCAATAAGCACAAAAACTGAAAACAGACCATTCCAAAGTACAAAGTAGACCTGGAAACAAAAATAATGCAAATCAAGGTCTTCTAGAGAATGGTGATTTCAAGCTGGAACATTTCGTTGTTATTCCAATAAAATAAGAGCGCGCTGTTTTCAACTGGAAAACGTGTTGCGATTGTTACAGCCAATCGTCACCAATACGCCAACATCAATTTAGAATTCGCAGTGTGAAGACAAACATGGTTCCGTTTTTTATCAAGGCACCACGAATTTATGGGCCAATGATTATTTAGCCTCACGAAACATCCCGCTCTTCAGCCGTCTACATGGAGCTGGTGCAAGACTATCTCAACCACACGGTGGAGGGGGACGGGGGGGCGGGGTAAAATCGGAGCAAGTGTTTGTGAATAATATCGACCAAAACCAGCTCAAAGTGAATACACTTTTGCCGTTTTTGAGTAGCCATAGTGGACTGGACCCCATGGCTCCACTCACGGCTAGGCCAGCCTTCGTCCCCAAGAAAGTTTCGACAGAAATATTCTCAACAGGCAACTATTATTAGAATAACAAAGGTCATGATTGTTACGAACAATAATAATAATGTTGGCAATGCTGCGTGCTATGGCTCTCACCTCGGCATTCATCCAACTTAATAATTTTTCCCAGTTGCAGGATTTTGGGGAGCTCGCCACGTGCCGCGGCCCCGAGTGTATTTCGGCTTTTGGTAAATCAACGCAGCTCCCAATATAGGATCACACCCGCAGCCATTCAAAGCTCACCAGCCTACGCGGCGACAATCTACAGCGTTCAACAACTTCGTCAGCACCGCCGTCCGGACTATTTACTGCACGGTCTGCGCCAACAGCACCAAAGCGGCGCAGCCCATCACTGCAGCAGCGGTAGACTGCCTTACCTGGCGTCCCCCACCTCAGCAGTAGACTGCCGTACCTGGCGTCCCCCGCTACAGCAGTGAGACTGCCGTACCTGGCGTCCCCCACTGCAGCAGTGGTAGACTGCCGTACCTGGCGTCCCCCACTCCCACTTCTGCCACGTACGGACAAACTGGCCGTCCGCCCTGGTTCCCTCCACACACCCTCAATGGACATGTCACACCTTCCATATTGCGATAACATACAATTGTGGGCTAGCATTGGTCTAACCACGAGCATCGCGCCGATGACAAGATCAACTGCAGCTCGAGGAAGGCCTCACTAGCTACTCGGTACTCACTAAGGTCGGCGGCGTGGTCGGGGAAGAGCTCATCGCTGACGGCCACCACAGAGCCGATCTGGGTGACGGCGTACTGGGCGGCCGTGCTGTTGTCGGCGAACACCACGGTGAAGCTGCCCTCGGACTGCTCCGGTAGCCAGGAGAGGGTCAGGTACTGGCGGGACCCGCAGCCACCCTCCGCCGACGCGTTGGCCGGCACGTTGATGCTGGCAATCTTCGTCTGAGGACGCGCAGGGGCGGTGTCAGAGGCTAGCACAGGGGAGAAGGTGAGCTGGGAAGATGGCGAGGTTATAGCGCGTGCTAACCTAGACACCTTCTCATATTCAGGTCGAATTTAGCAAGTGGAATCTCGCGAGAAGCTACAGCTTTCAAGTCGAATTGGTGGAAACATTCAATGCTGGTTTACTATAGGAAGTGTCAGAGATCAAGAGAACGATGAAAATCAGCAAGAACTCTTGATCTACCAGCAGGGATGGCAGGGCTTTCAAAAGCAGCCGAAACCAGCGTCCCACAATTTCTGAATCCACAAACAAAGACGCAAAACTATTGCAGATACTGTCATATTTCCCATACAACACAGAAACAGAAATGTCCGCCAGTTTTTATCCTATTGTTGGACACAGTCCACTAGTTAATCTTTTATTTCCTTTTCGCCATACATTCTCCTAGTAGATGGCGGTTGCTCCACACAGTCACCTGGTTAGTCGTCGTCAGGTAGGGGATTCGCATCTGGATCCCCATCTGGGCCAGAATGCAGATGCGACCGTCGGAATCATCAGAGACGCTCCAGTGCCCGGTGGAGGGGTCCAGCGGCGTCGGCGGCGCCGCTGTGGTGGTGGTGGTGGTTGTGGTCGTGGTGGTGGTGGTGGTTGTGGTGGGCGTGGTGGTGTTTGGTGCTGCTGTGGTTGTGGTTGTGGTGGTGGTGGTGGTTGTGGTGTCGGGTTCGTCCAAGGCCGGTGGCGCGGTGGATTCGGCGTCAGCGGGCGCTACCGCGGACTTGGAAAGTGACAGGGACGACTGGCACAGCGCCGGAGAGCCTGCAAAACACAGTTGACACGTCACAATCGCCTTAGAACACATACTCTTTGCCCTGGCCATCCACACTACTCAGGTTTGGAGTTTACAGCTCGTCTCAGTAAAGGGATGCAATATTCGAGATAAAGCCACTTGTTTCGACGCATTCCGCGTTTATCTTCAAGCTAACCAAGAACTAGAGGCGATTGCTTCTGCTAGGGAATGCAGCAACATATTCATTTTAACACAAATATCAGAAACTAAGGAGCTGGGAGGGAAAGGGTCTGAGGCAAACAATGCTTCTTGCCCGTTTACAAGGGGGATCCAAGGGGGGCCAAAAGGGCCGTGGCCTACAACAAAGCCGTTTTTATTTTGAACATATTTTGACCGTTTTTTCTTAAAAATACTATGTTTTCCGCGATTTTCCCGACTTGGCCCCCACAACGTTGATTTCGCCCACTATTCCTCCTGGGTCCGCCAACGCACGTTTACGAACACATAATGTACAGCAGATGATGTTTTCTTGAAAATACATGTTGTGGAGTCCGGATATTTAATTAAGCTAGTGTGGACTCACTCATTTCTCATTTCCTTCAACCTTCATTCCTCATCTTGAAACAGAAACGACCGCTCGGTTATCGACCAAAAAGGCGTCTTACTGGTAGCTTGGCATCTTTGGTAACCCATCTGTAGCTTGGCATCTGTGCCTCCATTTAGGATTCCTTTGAACTGAGAAGAGATATCCAGTGCCTATTGGAGGGAATGTAAAAATATTCTAACGCCTAGTTCATACCCTTATTCAAAGAGATATTACAAGGTAGGCTTAAGTACAGGCTTTCTCCTCAATTGTGGAGTCTACCTTAAATTTTGTGAGGAGTCCGATCCTGCTATGTAGATCATACAAGTCATGAACCTTACTTTCCACACCCAGGATTAAATTATGTGTATGTTTTGAAGCAATTCACATTTATATATACCTCAGCATGCAAGATGCACACACAGGAGGCAGACACAGGACAGTTAGCAGGGCCAGTTGGGGCTCAAAATGGGGGAGAGGATATAAAGTCGCACCCAGGGCGCTTCCCAAGTCTCGGTTAATTGCGGCACGGAACGCCTCCGACAACGGTGCGGAAAAGGAGGGGGACCGAACGGTGGCGGGATAAGACCCTCCCCAACCGCGGCGGAGGCCACGCCCGACTTGAAAAAAAAACGCACAGTGACCATTAGTCGCTGGTTGATTGTTGTTTTAAGCATACCCAGAAATATAAATAATGTTAACAGCTGAAAATTCAATCTTCAAGCATGCCTGACCATTACCTCTCCTACTGGTTTGGTAAGCACATCAGGATAGTGTGACCTAACCTTACAGGCTGATTTACAAAATGTGACATGTAATTTGATGAAATTATTGGGAGGAAATCATTCCCAGAATGGCATAAAAATTATGTCAATGGCTTTTTTCTTCTGCTGGCACAGAATAGGGAGCCAGAGCAGAATATCTGCAAGAAAAACTAGTTTCATTTGATATCATACTTCACTCTTCAGTGTCTGTCCAGTCTTATCTCCCTGTCTCAAATGATGGAAAATCTGTCCAAAATGGGATCATGCAAGAGACCATGCTAGAAATCAAATTCAACCTGAAACTTGAGCATATTTTTATTGGGATAATTGTGAACTGAATTTGAGATGATGGGTGCATGCATAAATGGGTGTATATTTTAGTGAAAAATAAAAAGTATATCCCTCTTAAGACAAAACATTTACTACAGTCCTGTCCCAACAACATATTGGCTAAGTTTCCATGGGAGAGTGGCAATCAGGATAGAGCGGAGGGTCAGGACACTGTGATCACAGTTTCCATGACACTTTAGTCTGGATGAGGATACAGCTATAACAGGTAGAAGTTTTCAATCTTTAAGTAGTCTACATTTCTCATGCACCAGTGGTGTTTCCATTCACTCCCTTCTTTCCCTTCACCCAAATTTTCAAAGTAAGCCTTATCTTCTGCAGTCTACTCTCCTTTCAGTCCATACATATATTCATAACACAGGTAAAAATTGTAACGAGAACATTTACCATCACACTGCCCAATCTTGTTTGATACAGACTGACAAGAATCAGAGAAGATAGAAAGATTGAACCCCTGTTTCCAGTGCCAAAAACTATCAGTATCAGTATCAGTTTAAGGCCAGACTAGACAATTTCTGGACTCACCAAATTTATGACACTCCGGAATAACCTAGGAGTACACTGGTTTGAGCAAACTGCTCATTGACTACGCTTAGGTGCAAAACCCAGTGTGCAAAGTATGGCATTTTCGACGAGATCCTGTTGGTGCGAGTGCCCTTGGAGACAGGAGCAAGTGGTGCAAATTTTATCAACCTGGTGCGAATTTGTGAGACTGGTGCAAGGCAGGTGACACTGAAAACCAAACAAATAATGACTGAATGGTTATAAAGACACAGGAGAGGCCTTAGAAAAATTCCTTAACTAACTAATAAGAGAGACAGTATTGCATTGTGTGGGTAGGAATGGGCGCATTTTTTCCCTGGTAATATGACAGGTTGGTGAGAATTTTTGGTGGCTGGCAGTGCGAGAATTTTAGATGGCTGGTGCAGCTCATCTGGCCTGCTGCCATACTTTGCAGACTGGTGAATGACTGATTAGATTTCCCCTATTTGTAATAGAGTTCGTGAAAGAATGGAGCCAGCAGGCCATTATTGGCCACCATATTCCAAAATCCCTAGGTAAGGTAATATAATAATTATATCTGTATACATAATTTGATTGTGATGGAAACTGTGCAATTGTTGAAACCTGTCATGTTTCACAACACACTGGCTTTGAAGTACAGGTACAGAAGAAATGTTTAAGCAAATATAGGTCCATTCAAGCACATCATGCATGCCACACAACAGCATTACTTACACAGCAGTGCAGCAAGAAATCCAAGAACCACAAATCCAGTAGACCGGACAGCCATTTTTCTTATGCTTGAAGTTGATAATCAGTGACTGCAAAATCTGAAACCTCTTATAATCTAAGGATAATACAGCCTATTGTCTATCTACAATGTGCTCAGTATTAATCACACCAACTTGAATGGCACAGCACACACACAGCAATAAATAATCTTCACTGTCACTCCAGTGTCTTCTTCCAAGATCAAGGTAGGCTCGGAAAAGTTATGTATGAAGCCGACGAACTCTGTAGTTTGAGCGTTCGTTACTGTTACAGAAACGCACGAATGTTATTAGGTCAGTGAATTGCCCCTTGAATATTATGGAAAAACTAGCCTGTCACGCAATACCAGGAATATGTACCGAAGGGCTCCACGGTTCTGCCACAAAACAAATAATAAATAAAAGTCAGCCAATAATTGCACCGCCACATACACCCCACAACTGCCGCACGACTCCGAGGACTGACCTTTGTTTATTTCCCTCAAGACAAAGAGCGGAAATGAGAAAGACAGTGTACACCGCTGAATGCTGGAGAAGCTGTTTCAGCTGACTCAAAACAAGGAAGGGGTAGAAATTGAAAATGTGTAGTTCAATTACAAATTTAAATTTTAATAGGCTTTTTACGAGTTGTTATATAAAAAACCTTTCATTTTTCAAAAGAAGTGAGAATATAATGCAGACAATTTGAATAAGACTCTAAAGTGAAAAACAAAGTTGGTTCGCTTAACAATTGATAAGTTAAAAAAATTTACTCATTTTAATAGATCAATATTTTTAACCGTAAAAAATTCTTTTTTTAAATTAGTTGTATACAAATTTCAAAATTCGTCTCTATCATTCTTCGATCCAAAGAAACATCAGCTGAACACATCCAAGGCCGGAACACATCCACACGGGCGTCTTTATTTCTAATGTTCTATGTAAGCCAATTGAATATCAAAAGGTAAGAAGGTGCTACAGAATTAGTGAAGCTTTTTCTGTCTGTGAAAAATCACCAATTAATCAGCTGCTAACTATTCTTGCGCGTCAATTTTGGACAAATTTACTATTTTGAGACACTCGGATTTGACAACGGAGGACATTGGCGGGGAAAATATACCAATACTGTGGAAATTTAGGTGTGTACCTACCTAGCTAGAATTGGTAAATATTAAAAGGTACATTGATTTGCCACGTAAATCTTAGATGACTGATGGGTGGCATCCACAACTATTCACATGGTGAAAAGTTTGTTGACTGATGTGTGGTTTGGTGCGAAAGATCTTAACCGTGCATCTACCGATATTGCTTAATTTTTGAACTATATCGTTTTTAGCATATTGTTCTCAGCCTCCCTTGCATAAACTGTTTTTCAGCTTACCTACATATGAACATGCACCTTACCTTACCTTACCTTACAAATAGTTGGGATTTTGAGGCCACTTTGGCCTGCGGGTCCCGTTCTCAACGAGCTCCTTACCTTACCTTACCTAAAAATTTCGGATTTTGAGGGCTACTATGGCCCGCTGGCTCCGAGTCACCCACGAGCTCAGGTAGAGGGCATCACAACATGGTCTTGCCCGGGAAAAGGAACCCGGGGGTGGCAAAGAGGCGTACCTCTCAGCTGAGAGGATAGGGATGCATCACTCTAGCTCCGGAACATGGTACATTGAGGAAGCCCAATGGCTGTCCAGTCGAGATTTGAAGACGTTCAGAGATGGAGCAGTTACAACCGACATTGGCAAGTTATTCCAGTCGCTAACCGTCCTGATACCAAAGAAGTTACGCCTAGCTCTGGAGACTGCACTTGGTTTTACTGTCTTCCAGGGGTGATCCCCAGTACGGCTTTGGGTGTCGAGTGTAAAGAACAAACCATAATCCTGATCGATTCCTCCGTGCATGAGCTGATATATGCGAATCATGTCACCACGTCTCCTTCGGTAATACAGCGATGGCAGCCTGAGAGCACGTAACCTCTCGATATAACCAACGCCCGGAGAGAACTCACCATGTGAGTGGCACGTCGCTGAACCTTTTCTATGAGAATTTGATCAGACCTATTGAATGGGCCCCAAATCACATTTCCGTATTCAAGGAGTGGATGAACAAGTGCCTTATAAAGCAGCGGAAGAGTTTGTGTGTCAAGATGTGTCATGGATTTCTTAATAACAGCAAGTACTTTTGTGGCTTTTAGAACAGCTGAAGCTGCCTGCTCCTTGAACTTAAGTTCGGTTGTCGATCAGTACACCAAGATCCATTTCCACATCTACCCTCCGGAGCAAGGTGTCACTCATGGTGTAGGTGTGTTCTTCATTCAAGTTGCCTATATGGAGTGTAACACATTTGCTGTTGTTGAAAGGCATTTGCCACTTCTGCGACCAGTGAACCACACTCCGGATGTCTGATTGAAGACGATCGACGGACAGCTGGGAGTTTGAGCTGGCAAACAATTTTGTATCGTCCGCAAACATACTGATCCCGCAAGAGACACAATCAGGCAAATCGTTAATGTACACTAAAAACAGGAGTGGCCCAAGAACCGAACCCTGTGGTACACCACTCGTGACACAGACCCAATCCGAGAACGACGATTGAACAATGACGCGCTGCGATCGTTGGGACAAGAAGTCTTTGATCCATTTGAGTACCTTCCCACGGACTCCATACGCCCTGAGCTTCCTAATAAGCCGTTGGTGAGGAACCGAATGAAAAGCTTTGTGCAGGTCAAGGTAGATGGCGTCAACCGGATTGTTGTCTTCGAGCAGCCTGGTCCAGTTGCTCAAAACTTCAAGAAGCTGTGATTCACAGGACCGTTTAGGACGAAAGCCATATTGATGAGGGGACAAGAGATTCTGGGAAACTAGATGGTCTAGTACGGCATCCTTGACCACAGACTCCAGGACTTTGCAGGTAATGGAGGTTAGACTTATCGGTCGGTAGTTCCCAGGATCTTGCCTGTTTCCTTTCTTGAAGATGGGTACAACTGTTGCCAGTTTCCACTCTTTAGGCACCTCACCTTCATCCAGGGACTTTCTGAAGAGCATTGCAAGAGGAATACAGAGTGAAGCAGCAGCATCATGGAGGATCCGCGAGTGAACCTGGTCCGGGCCTGGAGAGCTTGTGACCTTGATTGATTTAAGCTTCTGTCTTATAATGTCCGGAGAGATGACAATGTCTTCCAGGAATGGCCCAGTACATCGTGTTTCAAATGATGGGAAACTTGAAGTGTCTTCACAGGTAAAGACACTAGCAAAGTAGTTGTTCAGTAAATTTGCCTTGTCACAGTCTTCAGTTACCACAATACTGCTACTACTTCGGAGGTCGTCGATCGAGCCTCTTGTTTTTAATCTCGATCCTGTGTATTTCCAAAATGCTTTCGGATTTGATTTGATTTCAGTCGCCAGGTTACGCTCAAATTCCAGGTGCAGTTTCCGAGTCAAACTTCTCAGCTGGTTTGCACATAGTGAAAGCCTTGCAAAGTCAATAACATCCTGGAGTACGGAAGAATGTTCTAGCCTTCTGGTTTTTCTTATCTTTAAGTTTCAAGGTGGCACGAGTCATGTAGGGATTCTTGGTGTTCCTCTTGACAACGACCTTTGGTATACAGATGTCGGTGGCCTCAGTTAACTTGTCCATAAAGAGCTTGTAGAACAGCTGAACTGTCAGATGCTCGCCTCTTGTCCATTCAGTTTCAACAATCATCTGGTTAAACAGCTCAAAATTTGCCCTCCTGAAGTTCAACAAAGATGATGCTTTTTCATGTTCAGCCACATAGCATTTGATTTTGAAACCAAGTACAATGTGATCACTTTTACCAATGCTAGGAAGGTATTCAAGGTTGGCTACCATAGCCTCTTCATTTGTGAATATCAGGTCCAGGATGTTTGGCCTCTGCCCAAATGAGTACCGTGTAGGTTGAGTAACATGTTGAAAGAGAAGAAAATCCTGTGCAACGTCCAGGAGCCTGTGTGAGGGGTGGTTAGGGCTAGCATGTGAGTAGTTACCAGTCCAGTTTATCTGAGGAAAATTAAAGTCCCCTGTGAGCAATAAATGTGAAGGTGATAGTGCTCCAACCGTTGAAAGCAAGTCATGAAACGACGACATACTATGGTGACCATTGCCAGAAGGACTGCGGTAGAAACATCCGAGGAGAAGAACATCAGTAGAGTGCAATCTTATTTTGACAAACAAGTGCTCAATGTTGTTGGACTGTGGTGTATCAACTTGTGATGCCTTGATTGATGCTTTGACATATATGGAAACACCTCGTTCCCCACTGGATCCTAGGTTTTCCCTCAGTGGGTCAAAACTTGTGTAAGCATTATAATTTGGAAGAGCAAGCAGACTAGGAGAAAGAGGCAGACATTGCGCTTTGGGGATAACTTCCTTAACCATAATGATATCTGGCTCATTTCCCCAGATGGCCATAACAAAGTCTTCTGTCTTGTTAACAAATTGATCACAATTTGTGTACCAAACCTTTATATCTCCTCTTATATTCAACTGTGGGCGTCATTCTTGATTTGAGTGCTGCAGATGTGCAGGATTAGGATGAGAAGCTGCAATGCTGCCTTCTGGAAGTGAGTCAGGGCCTGGAGTGGCTGCCCCTTCAATGCTTCTTCCGCTTCAGCCAAGCCCCGGCAGTAGACACATCAGCATTGAGTGTGATTTCAGTCCGGGTTGGTTGGTCGTTCTGCTGGGGATCCCTACTTGGACAGAACACTGTCTTAACTCTTGTTTCCCCCACAGTAGCTGGGTTTCGTGAGTTTCCAGCAGTCCCTGGTAACTGTTGACTTCCTGGATGGATTGTTTGGTGGGCCCGGTGTTCATCCAACTAGACGATCTTACCCCGCTTGATGGTGATGTTGCCTTCCCCTGCCTTGCGGCGCCTCCAAAGCTCATTCCTCAACATCTTTTGATCCTGTCGTTCTTTGTAGGTGAGGTCTGGTGTAACAAAGATCCTGCTCCAGTGGTGAGTGAGTTTCAAGTCAGATGCCCTTCTCAGGATATCATACTTTTGATCATCATTTTCTAGTGTCACAATGAGTAGCCTATCCTTGCCAGGGGACTGTCTTGCCAGCACGGAAGGACCTGGTGGCTCTTACATTTAATTTCATAGAGTCACGGATCATAGTTTGGAACAGCTGGATATCTGCATGTGAGCACTCCAGCTGAGAGGCACCTTGCTGCTCACGTAGGTTGTGTACCACAAGGTTGCGTGATCGCCTGTTCTTATCTTTAAATCCATCAAAGACCCTAGAGATGGTTTGGGCCTCTCCTAGTGTCACAGACTTGTCTCCAGAGGCAGGCAAGGGTGGGTATGACATCTTCTCATGCACATCTTTGACCATTTTCTCACAGGTGCTCTTTAGAACCTCCGAGTAAGAAGCTCTATGAGCAATGCCCTCCTTCAAGACACGCTTCACCATGTCTGCATTTGCAGCCGACTGTTGCTCAAGGAGCTTCATAGATGAGTTGACAAGCTTAACATGATGTTTGAGAGCTGTGTCAAGTTGTGTCATTTTGTCACTCATTGTTAGGTGCAGTGAACAAATCTTATCCTCTAACTCCTTGGAGTGGCCTGCAGTATCTGGTGCAATATCCCTGTTTACCTGGATAGCCATGTCTGATGTTGCCTGAGCAGCAGGAGTATCTGGAAAAGTGAAAACGTCTGAGCCAACAGAGGCATCCTGTTTGGATCCACCAGAGAAGGTTCCCACAGCTCGAGATTTGCATGCCTCGCATAGGAATGATATTACACTGTGTCTTTTCAGTGCATTGTAAGCAGGCTTTGTTAAAGCCTGACACATGGCATGGTACCAGCGGTAGCAAAGGTCACATCGCACACCCATCTGACCATCCCTGACTTCAAGCCCGCAGGGCATCTTCCCAGAACCTCCTATGCATGTGGTAAGGGGGACCGAATCATCGTTGTGGTTTGATTTACACAGAGATGGAGAAATGGACTAACCGGGATCCAAGGGTAGAGATCTAATTGCTGTAGCAACAACTCCCTCGGAGCTACCAGACATCAGTTTGACAGTGTGATTTCCAGCAGCTCCAGTTTGCCCCCCATCAGCGTCAGCCCAATCCTGATCTTGGATCTGAACGTGCAGATCCTTTTCATTTATGGTGTCTCTTTTGCGCTCTGCACTGCCAACAGCGCGTTGTGTACTATGGATGTTTGGATCTATGTTTACGCCCATCTTACCCTTGTGCCCTGTGTTGGACTGAACAGCACCGGGACAATGATGACGAGCGGACAACATACCTCCTTTTTGTCTTCCACGGTCGTCGAATTGTCACTGTTCACCGCCACTTCAACACCATTTTTTCCATCACACTCCGACGTCGCAACAATGGTCGAACGTGATATCGACGGCGATGATGAATCGCCCCCAGGCATTGTCGACGAAGTTTCGCCAGGTTGTGGTGTCAGTTTTATCACGTGATCAGAGGTGATCGCCGTGTTCACCGCCGCCGAAATACCGACAGGCTGTATCGACGGATCCCTCCTTGGAAAAACTGGGGAGCGTTGCAATGGCATTGCAATTTCTACAATCAGTGGAGTGTATCCCTAATCCGAATTTAATTTTCGAAAAATCCGAAGTGAAAAACACCTCAAAGGCTGAGATGGGGACCAACTGCGCCACAGGGGGGACAAAACCAGGAAAAGGCGGGAAATCGCTCTGGAAGGGAGCTCGTAGGCACACGTCCGCCCAGCATGAAAGTCTGTCAATGAATGAATCAGCTCCAGATGAAAGTGTGCTTATCTCAGTCGTTCTCAGGGATCAGGTACCTGAGATGGTTCCAGTGAGTGTCTAAGTTGGGCTTGAACTGAGACAATGTCTGTGAAGAAACTACAGCCTCGGGCAGAGAGTTCCAGTCGGAGACGGCTCAAACCCCAAACACACATCGGCGGACCCTGGTCTGAGCTGTGGGTTTTGTCAGTTTCAGCGGGTGGCCTCTAGTCTGTGTGTTTGTGTTCAGTGCTACAAAGTCTGAGTAGTCCAGATCGACCCTCCCATGCAGCAACTGGAACATTTTCACCATATCTACTCTTCGTCTACGGTAATACAATGACGGGAGATTTAGACTTCGGAGCCTATCCATATAAGGTAAATGATGTAGTGAGGAAATCATATAAGTTGCATGTCTCTGTACCTTCTCCACCAGTTGCTGGTCGGTCTGATTAAATGGCCCCCACACAGCGTTACCGTACTTGAGCAGAGGACGCACAAGTGCTTTGTACAAGCAGGGTAGAGTGAATTTGTCAATATTGGCAAATGACCTTCGAATCACAGTAAGTACCCTGTTGGACCTGGATACTGCAGGGGCCGCCTGTTGTCTGAACTTCAAGTCAGAATCGATCATGATGCCCAGGTCTTT
This sequence comes from Lepas anatifera, assembly GCA_034440635.1. Lineage (NCBI taxonomy): Eukaryota > Metazoa > Arthropoda > Thecostraca > Lepadidae > Lepas > Lepas anatifera. The sequence goes on along the minus strand of JAOTON010000709.1, from coordinate 56,091 downwards.
TTCCTCACTGACTTCACGCTCGTACACATCATGACACATTGGGCTGCATGGCCCAATCTTGGCACAGCCCCACATGAGTTCTTGCCTTGGTTAAGCTTAGAGATTGTGCGCCTCAATCTCCTGTTACCTAGTTACAGCTGTGGGGCATGCGTTTGTGCAGGGGACACCTTTGCCATTTCACCTACCGAACTGGAACATGTAGTTGCATACATCTTCTCACTCCTCACATTCACTTACTAGGTTTGGAGCTGGAATAGGTTCAGAGGCGTGTTTGGAGTTCTCCTTCAGTATGCTCTGATCATATGCTCACAACCTAGATCTAAAACAATATCTCATACATTTGTGCTGCCCAGAAATTGTGAGTGGTGCTAAATAGGGTGAATAGGTTGAGGTTTGCTGATGACATGGTCCTCATGCTCTCAGGGAGGTTGTTTCACTTGATGCAAACACTGAAATTGTTCCAATGTTCCTTAGACCAGAGTTCAGGCTTGCAGAGCTTTAGAGGTTGATCCTTGGTTGATCAAATGGGCACAAAGTCAAACAGTTCTTTCCTCCTTATCTTTTTTCTTCCAGCAAGTATATTATGCACCCATATCCTGCCTCCTCTCATATGACAATGAAGAGTGGGCAGTTTGAGTTTCCTTGGCTTCTCATGATTGACTATTATCTACCAAGTTTTTATTTTAGTCCAGAATATATGTATATGAATGATTCCAGACTAAGACATAATGCAGGACTAAATTAACACACTTGGCAGATAACGATCAGTTTTAACAACGCTTCAAAACATGCAAGGAAGAACATTTTTCTGCATTAAAAAGAAGCTAACATATTTTTGACCAACATCCCACAGAGCCTATGTCTGCCTGCAGCTGTTCATGATCAGTGGTTCTGTCAGCTCTCCTGTAGACTTTGGTATTGTCTGCAAACCTCAGGAGCTGGCTGTAGACAGAACTTGGCAAATCATTCACAAACAACATGAATAGGATAGGGCCAATGACCGATCCCTGAGTGACTACATTTCATACCATACACATATATTGACACCAAAGGCAGAAGAAGGGCATAAAGGATCCTAAAACAAGTTCCAGCTGACTAGTGAAGACATAATTATGCATAAGGGCACTGGGCCCCGGACCTGTGACCGCCGACGGCGCGAGTGCCCTAAATTACGCTCAGATGGGCTCAGAGCTGAGCTGACGTCCACTGGCCGAGTGTGTTGAGAAACCCATCACAATACTAATAAATCAGCACCACAAAAGTGCATAGGAACAGTTTAAACGTGAACAAAAGCTAATGAGATACGGAGGCGACCCCACAGCGCGAGAATTCGTCAGAGAGAAACACTGCCACGTCGATGCGGCTCCTGGACGGACGAACGGACGAACCACCCATCAACCGCAATGCCTCCTGGCTCCTCAGTGGGCTGCCCGACGCCCCGCGCACCCCGCTCGCATTTGAGACCGGAAGTCAGTCAGATGATTTTTTGCCTGTGGTAACTCTGCTTTCTACCAGTGAAGACGTCACAGATCCAGATATGAAGGTGACCACTTATTCCCAGAGGTCTTAGTTTTAACAGAAGCCTCTCATGGGGAACATAAATGCTTTTCTGAAGTCCAGATATTCGTATAGGTGCTGGCAACCCAGAGGTGGATGCCGCCTCGGGACAAGTTCAGGCGGCGCTGAACAAAGTACATGAGTGGGTTGATGCCTGAGAAATGGAAGCCAGCAACACCTTGACTAAGATCAGTCTTTTCTCAACCAACAATGACGAAATAAGCGGGAAACGCCTGCTCAATGTGTGCCTAGGGTAGGCACAAAGACTGCAGCAGGTACAAGAGGTCACTGCTTTGGGCGTAAAATTTGATGCCCAACACACTTTTCGGGCACACATCGAGAACGCTAAACGAAAAGCAGACATTAGCCTTGGTGCAACGAAGGCGCTGGTAGGCACCAGATGGGGCTGCCGCGAGCATGCACTCAGGAAAGTCTATGAAACTTTCATACAGCCGGTGGCCCTCTACGGAGGTGTGCAGATATACAGTTTGCGAGGAAAACAAGCCGTCCATGAACCGCACAGCCCACACCGCAGCGAGACTCATCACCGGGTGTCCAGCGGATACTAGGGGTAGCGACCCTGTTGGTGGAGGCCCGCCTCAGAAGCATGCACTCTGTGGCAGAAGGGCTAAGTGCCGTCTAAAGGGAGAAATTACCGATGCTAGAAAAAATACCGGGAAACCAAACCGCAACTCGTAAGGCGAAGCGCCACTTTAGAAATCACTGTTATAAAAATCCGGACAACCATATGAAAACCGAACATCAAGTCGTTGACCGATCTGCAGGACGCGCTACAAAACCACAGCCGAGCCGGTAGGAAGATGCAGCTGGTGTGGGTGCACCGCCACAGCGGTCTCCACCAAAACGAGGCGGCGGATGTGGCGGCAAGCTCTGGCAGAGGTGAGTAGAAGAACAATAATGGAGCCAACATCCCAATCTACCTGAAAACCGCCAAATCAGTAATGCAAAGAGCCTGTAAAAAAGTGGGTGGGATCGTACAACGAAGCCGTCCCACCGGATCACCGGCATAACAAGATCTGCAAGGGAAGACCCCAAAAAATGGATAAAGAATGGACAAGACGAGAGCAGGTGATGCTGCATCAGGTGAGGGTGACTCGCTGCCCCCTCCTGAAGGATACGCTACGAAGGTGGGGATGAGCAGGGAGGACTGCCTCTGCGATGCATGCAAGGAACCAGAAGACACGGAGCACTACATTATTAACTGCATGAAATATGCAGCAGCAAGGATCATACGTGCCCATTCCACACACAGCGGTATTGCTGGAGAGACTAGGGGATGTTATAAGGTCATCCGTGCGACTAGTCTCCTCCGGGGGACATGCACCGGACAAGAAGAAGAAGAAAGCCACCCTACGGGAACACAGGCGTTTTGGGGCAGGCTCCGGGAACGAGCATGAAAAGTCTGCTCATGACAAATCACTTTTTATGAAAGGCTGCATTTAGGATGACGCAACCAGAGGCACTCATTTGCCCATATGGCCAAAGGCTTGTGTAATAATCCGGTTCAAAGAGTTTAGGAAAAGCGTACCTTGTCAAACTCCGCCAAAGCCAAACACACAGTCAAAGGTGCTCACTGCATCTCCCAGGTGTTTGTTGGTTTCCTAGATAGGAACCGGTTTTCAAGAAATCTTGTGGTCCCCAGTCTGCCGGAGCATTAGGGCGATACCCCGGAGGAACGGTCTGTCGCGGAATTGTTAGAGTGAACTGTAAATCTTCTAGATAATTTGAAACCGATAAATCCATACTTGGAAAGCCTAGACTGGGTGGTCACCCTCAATAACGATGGAAACAAGCACAAAAATTTCAACCTCCCATCTCACCTTGGGTCTTCACAGGAATGGAACAGGGTTTTCATCACCCCAGACCTGACCTATGCTGAAAGACAGGTCCGGAAGAAACTGAGAGATGGGAAACCGCTTACTGATCTGGAATGATGCTTGAGTCACTTGCCATAGGTAACAGTGTGATTTGTATGTAACTTTGTGCATTTTCCATCGTCCACAGGTACATTAAGTAACTTCATACTAAGCGTAGTCTTCAAAGCTAGAATTCAAGGTGAGATTTTTGCTATTGGACTCTGCTTTATATTTTGTTTTAGTTTTGGTCACCGGATTGCATTTTCATCTGTAATGACTGGGGAACAGTTTTTCCCGAAGCTTTGAGTCATGCTGGTTTAAAAGGTTTTTAGTTCTAAACTCAGACAGAACATTAATTTTCTCCATTGTTTGAAACAATTTGCAAAATTAAAAGAAACAATACGACTTGCAACTTGCCTATCTCCTTCGCCGATTTCTGGTGTTTCTGCACTGTTCATGCGTTGAATGTTATGAATACCTGTAACCGCTTTCTCATTGGTCGTAACAATGGTCGAAAGCAATGCTAAATCTCCAAGCATTTGGGCTCATGTTGTGTCTTAATACCTATTAAAGTATCAGTAGGTACCCAAAACATTGGAAACAGCCTATGCTCGTATTGATCCCGGTGACTATCAGAGCCATGCCTCGCGCGTTGAGTGAGGTGTTGTGGGGAGCGCAGATGATGCACCGTCCGGTGGGCGGTGGGAAGCGGATCCGCATGGAGGACGGCCCTCCCACCGACTACGAGCCGCCGCCGCTGACGCCCTACAGCGAGATGGACCCGGCCACGCCCTTCTCGGTGCCGGGGACTCCGTACGGCGGCCACATGGAGCAGACGCCGGTCCACCAGTCAGTGGCCAGCCGCAGCTGCCCGCGGGGCTGCACTCAACTCAATGCCTGCTGTCGAATCGGTGTTTAGAGCTTTGCTTTGTTACACGAGGAGACCATTCATGTATCGGCATGCCGGATGGAAACGTGTCAGAAGTTAATGTGTGATATTGACTGGTACCGATAGATTCGTGATAATCGGCGCCCTCCATCAGCCTCCTGTCTAAGCCCTATGCACTGATATTCCGTGTTTTCTAGCGCGTCATGGAGCACGTGTAACAGCGGCCGCCGGTCCCCCAGGCCGCAGTACCAGGGAGTGGACTACACCCACCAGCAGTACTCTCAGCAGGGCTACGACGTGGCAGCGGCGGCGGCCGCCTACGACGCCCAGCAGCACCACTACCAGCAGCAGGAGCAGCAGATGCAGCTGCTACACCAGCAGCAGCTGCAGCAGCAGGCCGCCGTGCAGGTGCGTCACCGCTGCAGACGCTGCAGCTGAGTGTTTGTAACGGTCCCCTTGGGAGGAGCAATGCTGTGTTGCGTCCGTTCTTCTAGCTCCTTTTGCTTTCTGGGGAGCTACTTCTTCCTGTATCCCGCTAGGCGCCGAATCAATAGTAAATAGTTTGGGCAGGAAACATGACGCCTTGTAGTCAAACCAGTTGGTTAGTCTTAAAGCTCAAATGACGATAGAACTGAGTTGGACCGAAAGCTATGTTCTACATAGCTTACTTTGATGTGTATTTTCACAGTCCCAGTCTATGTGTATTTTGGCTTTTATATTGTTTTTCGTACCTTGACGGGTGTGAGTTATTTTCCCAGTAAAGCATGTATGGCACGACCAAACGGAGTGAGCTGAAAACCATGCACAGGGCTGATTACCCGACAGTTGACGCTTGTCTGTAATTTGGCTCCTGAACGCATGCGAGTGTTTAGGCAATCGGGTTATTTTTTCCTCTCAAATTTCATTATTTTGATGTATATAATAGGTAATATAATTAAATAATTGTTGAGCTAAAAGTTGGTAATATATCAATTTTGAAACTTGATATAATCATTGGCTGATAGAAGTTATATGTGCTGTGCACAAAAGTATGCCATTTGCAGCATATGTAAATTAGGGGAAGCAGCCAGCACTGCACTAAGTGATTTACGGACCAAAGTTCGTATGGCTAAAAGTACGTATAGATAAACTTCGTACGCAAAAGCTCGTAAGCAAATGTACGTAGGGTATAAAACTCGTATGCCAAAAGTACGTACGCAAAAGTTCGTAAGCAAATGTACGTACGGTATAAAACTCGTATGCCAAAAACACGTACGCAAAGTACGTATGTAAAAATACGTAGGGAAGTCCGTGCAAGTACGCACTAACTTTCTACGGGCTTTCACTTTTCTCCTATAAGTCTAACAGCTAAAATTTGTATGTGGCTGTTTAGCCTGAAGAATTGTCTATGTATGGTCTATGTTTCAACTGGATGTCTCTGAAAGGAACTGCCACGAGCCCATCAAAATGAAATGTCACGTGCGTACTCTTGCCGGGTGGGTCGGTAAGAGTACGCAGAAAGAAGCTGGAGTACGCATTGATACCCCGCTGTGCTTTAGGTGCATAGGCCGTGTCGCGAAGTTTTTGTCGCCAAAATAGGCGATTGCATGATTTTATATCGTTCTGAATATACAAGAACTATGTTGCAACGTTTGGCTTTCAAAATAGAGTTACGGACTCTGGTCCGAGTGAAAATTAAATTTTCCTATCTCTTAAGCATGCGCACTCTGCCCAATGGTCTACTGCGTACTCTTGCCGGACATGCTCCCTTGGGAAGAAAGTCTTCATAAACATGTTGGCAGGCGTTTTAGCGTGAGCTCCGGTCCTGGAGCACACTCTAGCTCAGCCTTCTTACTGATGACAGACCGCAATACAATACTTTTGATAATAGAAGCATGGTCTACAAGTTTACCCGGTCAAGAAATATTACTTCAAGGGTGCCCAAAAATTTATTTTGCTCTGTACTCCCGCGGAAAGAACAGGAGCACGTTGAATTTTGGTGTGCAGCCTAGGCACTGGCCCTGCTTTTATACCAGGGTATCCACCATCTCAGTGGTTGCTAAGTAACCAAAACAGCTGCTGCGTACTCTTTATCTCCGCGTACTCTTACCCACTCTTACCCTAAACAAATGTACATACATAATAAATGCATAAAGGGGAGGCTCAAGCCCCTAGGCCACCTGAAATGAGACCATAGACAGGGGCGTCGCCACAGATTTTCGGGTGGGAGGGCCGGCGCCAGGTGGGAGGGGCTGGGGCTCGTGATGAATCCCTATGTTCACTCTAACGTGGCATTTTCAATAGTATTTCCAACCAAAAGCGGGGACTGGCCCCTCCCCGCCACTTTCTAAGAGCAGGAGGGTCCGGTCTCGAGGCCCCCGGTGGCGACGCCCCTGGCCAGTGGTCATAGATATCCACCACTGCGCTTAAGCTATTGAAAGCCCGGCGAGATGTGGGCAGGTGATGATTACCTCTGTACTTCGTGCGATGTAATTTTCCATGCGATTTTTTCATGGCGAATATTTTACCTCCATGAGCTTTACTCATACGAATTTGTGTGATTACGAAACATGTTATCCTTACGAAAATTTTGATCCTACGTACTTTATCCCGTACGAAATTTTCCATACGAACTTTTCCATACGAACTTTTTACATTACGAACATTTTACCCCTACGCACTTTAAACCGTACGAACTTTATCCATACGAACTTTTTACCTTGCGAACATTTTACCCCTACGTACTTTAAACCGTACGAACTTTTTCCATACGAACTTTTCCATTACGATTATTATCCACGTACGTACTTTATCTATACGTACCTTAGCCATACGTACTTTTGCGTACGTACTTTAGGCATACGAACTTCTTCCTTACGTACTTTGGTCCGCAACCCGCACTAAGTTGCTTTTGCCATTCTTCAGCCTGTCTGCAGTCGGCATCACAAATGGTCCGCAACTGATAAATATATTTACTTGTCGTCGTGAAAAATAAATTACCAAACTTTTCGCGTGCCATGTTTCTGGGACCGACACCGACGCTGAGGTTCGAAAAATGTCACTCTTCACATTTAGATCCTACATGTGAAGCCGATGAAATGCTTTACCAATACTGAACAAGGCTGAAAACGACGAGTCTGCTGATTTTTTTGCCGGCGTTGGTTCATGTTTGCATACATATCTACATACATACATCCATCCATACATACATACATACATACATACATACATACATACATACATACATACATACATACATACAAACAAAGAACTGAAGGTCAGGATTTCTTGTATATATGACTACGTTCGCCTTCTCGCTGTCGCTCGCAAGCTCCCTCTTTCTGGACAAGAAGGCTTGGAGCATACCCTCTGAAGTACTGTTCCGACTCCTGGCAGCAACAACAGCAGATGTACGCTGCCGAGCTTGAACAACAGCAGCAACTTCAGCAGCAACAACAACAGCAGCAGCAGTTGCAACAACAGCAGCAGCAGCAGCAACAGCAGCAGCAACAACAACAACAGCAGCAGCAACAACAGCAGCACATGCAGGCGCCGCCGCCGGAGGAGCCTCCCCAGCAGCCGATGTTGTCGCCCGAGCAGCCGCAGCCGCAGTACGAGCCCATCCCGCCCATCACCATCGCCATGACCCGACGGGGCCGCGGTAGGTGTGAGTACCGGCAACGGTCCACCAGGACTGCTGCCCGCAAACTCTTGGACTATGAGACGTGACTTTGACTCATTGATGAACCGAACTGTGTATATGAGCTGTAGTCTGAGCTGAGAGATGTTGACCTTAAAAATAGGAAGAGCTCTGCGACGTGTTCGTTGCCGACTGCAGCGGTTGGTGCCTTCCACCTCCACGTCTTTCCTCAGCACCGTGCCCTACTCAACGTTTGTGCTCAATTCCCCCGACCATTATCCCTTCACCGCCTGGAGGGGGGGTCCGATCGGATCAGCCGGACCCCCTCCAAACCAGTCCAAACCAGTCCGTTTGAATCAGTTAGTGAAGATGTGTTTGCATTGAAGCACTTCCAGGTTAGACTCGCCGGCTTTCAGTGGAAGCTGTAGGGCCGAGTATCTGTCTTGAGAGTCGTGTACCAAAAACACGATTTGGTGTCTGAGCCCGGCGTTTTGCACAAAGCATATTCTCTGTATATCTCTGCATTCTCTGCATATTCTGCATGCATATAATCATATTCTCTGCATATTCTCTGCTCTGCATATGCAGAGAGTATGCTTTGTGCAAAACGCCGGGTTCAGACACCCCATTAGTGTTTTTAGTTCCGTCTCTGGGGAGTGGTCGCTATCACCATCATATTTATAATCAACAGTCTGTTTTCAACTGTCTGGTCGTTTTGCCGTCTGCCGTAGTATCTCCAGAACACACTCGGTACTGTCTGCTGTGCCATGGTCGTACTTCTCTGACCTGCGGCTACCGTGCCCGGCCGACAGCCGCCATGATTAAGCGTCCGGCCGAGCCGGCCGCCGAGCCTGTGGTGGACGAGCCTCTGGGGAAGCGCACCCGACGCGGAGGCCGCGGCCGCGGACCCGAGGCCGGCCTGGGCGCCGACGACGACACCAGCCTCTACAAGATTGTCAAGGAGGGACGCGCCATGCTGCAGGTGGGCCGCCGCGTCCTCGTGTACTGCGCGGGATTGGCTGTTGTGTCCTTGCGTGCTGCGCGTGATTGTGTACCACGCCCCTGTGTACTGTAAGGGATTTTGTAGGATTTGATAACATACGATTCGTAAACAACGGATCCCGACGCCCCTAGCTTCGCGCCGGCCGCAGCTGCCACTGCGCCGCGCGGCATGACGGCTCATAGAGGAAGGAAGGTGTGACAGGGGCCGAGGTGGCCTAGTGGCTTCGTTGCCAGTCTTCGGATCGGATAGCATGGATTAACGTGGGTTCAATCTCCACGGCGGGAAACTACCTTCCGTGTCCGAGCTGACCCGGTGGAGAGGATCCTTAAACACCCACGCCAATACTCCCTGTAATTGGGCAAGTGTGCCTGTTGGGAGTGGCCCTAAATAAATAAATAAATAAATAAATAAATAAATAAACAAACATCAGTCTGTTCAAAAAGAAAGCCGCTGTCTCCTGAAAAGATGAGTTATGAGAGAAAATGTGAAACCAGGGTCTTTTGGTATGTTCTGTGCGATCGATAGTTCAGTGCAAAATCCGCGAAGTTACCATATTCCCATTTAAGGTTAAGACTCAGTAATATACGACGCTTAACATGTTTTTCCATGAATTAGGTCAAGTCTTGTCGTTCACTATTTGCGGGCTAGGTACGTTAGAAGAGAGAGGTCTCCGGTGACCTGATACGTGCCGTCATTGACGAGCCCTCTTCTTCTCTAATACCAGACTGTCTCGTCCATCCAGAGGCAGTCCCATGGGCGGGAGACTGTCACAGACTGACCTGACCCCTCCCCTGCTGTGACACCAGACGGTGGTGGATGACTGGATCGAGCAGTACAAGATGAACCGCAACGTGGCGCTGTTGGCGCTGAACCAGTTCTTCATCACGGCGTCCGGCTGCAAGGGCGTCATCACCAGCAAGATGCAGCAGACGATGGAGGACGTGGCCATCATCAGGAAGATGACCGAGGAGTTCGATGAGGTGAGAACTTTGCTGTTTGTTGAAAAAAACAGGGAGAAATGGCAAGCTGTTTGCTATATAGAGGAGAAAGGAATGGTGCAACTGGGAAACATATTGGAGTTAAGACACAGATGTTCTCCATGGAAAGTAGGATAGAAGTAGCGAAAAATATTGGTAGAGCTGTACAAAAATGTGCCGGAGAACTGCTTTCAACATGTGACTAGAAAAGACGTGCTTTCTGATCCTTAAGTATCCCAATGTCGCTGTCTTGACTTGCTTGTGCCGTTGCCAGGAGTCGGGCGAGTATCCCCTGATACAGACCGGACAGCAGTGGAAGAAATTCCGCTCCAACTTCTGCGACTTCGTGTCCACCCTGGTGAAGCAGTGCCAGTACAGCATCATCTACGACCAGCACCTGATGGACAACGTCATCTCCTTTCTGACCGGACTGACCGACTCCCAGGTCCGCGCCTTCCGACACACCGCCACCCTCGCTGGTCAGTGGTAGTTATGGTTGGTTGTCGGGGTTTGGGCAGGACTGACCGACTCCCAGGTCCGCGCCTTCCGACACACCGCCACCCTCGCTGGTCAGTGGTAGTTATGGTTGGTTGTCGGTGTTGTTGTTGTTGTTGTTTTCTCCCCGGGCCGGCCTACGGCCGGCCGTAGCCCAGGGGCTCTTGGTGAGTCCGGTAGCCGCGGGCCAAGGTCGCCACGGCCCCGCCGTCCCGGAGCTGCGTCGGGTCGGGGCAGATAGTGCCGAATAGGCGAAGCCTCGCACCCGCCAGACTGGGGCACCGGAGCAGGACATGCTCCGGGGTGTCCGGCCCCTCTCGGCACACGATGCATCGTGCAGCGGGGCACTCACGGTTGGGACACTGCTGGCAGGCGGGCGACGGGAGACGGCCGATGCGGTGCAGGTACTGTCTTGAGCGGCTCCAGTGACCTGCCCGCAGCTGGTGGACATTGACGGCGTCCTCCCGCACGTCGGTGAGGACCGGAGCCGGCATCCGGTCCCCCATGATTCGCCTGAAGAGGCTGTCGGGCCAGCGGCAACGCCAGGCCTTAGATGCGGCGCGGGCGACAGCTCGGGATAGGCTGCTGACGTCCACAGGGGTATCCCCCTGTGGGAGGCTGGAGGCCCCCTTGGCCAGCACGTCCGCAGCTTCGTTTCCAGGTAGTCCACAGTGAGCAGGGACCCACTGTAGGAAGACTTGACGGCCCCCTGCGGTGGCACGCAGCAGGAGGCGCCAGACGGAGGCACCCATCGGAGATCACTGCGCGCCGGCTCCACCCGCCAGGGTGGCCAGCGCGGCCTGGGAGTCCGTACATAGGACGATGGGTACGGTGTCAACTCCCATGGGATCCAGCGCGGTCTCCAGGGCAGCCCGCATCGCTGTGAGCTCAGCGCGCGTGCTGCTACAGAAGGCGCCGGCAGAGACGGCGACCTCCTGCGTCCGGCCCGAGGGTCGGGTGATGACGGCGCCGCCCCCTCCGTCGTGGGTACCTCGCTCCGCAGAGCCGTCGCTCCAGATCCAGATGGCCTGATCTGGGAGGGTGGCCAGGAGTTCCTCGGTCGCCGTTCGCCGCCGGGTGGTCGTGGCCTCGCGACTGGCTTCCGGGACGTCCAAGCGGATGGACACTCCGCTCCTGTCCACCCACGGGGGATGGTAACGTGCAGCCGCTCCTCCACGGGGGCACCGACAGCACCCGCCAGCGCCAGGGCCCGCGCCCCGACAGCGCCAGCCGGTGGTGGTAAGAAGGCGCTGGGGTGCCGTGCGCTCGGCGGTCTTTCGGAGGGGGTCATCCTCCCGAAGAGCCGCCGCCGTGCAGGTTAGCCTCGCGGCCAGAACCTGCCGTCGCACCCTGACGGGCACGATTCCCGCCTCGGCCATCAGCGGGTCTCGTGGGGTGCCGGCGGGGCATCCCGTAATCGCGCGAGCCGCCGCCCTGAGCTCACGTTCCAGCAGCTCCACGTGGCTCTCGGACGTCGCGGGCAGCCACGCTGCGGCCGCGTACTCCAGGGCGCCGCGGACATATCCGCTAGCCACGGTGCGGAGCTGGGTCTCTCTTAGACCCCAGGAGCGGCCCGTCAGCGTGCGGAGCTGCGCGACACGGGGCTTCATCTTCTTACGGAGGCGTGCACAGTGCTCCCCGAAGTGCAGCTGACGGTCAAAGGTGACTCCAAGTAGCTTCAAATGCCGTTCTCCGCGGACCTCCGTGCCGTCCACCCTGATGGCGAAGTTCTGGGCGTCCTGGAAGCGGCGCGACAACACGAGGGCTTGGGTCTTGCTGCCAGCGATAACCATCTTCCAGTCACGCGACCACTTGGCCATGGTGTCGGCAGCCTGCTGGGCGCGCTCTCTGGCGAGTGCAACGGTGCACCCGGAGCTCAATGTCGCCGTATCGTCGGCGTACATAAAGACCGAGGTGCCCGGAACGCACCGCAGGGCCTCCACCAGGTCCGCGGACCACAGGGTGTATAGGGTTGGGGCGAGAACACTCCCCTGCGGTAATCCGGCGCGGAATATGCGGCCGGAACTTCGCACCCCGTTCACCTCGGCACATGCACGGCGGTCTCGGAGGAATTGAAAAATCCAGGAGGCCATGCACTTGGGGAGGTGACGCAGCATCTTCAGCAGAAGCATCCGGTGATCTATCTTATCGTAGGCACGGGAGAAGTCGTAGGCGACAAGAACAAACCTGGCGGCTGTGGTGCCGTCGGACGGGCGGCCTCGGGGCCTCGGGAGGTTAAACCCGTCCTGGACTTCTTGAACAAGGCGTCCCAGGTTTTCCTCGGCGGAGCGGCCTCTCCTGAAACCGACCTGCTCCTCGGGGATTGTCCGGTCCCTCTCCAGAAGATGACTCAGCCTGGCACCGACCATCCGCTCTGCCAGCTTGGCGATGTGGCTGGTGAGCGAGATGGGCCGGTAGCTGGTCACGTCTTGCGGGTCCTTCCCGGCCTTTAAGATAGGGATGATAACGGCCCTCCTCCAGGCAGAGGGGAACACTGAGGTGGACCAGGAGCGGTTCAGCAGGTGCAGGAGGGCTTCCTGGGCGGTTGGTCCCAGGTGCCGGAGGTGCTCCGTACATACGTCATCCGGTCCCGGCGCTTTCCTCGTCTTCATGATCCTCAGCTGGTCCAGCATCTCGTCCCTGGAGAAGGGTCGGCAGGCTTCGTCACAGGGGCACGGGCGAGCCCGCTCGGACCGCAACGCGGTCCTGGTGGCCCGGTCTCGCCTCGGGTGGCGGGTGTGCGCGCTCACGAGGGAGTAGGTACGTGCGAAAGCCTCGGCCTTGGCCCGGTCCTCCACGGCCTGTCGACCGCGGTCGCCGTTAACCGCCTGACCGGGGCAGACGTCCTGCACCGACCCCTCCATCCGCCTCATGATCTTCGTAACGCGGCCGATGGCCGCGGGTCGGTTGAGCTCCTCCGTGACGAAGGTTCTGAAGGCTTCTTTGCGTGCGTTGTCTTCAACCTCTGCCGCCCTCCTCTTGGTTGCCTTCCACAATTCCGTGGCGTCTCTACTGGGGTTCCGGTCCATGGCGGCCCTAGCTCTGCGGCGCTCCGCCACCGCGTCCGCCAGCTCAGGGGCCAGCGCCCACGGCTTCGGGTCAGCCCGGGCTCCCCGAGGCACCCTGCGCCTACTTGCCTCGAGGATGGAGTTCGTGAGCTGTGTGGCCAGGTCCTCTACCGACAACTCAGATATCGGTATGCTGGCTACCGCCGCCTCGCAGTCAGCGGTGTAGCCCGCCCAGTCGGCCTTGTGGAACGCCCACCGTGTCTTGCGGATGCGGCGCGGGCGACTGCCGGAGACGGTGACGGTGACCAACTGCGGGAGGTGGTCACTCCCGAGGTCGGTTCCCAGCTCCCACGTGCAGCGCCGCGCGAGGTCTCGGTGGGCTAGTACCACATCAGGCGCCGACAGGCGCGTCTCCTCCAATTTCTTCGTATAGATCGTATAGAGCCAATTTCTTCGTATAGATCTTTTAATAAGGTTAGAAGTCTCAAATCTCCCACCTGCACCAATGTATATAACTGGGACGCTCCGGGGAAACCAGAACCTAATCGTGAAATCTACTTTTACTGTAATTCTGCTGCATTACCTTCATCCCTCAGCCCGATTACAGTCATGACGCAGATCTGACTGCTCTAATCACCGTCGCCCGGACCGCCCTGACGTGCCCCTGCTCCCCCGCACAGCCATGAAGCTGATGACGGCGCTGGTGAACGTGGCTCTCACCGTCTCCATCAACCTGGAGAACACGCAGCGACAGTACGAGGCGGAGCGACAGAAGTCGCGCGAGAAGCGCGCCAGCGACCGACTGGAGACCCTGATGTCCAAACGGCAGGAGCTGGAGGAGAACATGGACGAGATCAAGAACATGCTGACCTACATGTTCAAGTCGGTGTTCGTGCATCGGTACAGGTGTGTGGGATGGGCGGGGCCGCTGTGGTGCCGCTTTGTGGCTGGGGCGTTGGTACGGCACGACGAGTCGTCCTGATTTTACGAAATAATGTATTTTTGGTCATACAAAATTTGTTTGTTTTGGGCATCGATTTGTCGGCCGTACTGTCACACTTCATTGGCAATCATGGCATTGGTACCTGGCGCTTGCACATTACCCAAGGCGTGTGCTCGTTGCGGTGAAGGCTCTGGCGTATTTCATCTGTCGTGCTGTTGGCGCGGAGCCGCTCCTACGCGTTCACTTGTCTAAGCCGTGCCTGAGCCGGCGCCGCCCTCCCCAGGGACACGCTGCCCGAGATCCGCAGCATCTGCATGGCCGAGATCGGCATATGGATGAAGAAGTTCCACCAGAACTTCCTGGACGACTCCTACCTGAAGTACATCGGGTGGACCCTGCACGACAAGGTCGGAGACGTCCGCCTCAAGTGCCTCCAGGTGAGCCGCCGGACGACCAGCGCCAGACCCCTGGTCTGTCCCCACTGGGTAGGCTCGCCCCGCCGGGTCAGCCGGGCGCCGGTCTGTCACCAGACCCCGGTCTGTCCTCACTGGGTAGGCTCGCCCCGCCGGGTCAGCCGGGCGCCTGTCGACCACCTGACCCCGGTGTGTCCTCACTGGGTAGGCATCACTCCGCCGGGTGAGCCGGACGCCGGCCGACCACCGCCAGACCCCTGCTCTGTCCTCACTGGGTAGGCATCACCCCGCCGGGTCAGCCGGGCCCCGGCTGACCACCGGGCCCCTGGTCTGTCCTCACTGGGTAGGCTCGCCCCGCCGGGTCTGGTGGAGATATAGCGGCGGTGGCTTTTGCGGATCACGGAATGTGCGGCTCACATGACATTGAAATGCTCGATAAATTTTACGGAAAATATAAATTCATGTAAAAACCTGTTTATTCAGAACTGTTCCCTGCCTTATCGTTCGCTAGGTATCTGCGTTCCGAGTGTTCAGCGGGAACAACAAGCTAAGAAGTAGACTGGTGGAGACTGCAAGTTTCACTTGAGATAAGCAACCAGCCGCCGCCTTTACGACCGTCACCTCTGTCTGTGTGTGTTGGCAGGCGCTGCAGCCTCTGTACTCTTCTGAGGAGCTGAAGGGAAAGCTGGAGCTGTTCACCTCCAAGTTCAAGGACCGGATCGTGGCCATGACCATGGACAAGGAGTTCGACGTGGCTGTGCAGGCCGTGCGGCTCGTCATCAGCATACTCAAGTCAGTCTCGTCCCGTAAACTGTCCCGTCTCGTGAACTGGGGTCAGTTCCGTCCCGTAAACGGGGGTCAGTCCTGTCCCGTAAACGGGGGCCAGTCCTGTCCATCGTAAACTGGAGACAGTCCTGTCCCGCACCTGTTTGACTCAGTTCCGTCCCACATCGTAGGCAATCTCGCTCCTCGTAAACTGGAGTCAG
The DNA here is from genome assembly GCA_034440635.1 of Lepas anatifera. Classification (NCBI taxonomy): domain Eukaryota; kingdom Metazoa; phylum Arthropoda; class Thecostraca; family Lepadidae; genus Lepas; species Lepas anatifera. The sequence continues at coordinate 40,324 of JAOTON010000709.1, read as the reverse complement.
CCTCGTTCCGGCAGTGGCCGTCTGTAATGGGGCAATGTAGAAACCCATCTCTCGTTACATAGGAGTCGAGTGTTTCGAAACCCTGCATCCCGTCCGCCGCCCAGACGTGCTCGTCTGTTGGGCGTGTCAGCCGTGGCGGGTAGACTAACTTTTCTGTTCTTGGAGGGTGGGGATCAGAGGACTGGTCGTTGGCCGTCGAACAAGGAAATTTCGGTAGTGTTTCTAACTCTGCCTGTCTTTATCAAGTTTACTAGCGTATTTATCGCATAAATCATAAGCTGCGGTGGATGCTCACCCGAAACCACTCTGCGGCGAGTTAATCTGTCATTAACGGTTCGCTTGGTAGTGTGTCTCTCCGTTGGGCTCCAGTTGGCTGACCCGGCCCGTGCCCAGGTACCACCGCGACATCCTCTCTGACAAGGACTGCGAACATGTGTACGAGCTGGTGTACTCCTCCCACCGGGCGGTGGCCCAGGCGGCCGGCGAGTTCCTCAACGAGCGGCTCTTCATCCCCGACGAGGTGCCCGCCGACAGTCTGCGCACCAAGCGCGGCAAGCGGCGCCGGCCCAACACGCCGCTCATCCGCGACCTGGTGCAGTTCTTCATCGAGTCAGAGGTTCGTCGGCTGCCGGCGGGTGTTGCGGCTGGTTGGCTGTTGGGTTTGGCTAGTTGACAGAACTGTCAATACAACTTTGGGAGGGAAGCTGGCCGTTTGTTTTTGTGGCTACGAGAGACTGTGTGTGAGATATAACGGGGTAAATTTGTGTTTATATTTTTGTGTGTGAATAGGCTGAAATCGTATTGCTTAAAGCTGTGCTGATCTTGTTGTGGTGTTTTAAATCCATTCACCGAATGTGGAATTTTTGGGGACACTAAACTTCATTTTTAACCACTCTGAATGAGATCACAAAAAGAACGAGCTGGTAGGTTTGCTCCAAATTATTTTCACAAGCGTAGTACTGACTCATTTGAAGCGCAAAAAAACGTTTCATATTTATATGCAATCCCATTTACTTTTGGATGTTCCAATAATTTTTGAAACCCAAACTTATTCAAGAATATAAACTATCTGCTGCCACGTCCAAACGCCCGTTTGTATTTGAATCCACACCGGTGTTAACTAATAGCCGCGGGGATAATTTGGCGCTGTCCCCTCAGCTGCACGAGCACGGCGCTTACCTGGTGGACAGTCTGATCGAGTCCAACGCCATGATCAAGGACTGGGAGTGCATGACTGACCTGCTGATCGAAGAGCCCGGAGCCATGGAGGAGCCACTGGACGACAGGTGAGAATCGAGGAGCCAATGGAGGAGCCACTGGACGACAGGTAAGAATCGAGGAGTCAATGGAGGAGCCACTGGACGACAGGTAAGAATCGAGGAGCCGGGAGCCATGGAGGAGCCCCTGGACGACAGGTGAGAATCGAGGAGCCTGGAGCCATGGAGGAGCCACTGGACGACAGGTGAGAATCGTGAAACCCGGAGCCATGGAAGAGCCGTTGTATGACAGTTGAGAATCGGGGAGTCCGGGGCTAGTGAAGTGTATAATAGGACGTAGAGTTAGGACAAGAACAAACAAGGAGGAGTGGGGAGTTGAGATAGGAACCTGCAGTCATGGATCAGCTTGGGTGGTCCAGATATAGCATATTACAAGTAGGAGGGGGAGGGGGTGATGAAGGCAATTCCTCTGTAGGAAGCCGGCCTCGTTGGACACTGCGTATATGACGCATAGGCAATATTCCGGTTTGTTGGTTGACATGGATGGTGGGGAAATCCTTCACAGGGAGTAAGGTTAATCCAGGTCGGATTCATGAGAAGCCCTGTTATGACGCTCGGAAACCTCTCTCCCCAGGCAGGAGAACTCGCTGATCGAGATCATGGTGTGCGCCATCAAGCAGTCGGCCACCGGCGAGCCGCCGGTGGGCCGCGGCCCCATCAGGAAGGTGCTCTCCGCGCGCGAGGCCAAACAGGTGTCGGACGACCGGGCCCGGCTCACCGAGCATTTCATCACCACCCTGCCCACCCTGCTGGCCAAGTACATCGCCGACCCGGAGAAGGTGGCCAACCTGATGACCATCCCGCAGTACTTCGACCTGGAGATCTACACCACCTCACGGCAGGAGAAGGTCAGAGAGCCCAGAAGGTGGAGTGGGGTTGCTGTAGACCGGGCTAGTTCTTGTGAAAGGGACTATCTTTTGTGGGTGTGCTTAATGTTTTAATTGTAGGTCATACTGCACTGCGCTGGTTCAGACTTTGGATGTGGTCGGTTGCACCAGCTTCTTCATTTTCTTCAAGGAACTTAAATGTCAGATGAATGCGTGGATCTAGTGATTACTTTTTATCAAACTAGCTTGCCCATTAAAGGGACACTTTCAGACCCATGTACTGTTATAGGCGGAAGTTTTTGTCGAGATCTGGCTTAGTTTGCAACATGTAAACAGAGTTCATTGTCCGAACAGACTGGTGCCTCCCCGCCGTTTGATTTGACACCACCCTCACATTCCTATCACAGAACCTGGACGGCCTTCTGAAGCTGTGCCAGGAGATAGTGGACAAGCACACTGAGAGGGACGTTCTGGACACGTGCGCCAAGACGCTGGAGCTGCTCTGCCAGGAGAACAACGCCATCCACAGCCGCTGCAACATCGCCAGGGGCACCATCATCGACCTGGTGGTCAACAAGTACAAGGAGGCCGCCGACGAGTACAACTCGCTCATCGTCGGGGTAAGCTCAGTGTTCTGTTGTGGATGTGCGTGATATTCGCCGGTTGGAGTTCTGATTTGGCTGCTCGATATGACCTCGGTCTCTCTTTGTTTCGCACATGGATGATATCACCACAATTGCCCCCAAAACAGCATTTGAGCCTTCGATTTCATGCGATTCATATCTGATGGTCGACCCCTGGCATTCTCCCTGTCGTAGTTTCCAAGAGCCGCATACCACACCGCGACCAGGACTGACCCTCGCTCTCTGCCTCCGCTTCCCAGGAGGAGGAGCCGAACGAGGATGAGATATTCGCCCTGATCAGCAGCCTGAAGAAGGTGGCCGTGTTCTCCAACTGCCACAACCTGGGGCCGTGGAACATCTGGGAGGCCCTCTTCAAGGTGGTGGAGGAGGCGCGCGACGGCGCCCGGACCGTGCCCGAGGAGGTAGGCAGTGCCGGACGAGCAGCGACAAAGTCCGTGTCGGTCTCTCGGGGTGTCTATAACGAGCACGACATCGCCATGTTTGTTCACAAAACACTTATATTGTTCGGCGGCTGCCGGAAGTCGAACTCGGAGACTGGATTGGACTTGCTGTAGGTGGGTGATACGTGGACGTTGTCTGAAGATCAGATACTGAAAGGGAGGGATCGGGTTTGTTTACCCTCGTAGTTTGTTTGTAGATTTCATCTTCAATCAAAGGGCGCCACATACAGAGGCGCCTATGATAGATGCACACATGATAGAAAAATGGTCGCTAACGGTGACGGTTCGGCCTCGATTTTCGTTGTGGCGGGGGATGTGTGGGGGCGTGTCCGATTCGTGTTCCCTCCCTCCCTGACGCGTCCCCCCGGCGGCCAGGCGGTGCGCCACTGCATCCCGGCCTGCATGTTCGGCATCATGTGGGAGCTGCACCACGTGGAGGAGGTGCTGGACGCCTCCAACTCGCAGCAGGTGGAGCAGCTGCGGCGGCGGCTCACCGCCTACATGGAGGCCGCCCAGCACCTGATGGCGCACAGCACCGTCAACCAGTTCAGAGAGGAGGTGAACAGGCAGCACTGCCGCGGGAGGACCCGTCGTCTCAGACGAGATTGTGTGGCGTGTGTGTTTCGCCGTTTGTCTGAGGGGATTGGTTTTCATTGAAGCTTGTGTGAAGGTATCGCCGGGATTTTCCGTTTTCACGATCTCACATTTGCTAGTGGTTCTTCAGTCAGAGGTAGTAAAATCTACCAAAGTGCCAACGATAATGATGCTAAGAATGTACCAAGTTGTTGGCAAAGTAGGCAGGGTTGTCCGCACCTCTGCGGGTTAAGTTCGTGTTCAGCCTATCAATACTGCCTTTGAAGAATAAAAAGGATTCAAAGCTTCTAAAAAATTAGCCAGTTTTGGTGCCAAGCGTCAATATTTTCGCTAGCGCATATGTCGTTTACAATTATTTCGACCCCTGAAGGGTCTCACCCAGTAATTGTGCTGACAGCCTTGTACTGTTGTCACCCCGAAATGAAGTGTTTGGAATCCTGTCACGGTAACCTCGCAAACTCTCTCACTCCACACAGGCCTATATCTCCATCTGCGACTTGTTGATCGTCTTCTCCAGTCAGCTGGGCTCCAACCCGCTGCTGAAGCCGCTGGTGTACACCCCGGACCGCACCATGCAGGGCATGCTCAACGACTTCATCCAGACCTACGTCTTCGTGGACGACGACTATGGTACGCAGGAGGGTGGAACTGAAAGCACTGAGACGAGTACCAGCATAACAAATGGACACAATGTGCTGTGTCTACAGACCAATGCCTTTAGATCACATCGAAGGGTTGGGGATTTTAGCGTGTGCCCACTTGTTCGGTCGCTTGGCTGACAGATCACATTCAACAGTGGTCCGTGAGTGTCCGTGAGTGTCTGAGTGTATATGAGTGTCTGTGAGTGTCTGACCCGTCTGTTGGTGACGTGAGCAGAGGAGCAGGACGAACACACGAAGATCGAGGAGCTGCACAAGCGACGCAACTTCCTAGCCTGTTTCTGCAAGCTGATCGTGTACAACGTGATGCCTACTATGGCCGCCTCCGATGTCTTCAAACACTACGTCAGGGTAGGTCGCTACGAGGGGAGTCCGTTCCTGAGGGAGTCTACGGGACAGGGAGAGTCTAATGGGGAGTATCTACCTACTGATTGGTAGTGTCCCAAAATTGTTTTGTGTCGGGGGGTGACGACAAATTCGTATACAAAATGTCCAGTGTGGAATCTTCCGGTATGTCATGTGGAAATCTTTAACTGGGGGATCATGGAAAAGAGACTGGCCAATTCAGTTGGTTTGCGTTGGATACGTTTTCTTCGTTACTTTTTGTATGAACACATTTTACTGCCCCAATTTTTATGCCCATCTGTGCACAATTGAACAGTTCAGACTCCTGGACCTGGAAAATGGGTGGAATGTTGACCTCAAAGTCATAATGATTTAGTAAAACATATTATTTGTCGTGTGCCGTCGCTCTCTATCTTGTAGCACTTAGCCATTGAACCGTTGTGTGGACTACTGTGGTAGTATTGTAGTGGTGTAATTCCATCGTATGACACCTCAGGTCCTGGCTAATATTGCTCTGTTCAACGAAGGGAATAACACCTTGGACCCCGCCGAATGACCATATCAGTTTTTGCCTCGTGAAACCCCGAAAGTCTTCGATCCTAATATCAGCTCCATATCCCGTTGACGCAGTACTACAACAACTACGGCGACATCATCAAGACAACGCTGGGTAAGGCGCGCGAGATCAACAAGGTGAACTGTGCGCGCACCATGGCGCTGTCGCTGGAGGCGCTGTTCGCCGCGCAGGCCTGCCACCCGCAGGCGCGCATCAACCGCACCAGTGACGAGTTCATCTCGCTCAAGGTCAGCTCAACTGCCGCTGGCCAGGCGGGTCGGGGTGCAAGTGTTGACAGCTGTAGTGCACGAGATGAGATGCACATCAGCTACTGTACACACGCGGATTCCTACTGGATGTGATTCCGTCTGTTTGTTAAACAATTGATTGAAATATGATGTGTAGAGAGGTAATCTGGTATTGCCAGTCAGTGTGGATGTTCGTGGTCGTCCTCCATAATGCTCATGCTCGGATTGACAATAGCGATGCGCTCCGTGGCTGTGTAAGCGCCAGCCTGCTCTGTTACCCGCTCAATCACCACCCGCAGGAGCTGGCCAAGCGATTCGCGCTGTCGTTCGGTCTGGACGCGCTGAAGAACCGGGAGGCCATCACCTCGCTGCACCGCGAGGGGATCCGGTTCGCGGTGGACCCGCTGGAGAACGCGCTGGATCCGACGGGCCCTCCGCCCAACATCGCCTTCCTGGAGGTGATGGCCGAGTTCACCAACAAGCTGCTGCGGCAGGACAAACGCGTGGTGTGAGTATCCGGCGGCCGCGGAGGCCGCTGCTCGTCCGCTCTCAGGCTGTACGGGGGAGGGAGCAAGGGCTGCAGGGCGGGGGCAGATGCCACCGACCTGATGCATTCGCAATTTTTACTCTTCAGAAAATTTTACTTCTGAGGGAAAATATGATCAGTGGTTATGAGCGCTGTGTGATTTGAAGTTTGGTGCCCTTAAACCCCAATGAAGATGATGCCGGATGATGCCGGATGATGATGGTGATGATGATGATGATGATGGTGATGGTGGTGACCTGATACCTGCTACGTTCTCGTCAGTCTGAACTACCTGGACCGCCGGATCGCTGCGGGCATGCCGTCGTCGCGGGGGAGGACTGGCAACCGCTGCTGATGTACAGAAACTCCCTGCTCCAAGGCGAGACGGAGCTGCCGCCTGTCACCAGCAAGAGGGCCTACACCCGCCGCCGCCGGGACGGTGAGCAAACACACACAGGAGGCAGGCACATACACAGACATACAGACAACAGAGACACTCGGACGGGCACGTACACGTCAGCACAGGGGGACTTTATCCTGTGAAGTCACTGAGCGCAGTCCACTTCTGACCACCAGCACAGGGCCGGCGGGGCCGCTTTCCTGCCACAGGAGGGATGTATGCGGACGCTGGATTTTCTATGGGGAGGCTGCTTTGGCGTGGGGACCAAAGGGACAAGAGGGCTGCCACGTGTGTGCGGCGCGATGCATGGTGGGGGGAGGGGGGAGGTGAAGTGCTTGATGGGATGGGGAATCTGTGTCCTTTGTCCCTCCCCGGGAGCTGGCTATTGATGTCAGTCTCCAGCGGTCAGTTAACGAGAGGTTGCCTCCCTAATGGCTTTCCCTGATGCCCACACCTTCCCGACGGTGTCCTCTGACGAATATGCCTCACAGACGGTCTCCTTTGACGAGTACGCCTCACAGACGGTTTCCTGCGACGGTCCCCTGGGGCTTGGCGCCGAGACGAGGCTTGCACTAAGTATACGTGCCTGAGTGCCGCCGCTTTGTGTTCGCTTCATATCTTCTGTGGCTATGGGTGCTCACCGCGTGGTCGGCTCAGCGCGTCGTATTCAGATACTCAACGTTTGTGTACTGCGTAAATGCTCAGAGATTTTCAGTGGGACAGAAATGACGCCAAACATGATCACCATGATGTAGACGATCACCATGTGGTTGGGGTACGAGCGGGCCTAATACCACGTTATGTCCCGTGCATACCACCTGTGTGGTGTATCACGGTCACGAGTGGCTCCGTCCTGAAGGTTCGGCCTGTCTTAAATGTCGTCCCTAACCTGTTGTGTGGAGCCATCCGGGAGAGGAGATTTGTAAGACCCGGCCCCCAGTCATCATCATCGGGGCTCAGGAGACCTTAGTGGTGATGAGGATCGGTGCTGGGGTTCTCAAACCAGACCCGGCTCCCAATCATCATCATCGGGGCTCAGGATACCTGAGTGGTGACGATGATTAGTGCTGGGGTTCTCAAACCAGACCCGACCCCCAATCATCATCATAGGGGCTCAGGATGCCTTAGTGGTGACGATGATCAGTGCTGGGGTTCTCAAACCTCCTTAACTGGACGGCTCAGTACCCGGAGGCAGGAGCGATGCTTATCAGACCATCAGCTGCGCACAGTCACGACCGCGCCGCAGTCGCGCGCTCCGGGGTGCACCGCTTCTGTAGTGCGGGATGCTCGGCCAGCCTGTGGTCGCTGGCGGGGTGAATGGGCCTGTCGGGGTGTGTACAGTGGTGTTGGGTGACTGGCCCTGCCTTGCAAAGGTGAAACCACGTATGTCCCATACGTTTTGCATGGTTCATACGTGGTTTCACCTTTGCACGGCAGGGCCTAGTCCCGGCTCAGTAAGTCAGCTTCCGGTGGCCAAGTCAAGCCATGCTGCGTCTCGCGATGAGGCTACTGCTGCAGATTTGCTGTGTGATCGTTACGGGAACTGAGCCCGGCTCGGTCAGCCACACCAACACTCTGAGATTGTCCAATCACACTCCTCGGGGATGAGGTGGCTTAGTGGATAGCACCTTGTCTTTAAGCCACCGGTCCCGGGTTCAAGTCCCGACGGAGCCTCGAATAAGTCGATCTGATCCCCAAATCCCTCCCAACAGGGTGAGAGCTGGCGACGCCGTATGACCCTGGCAGTTGGTGCGTCGTTAAACCCCAACAATTATTATTAATCACACTCCTCTGTACAGTCACTTAGCTGTTTGTGTCTAGATTACTCTTACACTGAGCACTTGCCTTGTGGCGTCTACTTGGTCGCACGGCTCTCCACGGCTGTGTTTTATCGGACAACTTCAGGGTGATGGTCTGGCTGGCCTGGCCGGCCAATGATCTGCGTGTGGGATCAGTGTTGTGTCCGGATGTGTGGTCAGTGTTGTGTCCGGGTGTGAGATCAGTCCCCCGTCCGGGTGTGAGGTCAGTCCCCTATCCGGGTGTGAGGTCAGTCCCCTGTCCGAGTGTGTGATCAGTGTTGTGTCCGGGTGTGTGATCAGTTCCCTGTCCGGGTGTGTGATCAGTGTCCGGGCGTGTGATCAGTGTCCGGGTGTGTGATCAGTCCCCTGTCCGGGTGTGAGGTCAGTCCCCTGTCCGGGTGTGTGATCAGTGTTGTGTCCGGGTGTGTGATCAGTGTCCGGACGTGTGATCAGTGTCCGGGTGTGTGATAAGTACCCTGTCCGGATGTGTGATCTGGCCCTGTCCGGGTGTGTGATCAGTCCTCTGTCCGGGTGTTTGGTCAGTGTTGTGTCCGGGTGTGAGGTCAGTCCCCTGTCCGGGTTTGTGATCAGTCCCCTGTCCGGATGTGTGATCTGTCCCTGTCCGGTTGTTTGGTCAGTGCTGTGTCCGGGTGTGTGATCAGTCCCCTGTCCGGGTATGTGATCAGTGTCTGGGTGTGTGATCAATGTCCGGGTGTGTGATCAGTGTCCGAGTGTGTGATCAGTGTCCGGGTGTGTGATCAGTACCCTGTCCGGATGTGTGATCTGTCCCTGTCCGGGTGTGTGATCAGTCCCCTGCCCAGGTGTTTGGTCAGTGTTGTGTCCGGGTGTGAGGTCAGTCCCCAGTCCGGGTGTTTGGTCAGTGTTGTGTCCGGGTGTGAGATCAGTCCCCTGTCCGGGTGTGGCCCCCCCTGTGTTTTTTTTTTTTTTTTTTTTTGTTGGGGGGTTATGACTCTCTCCTTGGGGGGGGGGATATTCCTCCCTTTGGGGGGGGGGGTTTTTCCTTTTTTCGGGGGGGGGGGTTCTCCCTCTGTGGGGGTGTGTTATGTGTTGTGTTTGGGTGTGTGATCAGTGCTGTGAGGTCAGTATCCTGTCCGGGTGTGTGATCAGTTCTGTGAGGTCAGTCCCCTGTCCGGGTGTGTGTGATCAGTGCCATGTCCGGGTGTGTGATCAGTAGTGTGTCCGGGTGTGTGATCAGTGCTGTGAGGCCGGGGGCTCAGCTCCGCTCTGCCTGCAGAGGAGCCGCTGCCGGCTGAGCGCTCCCCGGTGCGCCGGTCGGGCCGACTGCGGGGCGGCAGCCACTTCTTCGGTAAGGCCGCGGCGCCCACCGCAGCCCCGTCCGTCCTTCCTCGCCCGGCCCACTGTTCTCAAAATCGGCTGAACTCGGGTGTGCATGGTAAAATCGATTCGACAATCAGTGGAAATATGCAGCGTCTGAGTACGAAGAACTAGAATTTCAGTATTTGTTATCGTATTTGTTATTAATCATTCGTTTAATTTTCGAATCAGGATCTGTCTCGAACGGAAAATGGGTTTTTAGTATCTTGTGGTTTGAATTGATCAAATTAGGATCAGCAAACCTGACATTGGGAAAAAGAACGGAAAACAAATGATAACCTGAGACAAATATGAATACCAGGCCCAAAACGCCGTTAGCTGGGGGTAAAATCCGACTAGCAGTGGTGCACCTCTCCACCCGGAGTCCCGGTTTTTGGAGCACTGGCCGGTGCGGCCGACCGTCCTGCATGCGGCCTGGCCTGCCCTCTCCGCCGAGGTCACTGACCCTGTAGATCTGCCGTGCTCGGGCCGGTCCGCATGTCTGCAGCAGGGGCCGCCGCCGGGAGATTAAAGCTGGGGGATCGCCACCTGCTCTCCTGCTATCTCACTAAGGCAATACCGGTGGTTTTGCATGGTTGAAAGCAGAACTCTAGCTGGGCCAACACCCTGAATGCGCCTTAAAATGGGTTTTTCACCAATTGTTTGAATTGGGTCGAAATGTCACCTTTTGGATGGCCGCTTTTAGTCTGATCCTACCCTGCGTTGAAACCCGGGATATCTGTGGCAAATTCATAACTTCTTGAGGACTTCTAACTGTCTTGAATTACACTTTTGACTTGGCAGAAATTTGAGACGTTTAGGTTTCTCGTTGTCGTGCGCAACATCTTTTTATCTTGCATTTTTTTACACATTCGCCAGTATTGTATATTTTTTATTTTAAGAAGCCAGGCCTAAGTGCAGTATGATTTTCTGGTGGGAGAATGTGGATGTTCACGTCCTTATGTTAAGATTCAATCTATGAAGGTAGAGAGAGGCGCCGAAAAGTGGGGAGATTTTCTAAAACACCCAGAGCAGATTCCAGCACTCGATCCAGAAAAGAGTAAGGGTAATAAATCAGTGCGGTATCTGGCTTCTAAACAGTCCGCAGCACTGGAGACCGGCGAGAGGGAGCGGACGGGGCTGCTGAGGGCCGGCCGTGGCCTGTCTGCCTGGCTTGCTGCATGCTGTCGTCAGTCTGTACAATAGCTGGCGCCTGGCTGGCCGCCCAGCGTGCATAACTGCTTGGTCTGCCCTGACGCCTGCAGCGCCGGCCCCGGCCCCTAACCTTTTGTTCCAGTACTTTGTTTTCGTTGTACCGCATGCCGAAGAATGCCTTTGAGAAGCCCGGAGTTGTGTTTCGATGTCAGAATCTGTGTTCTGGTTGTTGTGCGGTCAGGTTCTTGGTTGTTTTACGAGCGGCCGAGCCTGCTTGCTGTGAACGTTGTACCGCGCTCCGGTGGTGCCGTGTGCGTCACGTGTGTCCTTTCCGCATGTTTGTGGGTCCGCGGCCTCACCGAACAGCCCGGCGCGATGCCGAGTATGCAGGCCGTGTTCCTCCTGTTGTTGCTGACCGCATGCACTGTGCGTTAAATAGCTCTCTGGTTCTGATCTGGCATGGTATTGATATGGCGCCGCGTATCATTCAGATAAAATGGCCCTGTCGTGTCGCCCTTGCAGGCCGGAGCATAGCCCAGATAAGGGCAGATGTATCTGTAACTGAGCTGGGGGGTCTGGTGTGGCCCGTCCCCTGCAGCTGAGGTACAGACCGGTGTGGTCCGTACCTGTGTACCCGCTGAGGCGGTCCGGTCCGTTACCTTTCAGTAGCGTTACCCCGGCGGTGTGGTCTGTTTCAGCCGAGCTGGACGACGACGAAGAGGCCGGGTCGGAGGGAGATTTCCAACAGTGAGTACCGCTACCGGCGCTGTCGGGTAGTCTCCTCACACCTGGCGTAGTCTCCTCACACATGGCGTAGTCACCTGACATGTGACGTAGTCTCCTCACACATGGCGTAGTCAGCTGACATGTGACGTAGTCTCCTCACATGTCGCGCAATCTTCACGTGTGGCGTAGTCCCCCTCACTTACCTTATCTTAGTCTTCTCACTCACTGTATCCCAGTCTCCTCACACGCTGTCTTGTCTTCTCCCCGCTTACTCACTCAGTCTCCTAGTTTATTTATGTACTGCCACCTCGTTATCTCCCCTGCTTCCTCACTGGCTGTATCCTCGTCTGTCCGGCCTACTGTCTAATAGTCTTTTCCTTAATTTCTCGTCTTCTCGCTCTCTCACTATCTTCCAGTCCTGTCACTGATTCCCCCTCATTGTCCCTCAATCTCGTCACTGTAGTTATTGTCTCCTCACTAGTCCTTGCAGTATTCTCACTCGCCGTCTTCCGTGCTTCCTCACTGACTTGCCTGAGGCAGAGTGGCGCCGTCTGTCTTAACCCCAATCCTTGCTTCCGGTTACCTGCTTCGGGCGAAGTAAGCCTCAGAATGCTCCAAGCTAAATCGGACCAGATTCTATTTTTAGAATCAGTGATCCGCACTGCCTATTACAACCTGCTTCAATGGTTCTGGCTATAAGTGGTGACCCCGGTGCTTCCCCTGTCCCCACGTATACATAGTCCCGCGATGTGGGCTGCGTACGATCGTCTGACATCAAACTTATTTGGTGTCCCCCCCCACCTGTTTCCATCACTTATAAAATATATAGAGTTTGTTATGCAGAAACCTTGTATAATCCACACAAGCGCTGTCCTGCGCTGGGACTTCTCATTCTCTTGGTTAAACTATCACAAATGGTTGCTCCATACTATCGGTTAATAACGCAAACACCTGCTACCGGGATTAGCATTGAAAATCAGCGGTCGCCCCATTGCCAAACGTGTGTCGGGGAGGGGGTCAGCCGTTCAGCGTGTAACGCCGTGGCTGGTTTCAGGTGAGATCTCAGTGCCGTCGCCTCCGCCAGCTGTAGTGCTAGCCGCTTCTCTCTGCCGCTGCCGCCGCGCCGACCTCGCTTGTAGTTGGCCGCCGCTCGTGTGTCACTGCCGGGGTCGGATACTGTGCCGTCGTGACCCGGGAGTCAGCGGGTCACGCGCCCCGGCTCGGCTGTCCTGGGACAGCGGCTCTCTGCTGGTAGTGCTAGAGACGCCACTGTATTGTGTATGTGTCGCCGATGAGCTGGAGAGAGGTTCCCGCCCTTCTGGTGTAGAGCTCGGGCAGGAGCAGCGTTGCTGTTGTACAAAGTAGAGATGATGCTCTCGTCTGTGGCAAGTGTATCGCGTAGCCTCGAAACCGGATCCCGTCACCTGTTAACTGGCATTTAAGGTGCGGACGTTGTTGTCTTATTCGTGTAATCATGTGGTGGACTGATTTCATCTGATGCTGCTATCACTGCTGGTTTGAGAGCGCACGACGTCCACAGTTTCACCCATTTCGACATTGCTTTATGTTCTAGGTTAAGAGCCCGTATTGCTGACCAGCTCTGAGTGAATTGATGTGTGGATTGAGAGGGTCCTAATATAGAGCGTGCGTTGTCGCCGCCATACATTTGGCTCTGGTTACGTGTTCGATCTTCCTGCTAGCTCTCTTCTGAAAGGCGTCCGTTCGCCGACATTCTAAACAACATGGGAAGGTAAGCTACTATACTAGCGTCGAAGCTTGCTGCCTCGTCTGTCGAAAGAATAAAACTGGTAACCACCCCCACCCCCCGTTAATTTGGTCGACTCAGACTCAGATCACAATAATAGGGTGTTATCTTCAGGTATCTGTCGAAAGCTTACGCCGATTCAAGTTGAATCGGAAACATCAAGGTTGACAGTTTTCTGGAAAACCTTAATTTGTTTGCTAAATACATCATACATTTATCCAGTGCTCATTGTCCTTTTCTTGCTGTATATTGAACATTTTAGCATTTTGAAAAATTTGGGAAACTGCCAAGTCAATTCAAGACGGAAAGCTGGTGTTCCTATTGCACCTTGAGTTCTATTTCTACCCAAACGTATTACGGGCTGACGCATATCTGGAGCATAATCAGCTTCGACGACTGCGGCATGACGGGCCTGTTGCAAGTGATCCGTTCCGCCATTGTTCGCATTCTGGTGCCTTCTCACAAGTCTCACTGTTCAGACGGATTGATCGCCATTGTTCACCGTGCCCCGCATTGACTGGTTCCGCCTGCTTCGCAGCTGGTCGACACCAAACCGAAACCGGCGCTCCTGCGCCAGCTGCAGACGCACGCCCAAACGACGCAAGGTCGGGTACGTACCTTCGCCGCTCCTCTGTCATACGTACGCCCAAACGACGCAAGGTCGGGTAGGCTGCGCTGCGTTGTTGGTACCGTTCTGAGTTTAGATCGGAGAGCGGCCTCCGGTTCAGAGTGGGTGTCGGTCCCGGTGTAGCGCCGGTCCCGCCGCTGTTGTGTTTAGGAGAGCGGCCTCTGGTTCAGAGTGGGTGTCGGTCCCGGTGCAGCGCCGGTTCCGCCGCTGCTGTGGCTGACGCCCGCCCGTTGTCGCAGTCTGGACGTCCGCGTCACGCCGCAGAGGCGCGGCCGCTGCACCCCGCGCCGCTCCCCGGCCGCCGCCGCTGCAGCTGAGGCCGATGTGGAGGCGCGCCTGCGGCAGGTCGGCCTGCAGGATCCACCCTCACCGCATGTCGGACCCACCCAGCAGCCGCAGCAGCCGCCGTCGCCGCGTGTTGGACCGACGCACCAGTCACAGGAGCCGCCGTCGCCGCGTGTCGGACCCACGCACCAGCGACAGGAGGGCGCCGCCTCCCGCTCACAGATCATCGAGATGTTCGAGGTGGAGAGTGACCTCAGCAGCCCGCCACGACTCTCCAGGTCAGCCTCGGGACGCGGCTGATCCGGTGGAAGGGTGCTGGGTTCTGAAGTAGAGCCTGTGGATTCGAATCACACACGAACCTCATTATCTCAAACCGAATTATCTCCCTCTCTTGTTTCCCGGGCTCTGTATATTAACTGCTGTTTTCTGTCGTATTTGAACTATCTTAACGACCGTATTTGATTTGGTGCCGAATTCGGGCAGTCGCCGCCGTGTGTGACGTGGCCGTCGTCTGGCCGGCAGGGGCTTCACGTCGACGCCGGCGGACGGCGGGCGGCCCAGCGCCCTGCGAGCGGGCCCTCCGCGCCACTCCAGCCGCCAGGTGTCGAGATGGAGGAGTAGCCGCTCCAGCCGCGGCGCCCTGTAGCGGGACAAGGCACAGCAGGCGCCGCATACTGCGCCCACAGAGATCGGGGTCCAGTCTGCCCTACCGCATCAACACTGAAATACTCGCCTAGTGAAACGTGGCTGTGTGTACATCCACGTCTGTGCTTCCAGGCGATCTGAGCGTTAGTGTCGCTGACGGGACTGCGCTGGGACACCAGCTGGTGGCGGGGAGGCCTGAGACGGCCTGCCTTGCCAGCACTGCGGCCTGTATCTCATCGTTTCATCTTTGCGCGAGCACGTCATTCTCATTGTGTATTCAAGAAGTCAACGACGGTATATGTATGTTTTTCCGGTGATAGTTTAGTAAGTATTTTCATGATTATTGTTCGAAGTTTAGTTTTTTAGAAGACCAGTTGCTTAGTATTTTTGGGCGCGCGGCTGTTCGGATGTTCTCAATAAACACACTGGTTTTATGTCAGATTTTTGCATTGTATATTGTATATGATTTTTGGAACAAAAAAAGACATAGTATGGCACCATTGGGTCACAGTGACTAGACATACGCAGAGACTGGACGGGGTTCCAGGACAGGACTGGGGAGGACAACGTCGGCAGCGCCGCTGTGGGGTACAAACAACGCGGCAGCGCCGACGTCTGCGGGGGCGCCGGGCCCTGTCGTTTCGAGCTCGTGTCGTTCGTGGACTATAGGCAGAGGCTAGTGTATGGTGCTGGCAGCAGGTGGCCTGGTGTTCCCTGGCGACTCCTCCGTTGCCGCCTCACTGCGGCATGGGGATCTCCTCGGGACAGGGCGGCTTGTGGGAGGGCGGCGGAGCGCCGGCGATGCAGGCCTGGATGGGCAGCGGGTCGGGCGGGATGCGCTGGATGCGGTCCGGCGTGGGGTGCGCCGCCAGCTCCACAGGGTCGCCCACCAGCGGCGCGCAGCTGGCCTCCGGCATCCTGCCGATGGGTGGGTGTCAGGGGTGGTAGCCGAGACCAACAGTCAGTCAGTTGTCAACGACCCATTAGGACATCAGTTAAAACTCTGTTGAATGGTGTCATTTTTAACCGTGTTGTCAGTCAACAACGGTGAGGGGTTCGAATAGAACGGACTCAAGTAATGTGTTTTTGACTTATTTAGGTTTTCCTCTCAGTCTTGCAAATCGAATGATCAATGTTCGGTCCCGTATGCCCAATCTTAATTGTAATCTACGAAAGATGAGGCTCCTGGCTGCAGCCCGATTCAGGAGCATAGAACACAACCGCTTAAACGAAAAGGTGTTGCCCGGCCCAGGCTCGGCCAGCACCGTGCAGCAGAACTCACTGTTCGGCGCACGGCCCTCCGGGCGTGCCCGGCTCCCGGGGGCGAACTCGTTCAGCAGCGAGGTGTAGTTGATCATCTGCACCGGCTTGGGGAAGTCCCACTTCTCCCACGGCTGCCGCAGCTGAGGGTCACACCACTGCGGCGTCAGGTCGGCTGGTAGACTCAGCACGCGCTGGTACAAGGGTCCCCGCTGCCAGGAACGGGGAGGGGGGGCGGCTACCCGCCTCCCCTGGCAAAGTCTCCGGAAACACTCCAGGTAGCGAAGAGCGACAACCGGAGCTGGGTAGCCTGTCCTGATTTCTTCTGAAAATGCTTAACATTTTTCCTTGGTCAGATCTTTTTGAGGTCGCTTGAGGTAAAAAAGGTCTTAGAAATATACAATGGAAACTTAACGCTCACCGCAGTGGGGGTATTCCAACACCTCCCCCCGGGTTTTTCGAAGCCAGGAAGCGGCGGCGCGAATTAAGTCAATAACTTCGCGGAAAACGGTGAGATTGGATTCCATGGTGAGATTTGCAGCGTTTCGAGGATTTAACAATTTTCGGTCACGTTGCTAGACCAGTTCAAGCCGCCTGGCGTCAAAATGATTCAAATAGTCTAGTCAAAGGTTTCAATGATTGACCTGAAATCTACATTTAATATATTATCAAATGCGACAGTTTGTGGAAGCAAGTTCTTCTGTCGATGACCTAGTGCCAAGCCATTATCATGAACTCTACATTACCACGGGCAGAAAAAATTGGGAATGATTGAAGATAAGGATAGAAGAAAAGGTCAAAACTTACCTCGAACCCCCGGCACCCAGTGCTCTTGGAAAATTCCGAAGATCAAGGTGATCTAAAATGAACTTGGACATGCGACCCTTGAGGGGCAGTATTGAGTCACTCAAGCAGGTTTTCATCATTCAGTCGATTATTTTGCACGAAATATGGAAAGGGCTTTGTTAGCGCTACTGCATATCCCCGGCTACCATAATTCGATTGTTAGGCATTATAAACGTGCCAGATTACGAGGTGGGTGGAAATGAAATTCCCATCGGAACCCCCCCCAACTAGCACATAGTTGCAACGCCCCTGCTCCGGGGAATAAAAGGGCCTCCGGGTGGGCCACCTTTCCTCTAGCCCCCCACTCGCCCATTCATCATCCATCACCCATTCCTATCACCTGGGCCGCAAATGCCTCCGGTCCGCCAGCGCTAAATGTGTATAGCCTATCCACTACGATCTGAAATTCGAACAGCGCGGGCGGCGCCGGGGTCCGGGTGGGTTCACAAATCATCTCCTCCGGCTCAACGGCGCCGCTCGGTGCCGAATAATCCGCCGCTCGGGGCTTCCCACCAATCGGAGCGCCGCACCGTCCCGGACGGACGAGAAACTTTCAGCAGACCACCAGCCACCCATAACGCCACTATTGGTTAGATACACCCATGCCTTCCTCCTTCATTGGACACTGTTCAGCTTCACGTCTCTCGACACTGGCTGTTCAGTTTGGCCTGCTCCGCCAATGGGGCCATCGGGCCAGCAGCGGAGGACCCCGGGATGCCCCTGGTCAGTAACCGACCATAACGCGGCATTGACGGCGGTGGCGGCCGCCGACCAATCACGGCTGAGGCTGGGCAGACTGGGACAGCGCGGCGGACACGCGCCCACCGGAGCCGCCGATACCGCGGGAGGCGTGCCGCACTCGCAGGAGGGCGGAGGGCGTGCGGCACCCGGTCAGGGGTAAGTGCGAATGCGGCTGGTACTGTTTTCAATCTTCATCACCGCTGGTTACAGCGCGCATATCCCACAGAATCAGCCGGAACTGTTTAAATGTGTTGGTGATTTAAATCGGTTGCGTTACGCCCGTGAATTTAGCTGTGGTCGATGTATAGAAATTGGTAGCAATTTCTCAAGGTTTTCGCTCATGTTTTCTGTTTAAAAAATGTTTTGTTCAAAACATTGTACGGGCAATTATTTGACGATAATGACCCAAATGCGTTCGACTTTTTGGTCCTGTCTTCTCTTCCGAGACCAGAAAATATATTATGAAATGTTCCTTTTCCTGGGAGGTGGCGAACATTTTGGTAATGCGACCTCTGTAGCAGGTGACGCAGGTTATCACCCAGAACCCAGCGCTGATGGGTGACGCGAGCGGTGCTGGAGGCTTGCAGCCAACACGGAACGTGAGAGCTGGTCGACTCAATACTACAAATAATACGCAGGTGGCCCCTCTGTTCTCACTACTGATTGTGGGTATAGACTGCATGTGATAGAACAATGATTCACGTATTCGTTTTGTGCGGGTCATGCTTTTAAATTTCAAAAAACAATATTTGAAATTCATTCATATTTATATAATTCGCGAAAGTTATACGGGTGAATTTACACGCAGTTTGATCTGGCAAATGCATTTTTGCTCCGTTTGTTTCACAAGAACTGAAAAGGCGATTTACTGGGACGGTATTCAATACCAGATATCGAGTTTTAATTTCGTTTACCCTCCAAAAAAATGAAGCAATAGAATACTAATTTCCTCACCAAAAAATAATATTGTATTGAAATTTCAATGTACGGTAAGAAACATTAAAAAGTGCCTATTTTAGATAAAAATATACGCAGAGAAACATTGATACGACATAACGCACGGGTAGGTAAAAATTCCCACCAACATTAAAAAGTGCCTATTTTAGATAAAAATATACGCACAGAAACATTGATACGACATAACGCACGGGTAGGTAAAAATTCCCACCAATGTCTTATGGTTTTAAGAGGTGTTCACCACATATAGCCTCCGCAGCTTTAGGTGTGTCCTAAAACTCTAATTCCGTGTGCACCTATCGGTACATACTCTGGCAGAGGCAGCAGAGATGTTCTGCACGGGAAACTGACGGCAGCGTTGGTGACTCACCCGGGGTGCACACTCTGGCATCGGTACCGGGTTGTTCTCCCAGTCCAGCACTCACCCGGGGTGCACACTCTGGCATCGGTACCGGGTTGTTCTCCCAGTCCAGCATCTTGAGGAACTCGCAGTAGTTGACGGTGCCCTTCTGGGTGCGCGGCAGGCTGGCGACCACACAGAGCTCATCAGGGTCGCTGCACACCAGTCAAAGACGAGGACGTGAGTACTGAAACTAGCCGCCAATTAACCTGCGCCTCTGGCAACGAGGTGAAAACAATGGTTAAACCAGTTTCTGGCGCAGAGTAAGTAAGATCTGAGCCAGTGGTTCCCAGCCCTCAAGGCAGGATGACCCGTTTTCAACGGCGAGGGCAGGTCTGCTTATTCCTGGCATCCTATCTGTGACTCTTGCGTGTCAATCACGGCATGGCAACCAAATTCCTGTCAGTTTGGAGCAAAACCGTCTCGATTTTAGTGTCTAGGGCCCAATTTCATAGTAGTTGTAGAAAAGGGGCGTAACATAGGAAATTATCACTCTATTTTAGTTCGCCTAAATATGGTCCGTTTTCCTGTCATCTGGTACCGACGCCACTTTGGGGAAGGACAGCCCTTAGTGAGGGTACTAGGAGCGCCTCTCCTCCACCCGCTTTTAAATTAAAACCTAATCGTAGAAAAATAGGGCGAACAATGCAACCCATATGCTGGTTGGGCCAGTTAACTCGTTCTCTGGTGCGTTGATGTTAGCAATAGAAACGAATACGGAGAGTGCATAGCTGTTTAATTTTTTTCAACAGTTTCTGAATTCCAGGCCCTGCTGCCAGACACTTGCACAGAAATTAGCTTTGCAGATATTTTTCCGACTCCTCAACCTTGCTTTTGATTGCCACCATCGTCTAAAAGTCAGCCTACACAGATACGTTGTCGGGAAATGCATCACATTTTCTCAGGGAGGGATGGAGTTCGCCGAAATTGGTAAAAAAGGTGAATTTTTATGGTTTAAATCCACCGTGCACGCTAAGTCCTCAAGAAAATGATGTCTGCCTTTTGGAGCAGAATGTATTCAAAATGTATTCAGGTCTCGGGAAGTATGCAGAGGGTAAGGTGTCATAAATCTGTCGATATTAAAGCAAGGAAAGCTACACCAAAGCTGTCATAGCCTAAGACTCACGGGGCTCCGTGCCCCACAGAATGGCCCAGTTACCCCAAATAGGCCATGCTCCGCCGGTTGAGAACCACTGATCAACTGAACTACGTTAGGTAACGAAACGCTCATTGGCCTTGACACCAGCGGCGCAAGCCACCTGGTGGCAGGCTACCGAAGCAGCTGAGCAACTGCGACGCTAGTTCAGCAACTGACCGCTAGAGGAGAAGCCGGCTGTTTTAGCCGTGCCAGGAGTACTGGCTTAGGATTATGGGATAATTCTGGCTATTTTTACGTGTGAAACCTAGCCACACATTACCAAATTCGCTACGAGTTTCGTCTGGGAGGAGGTAGAAGGCGTGGAGGTATGGAATCCATTACATCTAGCTGAGGATGTGTGCTATTTCAAACTAAGACTCTTCGATTCGGGTTCGTATTAGCCTCTGATGTGGTAAAAGCAAAACTTCACATGTTCTCTCTTTGGATTGTATTTTTGTAGCCCTTATCTTTCGCTTTTCTCTGTGCTCGTCACGCTCCCTTGAATTCTGTTCTGATAAGTTCAGTTCCGTCATTCAAGTTCTACTTCCGTTACCTCTGTTAGTGACACTATTCCGCCTGTTTTGCGTTGCACCTGTAAATGCTCGTTTTGTTCCCTGCTTGATTTTGCCCTGCCATTTTGTATTTTGTGCTTATTTATAGAAACTAATGGAAGGATTTGTACAATGGTGATTAACTAGAGAAAACGTATTTTCTAACTATTACTATCTATTATTGCTACCCAACACTTAGATTGCGTCTAAGCACGCAACTGCACCGTAAAATTAATATTTTAACAGGGGATTGAGCCATTGATAATACGGTTTGTGATGCCTAGGCACCGTTGATTATATAAATATATCATTATACTGGTGGATTCTAGGGAGGGGTGATGAAAAGGCATGTCCCCTGAGCTCAGAGCACCGTCCCCTAAACCAGGATTTCTACTGATTCATTTAAATGAAGAACTAGTTTTTCACAATTTTCAGCCCTGTCACACTATACACATCCAAACCACCGGCCCCTTTACCTTTTCCTTACTCCAACTGGGATCCTTGGAAATATGGATCTTTATAAACGCGTTAAAAGGTATCTCCTAAATTATTCCGGCAGCAAATATTTTACTCTTCTGTCATGATGCCACTTCTCCTTCTACGGCCCTTGTGGGAGCCGCGGAACTTTATCCGAGTTCAGCCAGGGCTCACTCGTCGCGACAAAACCAGTGGGCAAAAAAATGAAGTTTAGACTCCAATATGTCTTCGC
This sequence comes from Lepas anatifera, assembly GCA_034440635.1. Lineage (NCBI taxonomy): Eukaryota > Metazoa > Arthropoda > Thecostraca > Lepadidae > Lepas > Lepas anatifera. The sequence continues at coordinate 18,868 of JAOTON010000709.1, read as the reverse complement.
TTGCACATAGTGGGATATCATAGGCTCCACTTATTTCTCTGGTGTAAAGTACTTCCATGAGTTGGCTTAAGGTGGCTAAGTAAGAAATGGGTGAATCTATCGGATTGACAATTATACCACATCATGGGCCCACCGAGTGCTACAACATATATTCCGGGATTTTTCATATCGATGACCTAAGGTCAAGTACGGACCATTACCTCTCCATTAGAAATACATGGGAAAAACAGAAATTGGGCTGTATTTGTGTAGATACTGCTGAGAATACCTTCATATTCTGTAAATCTTAGTATCATGGGCCCCTTTCCAGGTTCATGTTGCAATTTTTGACGGGTTTCTCACGGGTTTCTAGGTCGCCAGCTTTGATTCTGACGAAGGGCTGGCCGAACATATAATCTCTCCACATTTACAACATCAAGGAATCGATGAAAAAGGTTAACTAACAACTTATCAACTTACAGAAAAAAATATGCAGCGATCCCACTATAACTTTTACCAATGCTACCATCGCAATAATAAATAAATAGGCTAAGCACTTCGCAACGCCACACCAGCAACCAGTCTGACGCGCTGTGACTACATGGGGTCCCGCCTAATCCACGAACGAACTCTGAGCGCTCACAGCTGACCGTGTGTGAAATGAGAGCATCTTGCAATCCCCCGGTACTGGCTGGGCTTCCGGTCGGATAGAACACGATGTTTGATTGGTTGTAGACTATCTCCAGCGTTGTGATTAATTGGTGCTGAGGCTGCTTTGTCGGGATTCCCGTAAGTACGCGCTTTGTTTCGTTTTTGCACGATGGAGTGGACAGCCACTGGTGGAAATTTTTAACACAATGTTTTGTGGATTGCCAATTTGGGATGAGCAATAGAACAAAATTGTTATTATCGGGTGGTGTTCTGTCTTATTTTCGTCAGGTGAGGCTGCATTTGTTCAATTTTACGTCATCTGTCTATTTCACTGGGGGCCAATTTCCGAGCACTGGGGGGGGCATTTCGGCCGACTGGGGGGGGCAAATGGCCCCCAGTTAACATGTTAAAAAATGGCCTGCGAGGACGTGCTTCTTTCAGGAGTGGGACTTAAAGGGAATGTGGCACCTTGGTCGAATCCTGGAATTTAGTGCAATTAGGGATGCTTTTAGCCGAAAATCTTGGAATCGTCCAGGATTTCTCTGAGAAATGTAAAATAAGCTCAATATTTTTATTTTTAGAATACTCCTCTAGAGAAAGAAAGAAATATCTGCCTGTGGATGATGTCATGATTTGGCAACCACTACCATATTCCGTAGGCTTCCAGGGTTTCGATTGGCTGATACTCACCGTGACGTCAACATATGTCGTCACACCAACAGCCTGAAAACTGTGACCTGCTGCTTGAAGTACATGGAGGTACATTTCAGGTAGGTTTTAACTTTTCTCTGCGAAAATTTTGAGTTTCAAGACAAATGGAGTACCGGATTTTCCGGCATACCTTATAACTTGGCTATCTCAGCTAAAATCACGTTATAAAGGTACCACATTTCATTTAAGGTATATTTCCTCCAATGCCTGAGGCAGTGGCCATGGTCTCGAGTCACGGTCAGAGTTCAACCACCTCCCAAAATGGTATTGTATTAAGCTAAACTCACATATGCCCAGGGGCCCTCGCATAAAGTGGGGAAAACAGATTATTCCTGTCCATACCTTGAATGAAAATGTAAGGAATGAACACGAGGAAATAACATCTTGGTATAACTCTTTTTATGCCATGGAGTGTAGGCGTTACTAAACAGAACTATTACATTTTACAAGCTGATAGGAGGGGATTAGGAGAGATGGTGAGACCTCTGAGATTAAGATACAATACGTTTCTTTACTCAATTTAATACTTGTTTTCAGATCAGGTATTTTGTGGTGTACGCATCTGATCCCAGGGTCTACCAGTGCAGTGGTGTATTTCCTCTGGTTCATTGCTGATTTCTCTCATGGCTAGGTAGCGCTTCCAGCCCGACCTCAACAAAACAGGAAGGCACACCCAGTCATCCATCAATTACGCCCGTCGCGACATACCGCTGTGCGAGGCGCGAGAGGGATAGGGCTCGTTATAGCCATGACACTTCCTCGCGCTCAACACAATGCGCACGTATTGCCCGTGGAGGCGAATTTCGACGAAGGGGTGAAAAGGTATGTTTATGCGGTAACACATGTGTTTGAATAAGGTGGTCACAGCAACAACATGTCAGGGTATCAGTCAACCCTCTAACAAAAAGCTTTAGCCGGCTGATCCTAAGTCGTCACCCGGTACGTGAGCCGGCGACAGTCCAGATACGTGCCGGACACAACAGTACAATGGCTTCGCGGTGGGTGGGGTGGAGGGGACCATCACTCAGCGTTGCCGGGACACTTACCGAAGGGTTGGCTACAATGTACAATGCCAACTTACCGAGATAAATCAAACAGCTCCTGACAGTTCCGTGAAAACGATTGCCAAAGATGGCACCTTAGTGCCAAAAACAGGCGTGTGCCTAAGCACTACCTACGTCCGTCTGGGAAGAAGCCGAGGTCACAGCACATTGACTCATACAGTGGTCACTTACAGCATAATGATGGGACCATTTATAACTGAAACTGCACCTCTCAGCCATCCGAAATACCGCCCCTGCCTATAGTGTGCCTCCTCATCGTGTAAAGAACAGGTTATATCTAATATAAACTTCTTGCAAAAGAGTGATTGTCTGGAAAGTGGATATTCGTAAATGTTTCTAGATATTCTGGCCACTGTCTTTACAACGGATGTTTCACTGTCTTACGATCCAAGTGCCGCTTCCGCTGATTTCGGGCGCCGAAGGCGAACGAAAATTGGCGACACCTTGGGTACGAACAGTGAATGGTAGCAAACACAAAGGCAAAACCATTTGAAGCTGACCTTTTTTAGTTTGAGCCACCCCTGGTTTTGGGGAAGCTTTCCCCAGCACACCATTAGGCGTCCGACTTGGACATGGACCACCCTCATTGATTTTTGCTCGCCCTCTTGTTCAGGAGGCCCGCGCCCAACTCAGAGGGTTTAAGATCAGCTGAGGGGGCCCGTAAGAGCTAAGAGGTTCCGAACCAGATAAGGGGTCCTTGACGGCTAAGGGAGCCCCAGTGCCAACACCTGGGTTTCAAGATAAGTTTGGGGGCCCTGACCATCTAGAAGAGACCCAGATGAGCTCATGGGCTTAGAACCAGCTCAGGGGTCCCAGATCAGATCAGCTATGTCAATTACATATATGCCTTTCTGTTGTCCAAACATAGAGCACCCAGCCCGATTGTATTTTCTATTGAGAATTACCTGCCAATTTGACATTTTCCTGGCATCAAGGGTATGAAGGACGAATTCAGAGTAAGCAGAAGAGGGGAATGGTTACCCTCTGATAAAGTTTCCGACGACACTACACTGCGTTTCGGCACTGGCTAGTGCAAACCTGGTCGATGTGCCTCCCCTCGATAATACATCCTGTATCCGCCCATGACTAACTTAATACCAGCCCATTGCGGGGGTGTATTTTACCCCAATTTCCTGGGAAGCTAAAGCAAAATTACAGAAGGTGTTCGAAAGCTCTTGACATGTCAAAAGAGAAATCATAACTTTTTTTGTCAGGTCAATATTGAGGTCACCAGATATTAAAGCAAATTGCATAGAAAGGGCATTGAAGATTTTCCCTTATATGTTTTTACTGAGTGAAGTTAGATAACATCTTTAAGCATCATTGGAGACCTCTAATTGTGGAAAATTTAATTGTGTATAATATGACCCTGACGGGTCAAATGAGAAAGCGACTCGTTCTCAAGCTAGGTCAGGGTCATATGGTGACCTATTATCGTCATGTTGCATATCAATAGTCTCCTAGTGACAAGATAAGCACAATGAATGCATAATGGAGGCTCTATCTCAATGTGGTGCGAAGATATTGGCAAAGTAATCACTGTATGCTCATGTGACCTCACATGACATTTGAAGCATCACGTTCTCAAAAACTCATATTAATGGTCAATGTCGTGGTGAGAATATATTGCATGAAAATTTTAGATTTGATCTATCAAATATTTAAGGTCACCCCTTTATGCTTTTCACACTAGATTTAGGTATAATGGGCCGAACAAAAAATTAACCCCATCTTAGGCTAACAATTTGAAGATTCTGAGATACCAGATTTGTGGACAACCCCAATATGACCTCATCATATTATAATAGTTTGGAACTGATCGGTTGCCAGGTGTTCCTTTGACGCCGCGTAAAACTTGTTATACTACAAGAGAATGTTTTTCCTATGTGCTCTGTCTATTCCGGAAACCACGGTCTGCTCGAGCATAAAATGATTCCATGGAACCTTATTCAAGGAAAATTTGAGCATGCTTGCTCTCATTAGATCTTCTTCCCGAGTTCCCAGCATAATTCCAGCAAAGGAAGTGTTTATGTAGGCCTTGACAGCTTAAGATTATTCTCGGCTTCTAAGCATAGTGGTAGGAAGATTAAGATGATAACAATATGGTGTTGCAAGTGGTATTTCTTTTATACCACAAAGCGTCATTTTACCGTAGGTACTCGACCAATGTTAGCTGCGAAATTCAAAGAGCTATTAATACATTCTTTAAAGTTTCATAATATACTAGGGATAAATACATGCTGTCACCGGAAATACCCAGAAATATGGGAGCTTTAGCTAGAGAATCATTCAAATCCCCAGTTTATTTCGATGCCAAGTCAAAGCGTATCCGGCGATTGCGTGCGCGTGCTCCGACCCGCGATTGAGAAAACTTACTCGCCGTTTCGCGCGATCTTCAGTGTTCCTGTCATTGCACGCAGAGCTGACCAAAAAGCTCTGGTGTCGTGATCGGAGCGAAATTCGAGAGGAATTGCTGACCTTTTTCATTTAACGTCGGCACGTGCTACTGCATCGATCCAACTCAGGTTTTGACCTGAGGGGCCTGAAGAAGCGGCGCTGCATTTGGCATGGTGGACGGGAGAAGCCACATCGACAGACCACGGATCAAGAGGAGAAGCTTAAGCTGAGTTTGAGGACCGACAGATTCCGCTGAGAGCTTGTGAAAGTGAAGAAACATACTTTGGCTGCGACGGTTCAGGCATTCATCGTGCTGGTGGCCAAAACCAAGAGTCGATGTGTCAGCTAGAGGACGGCAACATGCACTGAAGCCCCAAGTTTGACCGCGCAGAACAGTTCTTGCTATGCAAAGTTGATGAAGTGGTGAGAAGCATCTGTTACTGTTGGATACAGCCACCCACGTGTACCAAAAATTTCGTTTTCAGCACACTTTGAGCACAGATTAGAAGTGCTTAACAAAGATTGGAAGGATTTTCACAAGAGCCTCTGAACGTTCGTCCATCGCTGGACAGAGGTAAGTCTCATTCTGTACGATATCGTGTACAGAATGAGATTTTCTCAGCCATGACGGAATGCTTTGAAGCAAACATGTCTATAATTAGCTCTATATATCCAAAGTAAACGAGGGCTGCTATCTCTGACGACAGTGGCATGTGCTTGAATTGTAAGCCTGCACCGCTACTGGGCGATGTCGGTCATGATTGTTCATTAAAGGGAATGTGGCACCTTGGCCGAATCCTGGAATTTAGTGTACCTAATAAGGCCTACTTTTAGCCGAAAATCATGAAACCACTCATGATTTCTCTCAAAAACGTACAATGAGGTCGACATTTTGATTTTCAAAATACTCTTTTAGGAAAAGAAATAAATGTATGCCTGTGGATGATGCCATGATCTGGCAACCACTACCATACTCGAAACGCTTCAAGGGCTTCGATTGACTGATGCTCATTGTGACGTCATCATATGTCGTCACACCAACAGCCATGACAACTGTGGCCTGCTGCTTAGGGTACATGAGGGTACATTGCAGATAGGTTATAGTTTTTTTCTACGGAAATCTCGAGTTCCATGACAAATTATATATTGAGTACCGGGTTTTCTGACTTGCTTTACAACTTGGCTATCTCAGTTAAAATCACGTTATGAAAGTGCCACATTCCCTTTAAAGGCATTTCATGTGAGTCCGAAAAAGGTGAACGTGATTGTTGTTTAATGTTCGTGTCCTAATACGAAGTTTTGATTGTTATATTTTCTAGAGGCTAAAGTAGACTGTGATAAACAAAGTGGATTACCCTCATTATCATTAGACAAATAAGTTAAGGTAATAGCAAGGCCACAACCGCAATATAAGTAATATCTTTACAGAAAGTTTTAATTTACGAAAACAAAAACATGAATACTGATGAGGAACATTCAGTGAACCCAATGAAACTCCAGGCACGACTAAAAGTATGCCACACAGACTACAATTATACCAGCATCAGTTTTGCCACAAGACTACTTTTATGCCAAATGCAGACTAAAAAAAAAAGAAAAAAGGGTGGTCTCGTTTGAGGCTTGCGTCGAATTCAGTTGCCGTGTTGAATGGAGGGGCATATTTTTCTAATCCATGTTCCGTGGAGAACTGGAATATAACGATTCTATGACAATTTTTCTGGTTGTATACATTGATGCCGTGAAGTTTTTCTAAACCAACCGAGAAATCATTTGAAACCAGCGCGCTTATTCCGATCATCCTATGAGCTTCAGAAAACACTACGTACTAGACTCAAGCTAGTCCAAGATGGGTGCATTCCACAACAAATCGACAAATGATGGGTTGAAATAACACCCTCATATCTCAGCTTTTCATGAAAATTTGGGACTAGGGTTCTCAGTGGCACTGAAAGCGACTACGGTATTTTAAGTCTCGTCCGTAAATGGTTTTGGAGTTATAGCCTCGGGCAATTTAGCATTGGGCGCGTGCATCAGACTTTTGCTTGTGTTTTTAGGCATTTAAATTAAAGGTATTCCTTCAAGAGGTTACATGAAAATAATTACAGAAGTCTGAACAATAGAAATATGTAAGTTTAATTATAGCAATTGGCACAAATATGTATAAAATATAATTCCAAACTTTTGCAAAGATAGGCATACATATTTCCTATGCTTTTATTGACTTCAAAACAACTTCATGTGAAAGAGCGTTGCTTAAACTACATACAACGCCAATAAAAAGAATGGAGACTACAGAGCAAAATCAGTAACGAGAACCTCAGACCAAGCCCAACACCGTCGCCGGCCACTCAGCCTGCAGTCGGCACGCCGCATAGACGCGTCCGGTTGGAAGTGGGGTAACGGGGAGGGGAGAACTGAGCAAGACTGCGCTTCGGTGACATTGTGAATGAACTAGATGTTGTATGGATGCTACTATTGCTACATAAAAATTTGAGCCGTTCCGAAACAACTGGATGTATTACCGCAACATTCGGAACAATTCCGACACTCTGATGCATTTGCTGGAAAATGTAGTGGGAGGATTATGCGTCAGAAGCCGATTATTACTGTTGTCTTAGGTTTGTTTTAGATAGTTTTCTTTTCTACCCATACCCTAAAAAAGTTGCATGTATCCCAGTTCCATTTATATCAGAAAGCACACATACAAACAAAAAGCCACATAGCGTCCACGCCGACAACTGCTTTTCGAACATATAAGATTAAAACATGCTGCTTTATTTTAGATCTGACACACGGATCGGAAGAACGACTCCCTCACATGGTGCCATTGAACTTCACAGATTCAATTTGAAACTCAAACCTTCTGTCACTCATCATTCGAGACCCCATGGACAATAACGGTCTTCGAATTAACCGGAATACGAACTTGTGAATCTTCAATGTTCCTTTTCTCGCGACTGCCTTATCGAAGCGTTTTCTGAGCTCAGTAGCTAGTTTGAGTACTTTTTGTTGAAGCATTTTCGGTAGAGATCGAGGCAAGCAATGGAACACTGCTTTCTGTGTCCCCTTCCAAGCATGGTTGCTGAGATTGTAAGGGGATGGGTAACCCTCCTGCCAGTAAAGGTGGTGGGGCCTCATACCAGCGCGTGTTAAAAAGCACACTGGAGGGGAGCCTCGAAGGCCCCACCAACTTTTTTAGGTGGCCGGAGAACCCTTCGTGGCCAAAAAACGCTATTTCGCTACTTCTGAGAATATTCAATGGCACGTCGATTGGTCAAATAACCTTGAAAATCTGCCTCAATTTTGCAATTAAAGGCTTTCAAAGTTAAGCACTTTAATTTGAGATCGCTGCAATCGCGCGGTTGTACCAGTTCGCGTGCATCAAAGACCAACTGGCAACGTTATAGCGCCATATACCCGAGATTATATGTCAAGTTCACCCCTCATGAAGGTCAAGGTCAAATTTCAAGGCCATACCAGCATTCTCAGTCATTGGTCCGGTGCTTCCGGTCGCATGGCATTACCCAGTATGACGTATATTATGCTACGACGTCATAGTTAACCCGCGCCCCACCGGGGGTCCGGCGCCACCTTCGCCCCACCGGGGGCCATCGATGGCCCCCCTCTAACTCCGAAAATATGGGCGTTAGCGCAAATCTGCAAAGTGCAATAGAAAGCTCGCGTGAATTCAGTAAGAAATTACTTCGCATGTTTTAGTGCTCAGGTCAATGGTTTGACCTCCAGAGGTCAAATTAGGTTAAGATCGGCTATTTTCACTCAAATATGCAATGATTAAGCAAACTGGGCATAACTCTTATGTCATTAGAGCTATTGAGGCCTGGTAAAGTACATTTGATAGCAAATTGCCAGTACTTTTTCCGCTATGTGGAACGTAAAGACCTCCCGCCAGTGGTTTGACCGCCAGAGGTCACCTCGTGACCTAATATGACCTGAGGTCACGAAAGGTCAAAAAGTGACCTTGCCGTATATCAAATGAAAGCCAGTGACAAGACAAACACGATGGTGTTTGTTTCACAGCTCTAGCTCAATTAGGTCAAAAGTTATTGTCAAAATACTGTTTTTGACCTCTGGTGACCTTGGATGACCTTGGAAAAGTCAAAGGGCAAATATGACCCCCTGGGATCCGTGAAAGGGTGTCCAAAAACGTTGTTCTGAGCAGTCTGAGTATTTGCAATCATTTTTGTGGGTTTTATATCATGAAATAGCTTTTCCCATGCTTTTCCAATGGGAGAGGTCGCCTCGTGACCTGACCTCAGGGCACGAAATCGAAAAATCCCGGATATACACCTTGTAGACCCTGGAGGGGTCATGAAGTGTAGGAAGTTTCAAATCGATCGAGTTTGAAATGTAGCTCTTACAGAGCTCTAAAGGTGAAGTGAGGTGACCTTGGTTGACCTCGTCTGGTGACCTGACCTTGGGTGACCCGGGGTAAAAAATTTCAGGGATGATGGGAAAATGTTGCAGTGAGAGGTAGAGCCCTCAACCGCGGTGCTGCGCCTCGTCGTTTTTCGGCTATCCCGGAAAAACCTTAGGGGGGCCATCGATGGCCCCTCGGTGGGGCGAGGGTTAAGATAACTCAACGTAAAAGTCAAGGTCACAGGTCAAATTAAAATGTCATGGATAAAGGTCAATGTTAATTTCCCGTCCAACGGTTGCTATGGTGCTAATTATGGTGTAATTAAAGAGAATATGTCATATTGTGACGTCACAGGTCAATGACCTTGAATGACCTTAATCCAAAAATTAAGTTTATATTTTTTGGACGTTCTCACTATGACCTTGCTCTGTTTTCAGTGCATTGTGGACTTCTTTGACTATGATTGACTATGATTTTATGATTATTGTCTTCTTTGACTTCTTTGATTATGGACTTCACGGCATTTCCGGATGAATACTCAGCACGGCTAATACTTGACCTTTATGACCTCGTTTGAACTTGATGATACTGACTTAGGTCAATTAAAATCAGTCATAATGTAGATTTTAATAGTTTCCACCCAGTCCTCAACCGGGGTTTTTCTGAGCCTCCTAGTTTCCGAGAGTTCAGGGGCCTACCAGTCCCACTTCCAGTGCGCGTAAGTGTCGGACGCCTCTCCAGTGCGGGTGGTAAGGAATGGACATTTATTACAATTTATTGTTTTAGATAAATCCTTACCTTCACGTCCGACCAATTCCACCATTGACACCGTTTTCGTGACCAGAGACGTTTGATAGTTGCAGCGACGGCGGGCCGCGCTGGCGCACGAACCTCACAAAAGTGGGAATCGGGACGTTTGGGAGCTCAGATCTCGCTTTCTGTTTAAGTCTCCATTCTTTTTATTACTGAATCTTACAGAGAAAAGTATAAAGAGTAATATGAGCCTCAAAAAGTCTAAAATAAGTCATAGGAAAATAGTTTTTATACATTTTGAAAAATTGAAGAATATATAATATATTTACAAATTAATTTGTTAGTTATATTTCTCATGAGCCAGAATTGGTAATTCGTCCTTAAGATACCTAGATCAAGTTTTTATGGCATTTGTAGAAGCATACAGGTAAAATTGTTTCTTTAAAAAGACATGCAAGTGGGTATGGTCAAAATGCCTGAGGCTATAATTTTTAAACCGTAAGTCAGGTAAGAAAAATTAATACGAAAACCATCATCAGCTCCATCAGTAGCCCCTGACAAAAATACACCGAAATCTGATACACGAGGGTGTTATCGACTTGTCGCTTTGTTGTGGAATGCCCCAGAGACTACATTGAGTCTACGATGGGAATACAGTGAGCATGATTGTGCCTGATTCCAACCGAGTTTGACACCAGAATCCGGACTCGCTTTCAGCACCGACTCAGTTTATCCCAAAGGAATCAATTTTTCTCGCAGTGTGGGTTCTGAGGTTGGGTCGCTTGACCTTTAATAACTTCTGTATCTGACCTGACCTGATATAGAAAATTTAGTCAGGTTCATGAAACGAATTGGGTATAAGGCACTGTAAGTTGTGTTGTCCTCAGTTTCTTCATGTTTGCATGGTTGGAAAACCAGCAGGGAGCAAATTTTGCCGCCCCCACCCGTGGAGCTCATGTTAAAACATACGGAAGTTGAAAGACAGAGGTATATTACGAGTTATTGTATTCTTTGAAGGTGACCTCTCTCTCTCTCTGAAAATTTAATTCCCATGACAGGCCCATTGAGGGCTGCTAAGACGGATATAATACCCGTACACTGGAGAGAAAAATTGATTCCTTTTGGATAAACTGAGTCGGTGCTGAAAGCGAGTCCAGATTCTGGTGTCAAACTCGATTAGAATCAGGCAGAATCATGCTCATTGTATTCCCGTCGTAGACTCTATGTAGTCTCTTGGACTAGATTGTGTCTAGCACGTAGTGTTTTCTGAAGCTCATAGAATGATCACCGTAAGCTAGGGAATAACAAGTCTGATGACTGGTTTCAAAATGATTCTTCACTCGGTTTAGAAAAACTTAGCAGCATCAATGTATTCCATCAGCAAAATCGTCATGGGATCATTATATTCCAGCTATCCACGAAGAATGGATTAAAACAATATGCCCCTCCACTCAACACACCAACTGAATTCGATGCAAGCCTCAAACTAAACCGCCTCTTTTGAGTCTGCATTTGGCATAAAAGTAGTATAGTAGCAAAACTGATGCTGGTATAATTGTAGTCTGTGTAGCATACTTTTAATCGTGCCTGGAGTTTCATTTGGTTCACTGAAGGTTCCTCATTAGTCTTTGCGTTTTTGTTTTCGTAAATTAAAACTTTCTGTAAAAATATTACTTATATTGTTGTTGTGGCCTTGCTATTACATTAACTTTGTTTAATGATAATGAGGGTAATCCACTTTGTCTACTGCAGTCTACTTCAGCCTCTAGAAAAGAAAATATAGTCATATTTTTTATCAGGACACAAACATTAAACAACAATAACGTTCACCGTTTTGGGACACACATGAAATGCCTTTAATTAACAATCATCTCCGATATCGCCCAGGAGCGGTCCAGGCTTACAATTCAAGCACATGCCGCTGTCGTCAGAGATAGCAGCCCTCGTTTACTTTGGATATATAGAGCTAATCATAGACATGTTTGCTTCAAAGCATTCCGTCATGGCTGAGAAAATCTCATTCTGTACACGATATTGTACAGATTGAGACTTACCTCTGTTCAGCGATGGACGTGCGTTCAGAGGCTACTGAGAAAATCCTTCCAATCTTTGTTAAGCGCTTCTAATCTGTGCTCAAAGTGACCTGAAAACGATCTTTAGGACACGTGGGTGACTGTATCTAACAGTAACAGATGCTTAGTTATCATTACTTCATCAGCTTTGCATAGCAAGGGCTGTTCTGCGCGGCCAAACTTGGGGCTTCAGTGCATGTTGCCGTCCTCTAGCTGGCACACATGGACTCCTGGTTTTGGCAATCAGTACAATTAATGCCTGAACTGTCGCAGCCCCAGTATGATTCTTCACTTTCACTAGCTCTCAGCGGAATCTGTCGGTCTTCAGACTCAGCTTAAGCTTCTCCTCTTGATTCGTTATCACCGCTAGGTCTGTCGATGTGGCTTCTCCCGTAAACCATGCCAAATGCAGCGAGGCTTCTTCAGGCCCCTCAGGTCAAAACCTGAGTTGGATCGATGTAGGAGCATGTGCTGACGTAGAGTGAAAAAGGTCAGCTATTCCACTCAAATTTCGCTCGGATAACGACGCTAGAGCTTTGTGGCCAGCTCTGCGTGCAATGGCAGGAACACTGAAGATGGCGCGAAACGGCGAGTAGGTAAGTTTTCTCAATCGCGGGTCGGAGCACGGGCACGCAATCTCCGGATACAGTTCGACTTGGAATCAAAATAGACTGGGGATTCGAATGATTCTGCAGCTAAAGCTCCCATATTCCTGGTTATTTCCGGTGGCAGAATATATTTATTCCTAGTATAATATGAAACTTTGAAGAGGATATTAAAAGCTCTTTCAATTTCGTGGCTAGAATAGGTCGAGTACCTATGGTAAAATGATCCTTTGTGGTATAAAAGAAAAACCACCTGCAATACCTTATTTGTACCATATTAAGCTTTTTCCCACTATTTTTTAGAAGACGAGTACCATTTTAAGCTGTCAAGGCCTACATAAACACTTCCTTTGCTGGAATTATGCTGGAAAGAGGATTTAATGAGAGAAAACATGCTCAAATATTCCTTGAATAAGGTTTCATAACATCATTTTATGCTCGAGCAGACCGTGATTCCGGATTAGATAGAGCACATAGGAATAAAAATTGTCTTAGTGTACAATGCTTCAGCACATTGTTCTTGCATCACTTGTTTAAAAATGTCATCAAAAATTATTTTAAAAAACTGTTTATGATTTTTCAAACGGTTACGCCAAGGCCCCATGAATAATACAAAATGGAACATTTTATAACGCCATCATTTTCAAATCACATGATCCAACACTAGGTCACGGGTAAAATTAGATTGCTATTTAACTTAAATTTAGACGGCAACGTGTTTTATTTGGATCTCAACGATTGTAGGGATCTCTAATTTATATAATCATCCTTATCTGTCTCGAAGATATGGCAAATTGAAAAGAAAGGTTCTTTCATTGGGTCCAAACAGTACCTAAGGCCATAACTCAAAAACCATTGAACAGACCCAGCTAGAAATACCACAGCGCTAATCTGTGTCCCGCAAAACCACTCTTACAAAGTTTCATCAAAGACTAACTTGGAAGGTTTATCCCTTGGTCGATTTGTCGTGGGATGCCCCAACACCCTGACGCGCAAGCGATCTCGCGTCCGTGGACTGCGCGGCGCGCCGGGTCAGTTGGGTCGGCACGCCAGTCCGATACAACACCAGCCCCGCGCGGCGGCTGGCGGTGGGGAGAGGGGAGGGGGAGGTGGGGTCGGCGTGGCGCCGATCAGGTAGGGCGCAGCATAAGGCATAACATTCCGCGGCTGTAGCGTTCTTCAGCCGCAACTGCTGTCCCCCCTCCCCCAGCGATGGGTCGGCGAGCCCCGGATACCTCCGGGCCTGGACCCCCTCCCCACCGGTAACTCCGCTGTTTGTCCGCTCAGCCGTGCCATCTGCTCGACGTGGACGGCGGGTGTCTATCTTACTTGTGTTTGAATAATTTTATATTTTTAGGTTTTTATGGATGGTTGGGTGCCCACCGGCGTAACTAAAGGGCCCCGTGGGTGGGGAGCCTGGTTAATTTTACTTCGAGATTGCCTATGGTCCATTTTAGGTCGGTGTCTTACAGGCATGTACCATTGTACGCATTATGTTAATGCAGGAGTGTCAATATATGAACGGATACAAATGATCAAACCAAAAACTGATCATTAGATGATAGCCTATATGATGTTGCAGATCAAATAAAGCGTAACCGAGTGTTTTGGTGTGCCCAGAGAGGGTTTATGGGGCTTTCTGCTATCGGTGGGTAACCGGATGAGCGCATGGATGAGCGGGCAAAACCTTTGCTTTTAAATATGCTGATCTCGAGGTGAAACCACTTACCTTAAAATCATACCAGAATATTCCCAGTTTTCAGTCCTCGGCTGCACAGCGAACTGCACGTACTTAAGAGTTCAGCTTTAGGATATATCCATAGAGTAAGCAAATTGAACTTGCGTTTCTACTTTCCGTAGTTGTGAAGTGGTTGCAGGCGTAAGGCGCTGTGGGATGAATTTTGGGCGATGAATCGAATGGGTCGATCTTGGGGATGAAGTCGACCGCTGAGAAATTATATCATTGGGAATCCCATTTTCACTCCGTGGAAATATGTGCGTAGCTAAGACCTTGGTTTACGATATTATAATGTGGGGAGGTTTTAACCCTCGCCCCGGGATGTGTTTGAACACGCCCCTCGCGTTTTCCGGCGGCACGAAAAAAGGCCGGCTACTTGGCACACCCTAACTTTGATTGATTCCACAATTTTCCCTACAATTTTAAGGTTGGGTCATCTCAGGTCAGGTCACCAGTGCAGTTCAAGTGACCTTACATCTAAAAATGTTTAAGGTGGTATAAGTAAGAAATGGGCGAATCTATACGATTGAAACTTATGCCACATAATGGGCCCACCGAGTGCTACAACACATGTTTATGGATTTTATGTCGATAACCTCAGGTCAAGTACGGCCCATGACCTCTCCGTTGGAAAAAGCATGGAAAAATAGACTTTTCGTAGGACTAAGCTTACAGAACGTAGGCTGTATTTGTGTAGATAAAGCTGTGAATGCCTCCATATTCTCCAAATCGTAGTATCCTGAGCCCAGTTCCAGGTTCATGTTGCAGTTTTTGACTTGTGACCTTTGAGAGATCATCTGGGGCTGCTTAAGCAGGTTTCACACTTGGGTCAATAACTGCAGAATATGATGATAAATCTTTTATTTTGATATCATTACGTTTCTATTGCTATTGCAAGGTTATTGATGTCCCCCCCAAATTTTGAGCCGATTCCGTAGTTTTTTCGTCGACAAATCACGTGATAGACCGCATCGTATTTGGCCCCACCATTGGTTACAACTTTGCCCCCACCACCAACCTGGAAAAGTCCCTGCTCCTATGCCTAATAGAAATCTGAAGATTTCTGGCTGCTGGAAGCTTGCTGTGTGAAATTAAAGCATTTTGAATTTTTATTGGGATGACCTTCATGTAAATTATCCGAATGGGAATTAATTTAATTTGATTGCCTTTTTCCATCGCATCGAAACTGTATGTATGTGCCTAAGACTGCAGTTCACGATGTGCCTATATAGACAATAACAGAAATCAACCGATGTTCCCTTCACATGAAACTGTGCGTACTTCAGACCTCTTCTCAGGATATATTTTCATAGCGAATGGCTGAAGAGTTTATTTTCTGGTTCATATGTTTCCGGGAGTGGTTAATATTTTTTGCTGTGCTGATATGAATCTGAAATGGGCCATCGATCTGCCAGCAGCTTTGCGACCAGTTAGATATAAGTCGAGGTCCAGTTGCTCACGAAATTGTGCATAAGCACGGTTTTAGGCTTGCTTCTCAGTAAAGAAAGTTTTGGAAGACCGGTTTTCCGCAAATTGAACCCGAATTGTGAGTGCCGCGGCGCTTGCTGCCCAGGGAGATCTTAGAAATCTAGGCCGGTGGAGGCCTGGCAAGCCCTTCCAGGAGGGACATTTAGCAGAAGTCTTAGCTACGAGCAAGCTTGTATGCAGCGAAAATGCGCTATCGATTGGTATACCTCCACATTCAGTGTATTTTCCCAGAGATCGGCCCATTTTAAAATGCGAAGATCTTCTACTCGCACGGGTAGAAAGATCTTCGCATTTTAAAATGGGCCGATCTCCGGGAAAATGCACTGAATGTAAAGGCATACCAATCGATAGCGCATTTTCCGCTGCATACGAAACTGCTCGTACCTAAGACTTCTGCAAAGGGTATGTCGCTCTTGGAAGGGGCTTTCTGTATTCGTCACCGATTTCTGCGCTTCTTGTAATGGTTAAAAATACTGACATGAGGGTATGAATCTGAAATGGGCCGATGACCGGCACGTAGCTCAGAGTTGAATTGGGCATGGCGTGATAGCTGAGATCCGATTACATATGAAACCGTTGGAAGCTAAGGATTTGTTTCCGATCCTTATTGATAAGAGCGTTTTTCCTACAAATTTAGCCAAATATCGGGCGTCGCGATGCTTGCCACCTAGCGTAGAACGGGGGAACCTATGCCACTGGAGCCCGCCCGACTCAATCACTAATGATCACGGCGTTCGGACAAGTTTCCGAAAAGTAAAACGCTGTCTTAGCAGAGGTGTCGAAGGTATGAAATCGAAAATGGTACCACTACATAGCCCAGACAATTGTCTTTCATTACTAGTCGGTTCACTTCATTGTTCGTGCACCCTGCGTGTACTACGCAGCATTCAGTAACCCTGGTAACAGAATTGATCGTTACCTAACGATATAACGAACAGGGTCAAACAACCAGAATCGTGGACAAAACACATTGTTTACAAAATCGGTCGGTTTAGGGGTGGCAGTTGTTCATTTTACCCCACCGTTAAAGCCCGCTGGTTCGAGGGGAACCCCGGTACTTCACGGAGACGGTGGGTGAGCGCCGCCCTGACAGTGCCGGGACCTGTTGATGACCCTCGCGGACGACGTCAGCCGGCAGCGGCACCTGCTCCTGCCTCAGCACGCTGAGGATGTGGTAGCCGGCCACGTCGCCCGTCCGGTAGGGGTCGTGGTGCATCAGACCGTCCTCGATTCGCGACATACACCGGGCTGCCGAACAGGCGGGGTCAGGGCGCCAAGCCGACGCCCGGCATTCACACACACACTGCGAGGTCCGGAGTAGTTTGTCCTAAACTTCCTGCGGCGCAAACATCCAACAAGAATCCCGACGAGACAACAAATTCCAAGCCTCATAGAATCGGTTTAAACTCAAAATTCTAGTTGAGATCTAGAGGGTTTCGCAGCAACGCGAGGATCTCAAGCTCCCGAGTCCCAAGCTCCAGATAGAATGTATTTGATTCTTAAGAGTTCTGATGTTCAAAGGCAAAACACGTATCTCCAAACCGTATAAGCAAAAGAAAGGTACCATTTCTTGCATTTGCACTACAGAGCTGTTAACTCTTTGCAAAACAACTGATATTGACAACTCAACACCACGCAATATTATCTGTGTTTCGAGGGGCAGTATTTGTTGCATTTCAAACGGCATTATTTTCAGCGTTTCGAGGATTTTTCGAAATAGAACCATTAGTCCTGTTTTCGGTAGGAGTGGGATGCTGGTGACAAACGCACGAGTGCCTGGTTATGACTGGGTCGGTGTTGGCACTACCGGCAGGAGCTGGGCCCCCACACCCCAGTCAGCTGACCTCCGGAGTTTGTGTTGCTTCATCAGCTTCTGCATGTACCCCACCAGCTGGTCCACGGTGGCGTACTCGCTCTGCGGGCCGTCGGCCGAGAAGTGGCGGCCCAGCGTCACCAGCTCGTGGTCCACCAGCACGTTTCCTGTCGCACAGAACGGTTCCCAGCACGGCCTCGGTCGTACACAGGGGTCACCACAAAGAGCCATTGTCGCACATATCCGTCACCAGAGCGTCTTCTGGCTAACACAGGCGGCATGAGGATCCCCGGGACGCACCTGTTGACAGTAACTAGTTACGTATCCTGCTACCACGGAGTGACACACACGCACTGTGGCACAGCCTTGCATTGCTGCTCACCTGCGTATTTCTTGAGTATGTCCACCATCTGGGAGTAGGGGCAGACGTGGTCCTGCAGACGCAGTCCCTCGTGGAAGTCCTTGTACATCTGGCGCTGCTCGTCGCGGCCGATGCAGCCTCTCAGCTTCTGGATGATGGCGCCCACGTTCGACTCCGGGAACTGGCGAAACAGAGAATCTAGGTCAGTCCGAGACGGCGGGGACGCTGCTCTGGGAGCGGGCAGCTACAGACTGCACTGCACTGCACGCCATGGACACCGGAAACTGATGGCACGGCCTAGGTACTTGGATGATTACGGGGCATGCCGCCACAGACAGGTGAGGGTTAACAATCCTCACCTCGCAGAAACGCCACGCTCATCCATCTGGATACGGGCATAACTATCGCTCATGTCCTCGGGTATTCAGCCGTCTAGTCTAGATGGGTTGAGAGCTCCAAGTCTGACCCTCAATATAATCATCCTTACTGGGGTGTACTGAAGCCGCAATGATGGTGTTTAGGGATGTGGCTGTCAAATGGAATGTTCACTGGCATTGGACTGTTCAACTCGATATGATTGGAACTATACTTACCATACATACAAACGTGTCGCCGGCATGACCACACACTGACAAGCGCCACCCCTGCCCCTGCCAGCCGCCCGAGCCCTAGCTGCCGCCACCACCGTCCTGGCCGTGCGCTGACCTGTCCGGGCCGCTTGTTCTTAGCGCAGCGTGTACTGTCGGCGGCCATCAGGCGGAACACGTGTTTGTGGATGGTGACCTCGGCGCCGACGTACAGGTCCTCGGCGGTGTAGATGTCGGGCAGGATGGGGACACTTCTGCCGGTGCTGCGGGT